>CM035140.1:145309471-145799471 GCA_020205605.1 Panax ginseng | reverse complement strand
GTTAGATTCCTAAATTGGGGATTAGTGAATCCGAATAGACTTGTACATACTATGCTTGCTCTTAGGAAGATAATGATTGATCTCATAATTATTTGTGTGGAGACACTAAAATAAGTATGTAGTAGGTGCTTATTAGAGAAAAAGTTCACTGAACGTGGCTCGCTAAATGAATACCTAATGGAGTTTTACTCAATATCTATCAAAAGGAATTCCTTGAGTGATAGTAGTACAAGTGATCCTTGGACTTATGATCATTATAGTTACATCTTATGTATGATGAGTTATGCTTTGACATATATTCCTTAAGACCCATAGGGTATATCAAAGTGTATGCTTGGGTATAATAAGTTGTACATAGAGATAGTAAATGATCAACAAAGAATCTACCACTTCTGGTAAAAGGTGAGAATGTCTTATGTGATTCGATAAATGATGGATCAGTAATCACTGGCCAAGGTAGAATGAAATTAGAAAGGAGTTTCTAATTTTTATTATTTAGAGTTGTGCATTTGAGAATCAGAATATATATAATTAAATAAAATAAGACTTGACAATAATTTCATGTCTTATATTTAATTTGGACATTGTATGGTAGAATGATTGAATTATACGGTAACTATTCACTGAAAAGTTCTTTAATTTATGATTAATGTTGAAATCAATATTATCTAAAAAGTCATTGATCACTAAGGGGGCTTATCCTTATTGTAAAATAAATATTATTTATTTAAATAAATTAAATAGTTTAATTTATTTATTTAAGTAATATTATAATTTTTCTAATTGATTTTTTCACGACCGGTTTAATATTGAGAACCTAAAAGGTCATACCGCAAAAGAAAAAATATTCATTTAAGAAATAAATGACATAATCGTAATAATAGGTTAAATATATTTAATTTAATGTATGATATAATAAATTAAATAACTTAATATTTATTATTTTAAAAATATTAAATATAAATTAATAAGAGGAGTGTTATTATTATTATTACTATTATTATTATTATTTAGTTCCTAAAAGGGTTTAGAAATTAATTAATAAAAGTACTCTCATAAGTTCTTAATTGGATTAGGAGTCTAATTAATTAAAAGAGTTTAATTAATTAAATAAAACCCTATTCCTAAATAGTTTAGGAAGGTTGCCTACATCTATAAATAAAAGGAGTCTTATTATGAATTGGGTTACACAACATGTGTTTTTCCAATCGTTGGGAGAGAGTACTTACATATTCTTTATAGAGAGAAAACTAGGGTTTTGCCAACACCTATCTTCTTGAATACATATTATTCCTTGGTGGATCATCTCTAGAGGCCAAACACTTGGGTGGCTAACGTTGATTAAAAGAATGAATCTAACCGGTGGAAATCAAGGAGAACGCGAAGGATTTGGAGTTGAACTAGTATATAAGGAAGCACAGTTCTACAAGGGTATGATATTCTCTATCTCCGTCTCTTTTGCTTAATTGATAATTGTGCACAAGGATGATCATGGTGATGGTTTATAATAAAATTTTAAAATCTGATTTTATCGCGCTTCCGCTATATTTATGCAATTTGATTATATGCTTGCGTATATTACAAATCTAACAGGACTGATGCAATACATGTTCGAACTACACGATTAAACAACATTTATGCTCATATTATTCCTATATTTGTTGATCCCTCCTTAAAGTTCGGGCAATCACAATCAGCAAAGTTAACTATATATGGATTCCTCAGAATCATTATATGTTGCCACCAATATTACCCTCTCAATATATGCAAATTCGGACTCTAATCCACCAATTTCACATGTAATGACTCGTTCTATGACTCGTCGGCTTGTAGATTATAATCAACCATCGGCTCTAACCTCGGTCTTAGATTCTCATTCCGAACCAACCTGTTTCTCGCAAGCATATTACCACCCTCATTGGCGCAAAGTGATGGTTGATGAAATTAATGCATTGTAAAGTATATGGTACGTGTACTCTTGTTCCCAAATCTCATTCTATGAACATTGTTAATTGTAAATGGGTCTTCAAAGTTAAAAAAAGATCTGATGAGAAAATCGATCAATACAAATCCTATCTTATTGCTAAGGGTTATAATCAAGAAGAGGGTTTAGACTACTCTGAAACCTTTAGTCCGGTTGTTAAGCATACTGTGACGCTCCCAAAATAGGTATACATCACCCATTCTGAGTCACCAAATACATGGTACAAAACTTAAATACAAACTTTATTATACAACATGAGCTGAGAGTTTTATGTAAAACCCCAACTTTTTGAATAAAGATGAATTTTCTATAAATATTATTTTTGAATATTATGGAGTGAAATTGATATAATGTTATAGTTGTGGGTAATATTTATAAATTTTGCAAAGTCATGCAAGTTGTTATATAATATTCGATTGGTTGGGGAATATTCGTTTTTAACAGGGAATATTAAATGCAATGGCACAATCATTAGTGGACCCCTACGAATGTAATTATTAGCCGGATTGAGAAAGCGACAAAAATACTTTATGAAAATAATCGGCGATAGTTTTACAGTTAAGCTGTTGAAACACCGAAGCGTTAAAGAAATGCGATAATCTGGCGTGATTGCATAGTAGTAACACGGTATTAATTATTGATGCTTACGTGATAAGTCACTCAGTTTTGTTGGTATTATTAATGTAATAATACGAGAAAATCTTTTTTATATAAAAGCAGAATACTTTTATAAAGTTATTCTATAAATAGAATATATTATATTCTATTATGCATAGTGTTGCATAGTGTATCGTATAGTGTTTTTGCATAGTAAATTTTTTATATAAAAAGCAGAATACTTTTATAAAGCTATCTATTTTATTAGACAATAATTAGAATATATTATATTTTATTATACATAGTGTTTGCATAGTGCCTGTATAGTGTTTGCATAGTAAAATCTTTTATAAAGTTATTCATTTTATTAGATTATAAATAGAATATATTATATTTTATTTAAAAGATTTTATTTTTAATATGGACCGTCAGATTAAAGTAAATCAATCTGGACCGTTCATGAGTTAGTTTTCTATAAATAGAAGCTCATTCCTTCATTATTTTCTTACGAATTCACTGAAACTCTAGAGAGATAAACTATAGAGAGAAAGAAGAAAGTATTCGCTACTTCACTACTTATATATCCAAAGTACTCTTCTTCCTAAGGTAGGGAATATTATTTGTTGTACTTCGTAAGGGTGTTATTCTTTTTGTATTCATGAAGAGAACTTATGTTATTCCATTCTTTATTATTACGTTGGAATAACTCAGTACGCTGTACACTACCCTATACTTGGTGACATTCTTCTATTATTCCGTCTTTTCTTATTACATTGGGATATCTCGTACATGCATTTTTATGCTGGGACTGATTAAAATCTTTATTATACTGTTGAATATATCGTATGCACGCGTTTTATCTTGGGACACGGTTCCGTCTTTATTATTATTACTGTTGGAATATCTTGTGCATGCGTTTTTATTTGGACTCGATAAAATCCTTATTAGTATTCATTGGAATAACTTTTGTACATGTAGAGTACCGCATGCATGGTGATTTACATTGTTATTCCATTCTTTATTATTACATTTGGAACATCCGTCGGTGCGAATTTACTTTGACTGGTTCCGATTATTTAGTATTCTATTGGAGTAACCTTTCATGCGACGTCTGCATGCATGGTGATTTCTTTTGTTATTCCATTCTTTATTATACTCAGTTGGTTAAAGTTTTGACTTTTATACTCCATGAAATTAGTGGAATATCCTTGATAATTGCGCTTCATCCAGTATCTTTTCATGGAAATATTCTTCTGAGCATTCTTGAATTTTACTCTACAAAGCAGTATCATGTTGACAATTTGAACGTTATTGGTTCTTGGACAAATTAATTCTTGAACTTGTTTTATTGAATTCTTATATCATTGTCATCATCCTCATATTTATATTTTTTGAAAGTCATGTCGTTGTTTTGTAGTGCATAGATGGACTCGGTATGATTATGACCGAGGATTATTGATTGTAATCATGGTAGTAATGTTACAAATGATGTGGTAAAATTCCTCATTTGCCCGTAGTGCATTGATGGACGAGTTGTTGGCATGATCATGACCATTAATGAATACACAAATATTCTTGGCCCGTAGTGCATAGATAATTATGGTCGTGATACTAAAGAATATCCTTGGCCATAGTGCAGGGGTGATTCGATGATGTGGATTATTTATTAAGCTGAGTCCCAGCGATAATAGTGATGAAAAACCTTTTAAATCATAAAAGATAGTAGATTGTATTCTCTACTTGACTCTTTTAATGGATTGCTTGTTCTAACTATGATTAAACTTGATGTTTGTTATATTGTATCAGTTTAACACTATTTAAGGCTAATGATAATTTATTCTAAATTATCTTAGTCATAATATTTCTTACTGGGCTAGTTGAGCTCACCCTTTCTTTCATTGTTCTCTTCGTGAAATGAGAAATATAAATTTGGAGCAGTCGGGAAGCGGAGTGATGGTCTAGATGGTGCATTAGTATTCCTCACTATTACGTGAAATAGTGTGATAATAATTGTAATGAGGACTCCTTTTGAGTTTGTATACTCTCTAGTAGACAATATTTGTATTCAAACTCACAGTTTATGTTTTGTCGTATTGTACACGACATTTGTATTATTAAGTTGTATTTGAATTATGTACCATGTATCTGGCGACTCAAGATGGGTGATATATACCTAATTTTGGGGGCATCACATTTTATCACAAATATTGTCTTCTAGACAATATCCAAACTCAAACAGAGTCCTCATTAAAATTATTATCACACTATTTCATAGAATAGTGAGGACTACTACAGCCACTATCCTGGACCATCACTCCATTCCCCGACTAGTCCCGACTACGTTCTAATTTCCTGAAGAGAACAATGAAAGCAAAAGGGTGAGCTCAACTAGCCCAGTAAGAAATATTATGACTAAGATAATTCAAAATAAATAATTATCGTTAGCCTTCAACAGTGTTAAACTGACAAAATACAATAAACATCAAGTTTAACTGCATCGGAATAAGCAATCCATTAGAAGAGTCAAGTAGAGCATGATATCTACTATCTTCTATGATTTAAAAAGTTTATCATCAATTTTATCGTTGAGACTTAGCTTAATAAATAATCTACATCATCGAATTATCCATGCACTACGGGCCAATGATATTCATTAGTATCACGTCCACGAATTATCTATGCACTGCGGGCCAAGGATATTCGTGTAATCACCAATGGTCATGATCATGCCAACAACTGTCCATCAATGCATTACGGGCCAATGAGAACTTTTACCACATCATTATTATAAATAAAATCGAATTTCCTCTAATTATATTTGTGAATAATAAGGTATTAATTTGATATAATTCTTCTGGTTATGGGTGAAATGTGCAAATTTTGCAAAAAATAATGCAAGTGGTTATAAAATAATCATTGTTGTGGGGGAATAATATTACTTATTTTGGTGAAATAATTATTTTGTTGTAAGGGGAATTTATTAATGCGGTTATGGGTGCGATCATTTTTATGGGCCCATATGAGAATAAGCATCGGATGAAGAAAGCGACAAGTTTGAGTTTTTATAAATAAATGGCGTAGTTAGTTATTGAATGAATTAACAAGTTTGAGTTGTTGGAATGCCGGTGGTTAAAATACGATGTCTGGCGTGGATGCGCGGTATTGATGAATTATTGATCCTTACGTGAAGGCACTACTCGATAATTATTACGATAATTCTTTATTCGATATTTTATTTTATTGATTCAATAATTCTTTGCGTTGATATTTTATATTATTGTTGTTTTGATAATTGTCAACTTTGCATGATATTTCCCATTATCGGATCGATAATTCATATTATTTGAATAATATTATTAGATAGCATTATTGGCAATGTCTAGAAAGTTACATCGAGGAGAGGTTTGGTCACTAATTGCGCTTGATAAGGAGAAATTCTTATTGGAAAGCCCCCTCTTTCTGAGGAGCGGCTTTGGTTGTCATAAATGTGATTACGTAATATTATTTGTGAATAATTAATTATTGATTCATATGATAAGGAAATATTTATTTTATGTGGATATAAATGTTGGATATATTTATTGTGGTTAAAAATGAAGGAGTTAATGTTGAGGTGTTTTATCGGTATTTTTTGCCGGAATGAAGGTATTAAAAATTAAACCGGTGTTTTTGAGATATATTGTGTGAGTTATAATTTTTAATCCAAGCCAGTTGGATCGTTGTAATTTTTGGATATGTTATACATATATAAGTTGAGTATATGTCCACAAATTTTGAGCAGAATTAAAAATGAGCGTATGATTTGTTATGAATTTTAAGAGGTGGTGATTGAAATTAGGTTTATAAATGATTTTGGTGGAAAATTCTAGAATTGAGTGGGCCCCACTTGTGGTTGGTGAAGAAATGTCTTTGAATTTATTTCAAATGTGGTGGGTGGGAATAGTAGCGAGGTAAAAAGCCATTGGGGTTAAGTCGAAGTCTGCTAACATTTTCTATAAATAGAGAGGCTAAGTTAGAATTGAAAATCACACGAAACAAGTTTTTCTCTTTCTCTCTCTAGATTATTGATTGAGTGTATTTTGTGAGTATTTAGATACTTTGTGAGTTTTTATTCATCGGTCTGCAAGTTTCCTTGACCTTATCTAGATATTAGATCGGAAATCTTGATATTTTGAGGTAAGGGATGTTATTTTCTTCATATATGATATTATTTCTTGATATCATTATCTTAGAAGTATTGATCTGAATTTTTATCAAATTTGGAACTTTTTTGTGTGGGGTTCTTATTCACGTATCGGCCTTATTCACGTATCTGACCTTTATTCACGAATCTGACCTTTATTCATAGAAAAATGAAATTTTCTTTTTGTGTCAAGATGTCTATTATAGTTACTATCTTTGATTGTATCCATGTTTTGATCTTTATTTTTGAATTACTGCTTCAAAATTGGTATTTATGAAGTATTATTGATCTTGGATAAGCTTTTATTATACGAATCCTACTATTTGTCCTTAGTTTCTTTGGATTCGTTTTCTTTAAAATATTTTCATCATCCTCGGTCCTAAATGATGATATTACTAAATATCTTTGGCTGTAGTGCAAAGATAAATGATTAAGCGATGAATATCTTTGGCGTAGTGCAAAGATGAGCAGTGTTGAGATGAACATGACCATTTGGTGATCTACAAATGAATATCTTTGGTTTTGTAGTGCAAAGATGAATATTTGATTAAAGATGTATATTGATTGTTGTTACGGGGATAAAATATTGATGATGGACTTTTAAATCTTAGAAGATAGTAGAACTCATTCTCTCTTGACTCTTACAATGGATTTTTTATTTCATTGCGGTTGTTGATCTAAAACTTGTTGGCTATTATATTTTATCATTTTTTCCTGTTGAAGACTAACGATAATTTGTTGTATATTATCTTAGTCGTAATATTCTTTCTTGGGCTAGTTGAGCTCACCCTTTTCCTTTTTGTTCCATTTTTCTCGGGAGGTGAGAACATAGCGAGGAACTAGTCGAGTGCGGGTGATGGTTCTAGAAAGATGTTTTAGCGATCCTCTTATTTACGTAAAATAGTGTTTGAATAATTATAATGAGGACTTATTTGAGTGTGGATATTATCACAGAAGACAATATTTGTATTTAAACTCACATTATATGTGTTGTCGTATTTTACGACAATTGTATTATTGAAGTTGTAGTTTGCTTTTACGTACCATGTATTTGGCGACTCGAGAATGGGTGTTGTATACCTATTTGGGGGCGTCACGGTTAGTATCAAAGCTTAGGGATATGGTCTCTGGCGGAGATCGGGGAATAGAACTAGGAGGAGAGATGAGTAAATCCTTATATAGTGTGTCTTATCTAAAAGCTTATTTGTTGGTCGGTCGTAATATAGGGATATTATGTGATATGTTAATTTGTTTAATTAACCCTTGTTTTATAGCGGTATTTAAGAATGGTGGCTTTGAGAAGCGTTAACAATGGAGTGTATGAGGCGTGGAACAACCTTTAATTACAAACCGGGAGAGCGTGCAGCAGGAAGGCAATATTCCTCTGTAAACAACTTCTAGAAGCAAGCGATGAATGATGGAATGTTTAGGAGCTTTTTGCGGTTCATGCAAAAAACGAGACGAGGAGACTCGTGCACAAAATCTGGTGGAAATGAATGTAATGATCGTGACTTATCACGACCAAGCGATTCGAGAGTTAGGACCACGAATTTAAAGGAAAGCGGATCCGATCATGGCGGAAGCGTGGGTCAAACAAATTACCAAGATATTCGATGTCTTGGGATGCGGAGAACGAAGGTTCCATTCGCCACCTTTATGTTCAGCGGTGAAGGCGGACTCTTGGTGAGATGCGTGAAGCGTACCTGACCCGGCCGCTTTTCGGCATGTCTTGGGAAGCGTTTGAAACTATTGATGACAAGTACTTTCACGAAAGTATTCGTCGTATGAAGGAGGTGGAGTTTATCATTTGGAACAAAACAACATGGCGGTGTGTCCGGTGCGGTGAAGTTTGCGAGTTATCGGTTTGCACCTCATTTGGTGAAAATGAGGAGCGAATAGCGAGGATGTTCGAGAGGTCTAAAAGCGAGAGATTGACGATATCTTATATCTCATAAATTTTCTTTATATTCGGATGTTGTAAGCAGGGCTCAATTATTAGAAGCGAGATAATGAGTATATTCAATGGGGACCCTGACGGTCATCCGGTGGTGGTGATCATCGAGGCGATGATAACCAACGAGGAGGAAAAATACGAACAAAAGCGGTAACCACTCGGGTGGTCATCGTGGCCATGATAATAGGAGAGGTGAGTCAGTGGAAATTTGAGAAGAGGAGATTCAATGATGGCGGGGGAAGACATCAGCAATGATGACACCGCCTGACAACAAAATTTGGGGGGAGGAGAGCGGTAGCTTGGTTAGATGTTACAAATGCGGGAAAGAGGACATATCAGCCCAGCTGTCCCACAACAATCAAGGTATGTTACAATTTGTGGAAAGGAAGGCCACATAGCTCGGGATTTATTACATAGCAAAACCAAGTTCAGCGGGGATGGTGACTCAAAAGAACATCCGGATAAGTCGAAATCGGCGTTCTGGAAGAAGCGTTTGTCGTGGCTGGCCAAAAAAGCGAACGAGCGAGGTGATTCTGGGTAAGCTAATCTTGAACTCTTGCGAAGTTTATACCTTACTGAATACGGTTCTACCCATTCTTTTATCTCTCTGCTTGTGCTCAGCGTTTAAACTTGACTCAGGAGAAATTGGACTTTGACTTATCTGTTGAAACTCAGTTGGGTGAAACCTTCGTTACATCTACGGTTTATAAATCTTGCATGATCAAGTTGGCACTATCACATTACTGTTGATCTTATATCTTTAAAGATACTTGCTTTTGATGTGATTTTAGGAATTGATTGGTTAACCACTCATCGTGCCAAAATTGATTGTTTTTCGTAAGGTTGTTAGTTTTCATATTCTAACTTGAACTTTGTCATACAATTCAAACAACTAAACCACTAAAATCGGTCCTTTATCATATCAAGCCATAAAAGCTATTCGTTTATTGAAAAGCGGATGTCAAGCTTTCTTAGCCCATGTTATGGATTTGAACAAAGACAAGTCGATTTGAATAATATTTACATTGTTAGAGAATTTTTACGATGTATTTTCTGAAGAACTTTCGGTTTACCCCGAGCGTGATGTTGAATTCTTTATTGACCTTGGTAGGGTACAAAACCCATTTCTAAACCCCATATCGAATGGCTCTATTGAACTTGAGGAGTTAAAAGTCAACTACGAGGAATTGTTAGACATAGGTTTCATTCGTCTAGTACATCTCCTTGGGGTGCTCTGTTTTATTAAGTAAAGAAAAGAAAAGCGGGAGTATCGACTTTGTATTGACTACAGGAATTAAACCATGTCACCATCGAGAATAGGTATCCATTACCTCGCATTGATGACTGTTCGACCGATTTGCAAGAAGCCTGATTCTTTTCAAAGATCGATCTTAGATTACGGATATCATCAATTTGAAGATTAAAAGCGAGGATATTCAAAGGCGCCTTGAGAACTTCGATGCGGGCATTATGAATTCTTAGTCATGTCTTTTGGATTGACTAATAATCTCTGCTTGCTTTCATGGATATGATGAGCCCGTGTATTTGAGGAATATTTGGATCGGTTTGTTGTTGTCTTTATTGATGACATCCTCATCTATTCAAAAGTAGTGAAGATCATGAGCACCATTTGAATTTGATACTTGAAAGGCCGTGAAAACAAACTTTATGCCAAAATTTGAAGAAATCACGAGTTTACGGCGAGGAAGTAGCATTCCTTGGGCGCGTGGTGTCAAAACATGGAGTATCATCGACGGCGAAGATTGAAGCGATACAAAGTTGGGAACAACCAAAGTCGGTGGCCAGAAGTCGTAGCTTTACGGGCTTAATTTGGTTATTATTATCGGATTTCGTGGAAGGATTTTCTCGAATCGCTACTCAGATTAACTTCAGTTGACTCGGAAAGATACAAAATTTGTATGGGCGAGGAATGCGAGAAGAGTTTCAAGAGCTCGAGAGGAGACTCATTTTATTTTGTTACAGCGATACCATACCAAATGCGGATGGATTTGTTATATCTGATGATGCTTGAGGCAAAGGGTTAGGATGCGTTCTCATGCAACATGGGAAAGTCATAGCTTTATGCCTCACGACAACTCAAAGAATATGAGAGGAATTATCCTACTCGTGATCTAGAGTTAGCGGCGATCGTATTCAGCGTTGAAAATTTGGAAACACTACTTGTATGGGGAGAAAGTGGAGATTTATCACGGACCATAAAAGCCTCAAATATTTCTTCACCAAAAAAAGAACTCAACATGCGGCAGCGGCGTTGGCTTGAACTATTGAAAGATTACGATCACCTTATTGATATCATCTGGAAAAGCGAGCGTAGTGGTGGCGCATTGAGTAGAAGATCATATGCGATCTGAGTGCGATATTGTTAATCTGAGCCCATTTGTATGACTTGCAAAGGATGGAGGTAGAATTAAAGACTCGAGGGACCCACATGATGATGGCGAATATCTGAGTAGAAGCAGAGCTTTAATCGATAAAGTTAAAAGCTGCTCAAGCTACGGACTGGAGGCGTCGTATGAAGAAAAGTGAGAAGGAGCTATTCGAAGCGAGAATCGATGAAGAAGGAATACTTAGATTTGACTCGGACTTTGTGTTCTAACGATTACGACTTGAAGCATAGAATCATGATGGAGGCACACTGACACCCGTTTGCAATCCATCTGGGAGTACCAAAATGTATCATGATATTGACATACATTTTGGTGGAACAATATGAAGAGAGAGATCGCGGAGTTTATCTCGAGGTGTTTAACTTGTCGGCATGTAAAGGCGGAGCATCAAGTGCCAAAGGGTCCATTACAACCACTTGAGATTTTGAAATGGAAGTGGGAACACATTACTATGGATTTTCGTTCTGAGGTCTTCCCAAAGTTTCTCAAGGCATAGATGCGATTTGGGTTATTGTTGATAGATTAACCAAGTCGCCCATTTCTTACCGAATCGTGAGACTTATTCCCTTGAGCGTCTTGCTCGCGTATATCGTGAATGAGATTGTGAGATTGCATGGCATGCGGTATCCATAGTTTTGGATCGTGACCCAAGATTCACTTCACGATTTTGGGTTAGCTTGCGAGAAAGCTATGAGCGCAGATTCTGATTGATTCGGCATACCATCCTCAAGCAGACGGACAATCGAGAGAGGACTATTCAAACCCTTGAAGATCTATTAAGACTTTGTGTCCTAGATTTTAAAGGAAGTTGGGATAAGTACTTGCCTTTGGTGGAATTCTCTACAACAACGATTTATCAAGCAAGTATAGGCATGGCTCCATTTGAGGCGTTGTATGGGCCGAAAGTGTCGTTCTCGGTATCTTTGGGGCGAGGTGGGAGAAAGCAGCGTTGTTGGGACGAGAATTAAATCGCATGACTGAGAAAAGATCAAATGATTCGACAAGCGTATACAAGCGGCACAAGATCGACAAAAGAGTTATGCGGATCTTATTGAAAAGGCGTGGAATTTAATATTGGGGATCATGTATTTATTACGTGTTGCACCATGGAAGGAGTTACAAGATTTGGGAAGAGAGGAAAGCTCGATCCACGATTTGTTGGTCCATTTGAGATTCTTGGCGAATAGGAAATGTGGCTATAGACTCGCATTACCTCAAGTATGTCTCGTGTTCATAATGTTTTTCACATATCCATGCTTCGTAAATATGTGAAAGACCGAACCATATTATTGCGTTAGAAACCGAGACAGAGATAGTAGAAGATTTAACGTCTGAAGAAGTACTGTTAAGATCTTGGATAGAAAAAGAGCATATCCTACGCACCAAGGTTATACCACAAGTTAAGGTTTTATGGAGAAACCATCTTTATTGAAGAAATGACACGGGAGTTGGAATCGAAATGAAAGCGAGGTATCCTCACCTTTCAAAAACACAGTGCGTATGTCGATTTCGAGGGACGAAATTTCATAAGGAGGGAGGTTGTAAGACCCCAACTTATTATAAATAAAAATCAATTTTTCTCTAATTATATTTGTGAATAATAAGGTATTAATTTGATATAATTCTTGGTTATGGGTGAAATGTGCAAATTTTGCAAAATATGCAAGTGGTTATAAAATAATCATTGTTGTCGGGGAATATTCGTTTGGTCGTGGAATATTCTTGTTGTTGTGGGGAATATTAAATATGACAGTAGCGATCATTTATGGGCCCATACTTGAGAATAAGCTGTCGGATGAAGAAAAGCGACAAGTTTGAGTTTTTTATAAATACTTGGCGTAGTTATTCTGAATTATTAACCTTTGTTGGAATACCGGTGGTTAAAATACGATGTCTGGCGTGGATGCATGCGGTATTGATGAATTATTGATCCTTACGTAAGAAGGCCTTTACTCGATAATTATTACGGTAATTCTTTATTCGATATTTTATTTTATTGATTCAATAATTCTTTGCGTTGATATTTTATATTATTATTTGTTTGATAATTGTCCTTTGCCTGATATTTCCCATTATCGGATCGATAATTCATATTATTTGAATAATATTATTATTAGATAGCATTATTGGCGATGTCTAGAAAGTTACATCGAGGAGAGGTTTGGTCACCTAATTGCTTGGCTTGATAAGGAGAAATTCTTATTGAAAGCCCCTCTTTCTCAGGAGCGGCTGGTTGTCATAAATGTGATTACGTAATATTATTTGTGAATAATTAATTATTGATTCATATGATAATAAGAAATATTTATTTTATGTGGATATAAATGTTGGATATATTTATTGTGGTTAAAAATGAAGGAGTTAATGTTGAGGTGTTTTATCGGTATTTTTGTCGGAATGAAGGTATTAAAAATTAAACCGGTGTTTTTTGAGATATATTGTGTGAGTTATAATTTTTAATCAAATAGTTGGATCGTTGTAATTTTGGATATGTTATACATATATAAGTTGAGTATATGTCCACAAATTTTGAGCAATTAAAAATGAGCGTATGATTTTTATGAATTTTAAGAGGTGGTGATTGAAATTAGGTTTATAAATGATTTTGGTGGAAAATTCTAGAATTGAGTGGGCCCCACTTGTGGTTGGTGAAGAAATGTGTTTGAATTTATTTCAAATGTGGTGGGTGGGAATAGTAGCGGTAAAGCCATGGGGGTTGCTTGGTCAAGTCTGCTAACATTTTCCTATAAATAGAGGCTAAGTTAGAATTGAAAATCACACACGAAACAAGTTTTCTTTCTCTCTTTCTCTCTAGATTATTGAGTGTATTTTGTGAGTATTTAGATACTTTGTGAGTTTCTATTCATCGGTGCAAGTTTCCTTGACCTTATCTAGATATTTCGATCGAAATCTTGATATTTTGAGGTAAGGGATGTTATTTTCTTCATATATGATATTATTTCTTGATATCATTATCTTAGAAGTATTGATCTGAATTTTTATCAAATTTGGAACTTTTTTGTGTAGGAGTTCTTATTCACGTATCTCGACCTTTATTCACATATCTGACCTTTATTCACGAATACGACCTTTATTCATAGAAAAATGAAATTTTTTCTTTTTGTCCAGAGATGTCTATTATAGTTACTATCTTTGATTGTATCCATGTTTTGATCTTTATTTTTGAATTTTGCTTCAAAATTGGTATTTATAGTATTATTGATCTTGGATAAAGCTGCATTATCTGAATCCCTACTATTTGTCCTTAGTTTCCTTTGGATTCGTTTTCTTTAAAATATTTTTCATCATCCTCGGTCCTAAATGATGATATTACTAAATATCTTTGACTGTAGTGCAAAGATAAATGATTAAGCGATGAATATCTTTGGCGCGTAGTGCAAAGATGAGCAGTGTTGAGATGAACATGACCATTTGGTGATCTGAATGAATATCTTTGGCTTTTGTAGTGCAAAGATGAATATTTGATTAAAGATGTATATTGATTGTTATTCTGAGGGATAAAATATTGATGATGGACTTTTAAATCTTAGAAGATAGTAGAACTCATTCTCTCTTGACTCTTACAATGGATTTGTTATTTTCATTTGAGTTGTTGATCTAAAACTTGTTGGCTATTATATTTTATCAGATTTTTCCTGTTGAAGACTAACGATAATTTGTTGTATATTATCTTAGTCATAATATTCTTCTTGGGCTAGTTGAGCTCACCCTTTTTCTTTTTGTTCCATTTTTTCTCGGGGAGGTGAGAACATAGCGAGGAACTAGTTAAGAGTGCGGAGTGATGGTTCTAGAAAGATGTTTTAGCGGTCCTCACTTATTTACGTAAAATAGTGTTTGAATAATTATAATGAGGACTTATTTGAGTGTGGATATTATCAGAAGACAAATATTTGTATTTAAACTCACAATTGTATTATGTATGTAGTTTTATTTGGCGTATTTTGCTATTTTGGGGGCGACAATTGTATTATTGAAGTTGTAGTTTGCTTTTGTGTACCATGTATTTGGCGACTCGGAATGGGTGTTGTATACCTATTTTGGTTCAGGACAAAATTCACGGGTGATGTGCCTTATATATATATATATATTGAATAACTTTCTACCGATAATTTTGAAAAATGGGTAAGTGGGGGTCCAAATAATAAGCAAAATTTATCATAAATACTTCATAAAAATACCCTCAATATTTTTAACAATATTTATTCATCAATAATATAACTTGCAATATTAATAACCAGATCATTCCCAGGAAAGAGGGGACTTTCCGATAAGGATTTCTCCCTATTGACGCACAATTAGGTGACCAAACCCATTTCCTCGACAGAACTTTCTAGACATTGTCAATAATGCAAATAATAATATGAATAACTTGTCATCTCAATTATTGATTTAATAATATAAAATATTGTGCAGATGATACTGTGACAATAGTAGAATCAATAATGTGAGATACTATGCAGCAATAATTAAGTATTACTGAGCGACTTCTCACGTAAGCATCAATAATCAATACCGTGTGCTACGATGAAGGCAAATATTCCTTGAAGGCAGCAGGAGCATTAGTCAATCCAAAGGACATGACTAGGAATTCATAATGCCGTCTTAGGAGTTAAAAGCCGTCTTTGGAATGTCATCCGGTTCTAATCTTCAATTAGTGATATCGGAATGAAGATCAATCTTTGAAAAGAATTTGGCTCCTTGCAATTGGTCAAACAGTCATCAATACGTGGTGGCGGGTACCTATTTTGATGGTGACATGATTCAACTCCCGATAATCAATATAAAGTCGCATACTCCCCATCTTTCTTCTTCACGAATAGAACGAGAGCACCCCAAGGAGAAGTACTAGGGGCGAATAAAGCCAATGTCTAACAATTCCTGCAGTTGAGTTTTTAACTCCTGAAGTTCAATAGGAGCCATTCGATATGGGGATTTAGAAATGAGTTTTGCACCGGGTTCAAGGTCGATACAAAATTCAATTTCACGCTCTGTGGGTAGGCAAGAAGTTCTTGAGGAATACATCGGAAATTCATTAACAATAGAAATATTATTCAAAAGCGGCGTATTTTTGTTTAGATTCATGTGACATGAGCTAAGAAAGCTTGACATCCATTTTTCAACAAACGAATAGCTTTATGGCTTGAGATGATAGTGATTGATTTTAATGGTTTGGTTGCTTGAATTCGCATAATAGGTCGATTAGGAATATGAAATCTAACAACCTTACGAAAACAATCAATTTTTGAATGATGAGTAGTTATCTAATCAATCCCTAGAATTACATCAAATGCAAGTATTTTTAATGCAATAAGATCGACAGGTAATGTGTGGGTACCAACTTGAACCAAACAAGACTTCTAAACCATGGATGTAATGAAGGTTTCTCCCAACGGAGTTTCCACAGATAAGTCAAAGTCTAATTTCTCCGGAGTCAAATTTAATCGTTGAGCACAAGTAGGAGAAATAAAAGAATGGGTAGAACCGGTATCAAATAAAGTGTAGACTTCTCTAGAGTTTATGATAAGCTTACCCGTGATGACCTCATTCGGGTTCTTTGCTTTCTGGGAGGTCACAACAAACGCTCTCCCTTGCACTACCGGCTTTGACTTTTTTGGGACAGCCTTTGGTGCCTCCATCGTAGCTGAATTTATCTTCGATGAATGACAAAATCGGGCTAAGTGACCTTCTCTTCCACAATTATAACATGCTTTGGACGGCATCGCGCAATTTGGACTGATGTGTCCCTCCTCTCCGCATTTGAAGCATATGATAGGTGGTCTTTCTCCTTCCTTAACAACGGGTGCTGGTGCTGACGTCTTTCCATCATTGTTGAATCTCCTCTTCTTGAAATGTCCATTCTTATTGTTTTGGCCTTGATTACCACCGAAGTGGTTACCATTTCTGGCCTGTTGATTCCCTCCACACTTGTTGTCACGCCTCAATGACTGCTCTCACTGGTATTATCATTTTTTCGGCTGCTCTCTTTTGGTTGCGTTGACTCGTTATTGCGCTCCACCAACTGAGCCCTATTTACAACATCTGAATACAAACACAGTTTATGAGAAATAAGATGTTGACATATCTCCGACTTCAAACCTCTTAAAAACATTCGCGTCATTCTCTTCATTATCCACCAAGTGGGAATAAACCGGATAACTCCGCAAATTTTGCCTCATATTGCGACACGGTCATATTGTTTTACTCCAATTTGATAAACTCCACCTCCTTCATGTGATGAATACTTTCGGAAAGTATTTATCATTGAATGACTCTTGGAACTTCTCCCAAGACATCTTGATCTGGCGGAGTTGAGTATGTTTCTTGATTCCCACCAATAATCTACCTCTCCGCCAAGCAACATAAAGGCGACAAAGGAACCTTTGCTCCTTGGAGCATCCCAAGACATCAAATATCTTGGTGATACGCTTTACCCATGCTTCCGCCATAAGTGGTTTTGGCTCTCCCTTAAACTCCGGTGGTCCCGACTCCTTGAAGCTGTTTAGCGGTGACCACGAGAGTTTTCGATGTTTCCACCTATATTTTTGGACGAGGAGCCGCTCACTGCTTTCTTTGTTGCATGAATTGCATAAAGCCTCTAAACAATCCATCATTCATCATTTGGTCGGTGTTGTTGTTTGCATGAGGATTATCGCCTTCACGATGCACATTCTCCACGATTATTGATATATAGAGACTCAAGCGGTCTCTTGTGCTCCATTGTTATTCTCAACATTTTCGGATGTCATTTTCAGATATTGCCACAAAACAAAGGTTAATTGACTTATAACATAATATCTCTAAACTCTGACCAACCAATTTAAATACAAAATAAATTTAAGTAGGTCCTACTAGTGAAGGAATTCCCCGTCTCTCCCCTCCTAGTTCTAGTCTCACATCTTAGCCAGGGATCATATCCCTAAGCTTTGATACCAATAATGGTGGCGTCCCCAAAATTAGGTATACATCACCCATCTTGGGTCACAGATACGGTATGTAATTCAAATACAACTTACTAATCTAACTGTTGTATACAATACGACAAAACATAAACTGTGAGTTTGAATACAAATATTATCTACTAGAGATTATACAAACTCAAAAGGAGTCCTCATTACAATTATTATCACACTATTTCATAGAATAGTGAGGACTACTAATGTTATCCTTTGGACCATCACTCCGTTCCCCGACTCGTCCCAGCTATATTCTCATTTCCTGAAGAGAACAGTGAAAGAAAGGGTGAGCTCAACTAGCCCAGTAAGAAATATTATGACTAAGATAATGCAGAATAAATTATCATTAGTCTCCAACAATGTTAAAAGCGATAAAATATAATAGACATCAAGTTTAAGCTGCGCAGAGAACAAGCAATCCATTAAAAGAGTCAAGTAGAAAATAAAATCTATTATCTTTTATGATTAAAAGGTTTTTCATCATTTGTTATCACCATTGAGCTCACCCTTTCTTTCTTCATTCTCTTCAGAAATGAGAACGTGAAATGGAACTAGTCGTGGAGAAAAGAGTGATGGTCCTAGATGGTGCATTAGTAGTCCTCACTATTCTCGTGAAATAGTGTGATAATAAATGTAATGAGGACTCCATTGAGTGTAGATATTGTCTAGATGACAATATTTGTATTAAAACTCATGACTATGTTTTGTCGTATTTTACACGACTGTTGTATAATTAAGTTGTATTTGTATTCAGTACCTTGTATCTGGCGACTCAAGATGGGTGATGTATACCTATTTTGGGGGCGTCACAACAAATATAAGATAATGTTCCATAAATGATAAACAATATAATTTACAATACTTGTACAGACGCAATTAGACACTACAATATATACAAATGTTCTACAATAACATGAATACAAATGAACTATAAACTAGTAAAATTATCATCGTCGTCGTGCGCCCGCTTGTCATCGCCAGTCTGTTCGTCATCGCCACCTTGTTGATAGAATCAAAAATAAAAATCATTAGTCCGTATATATATATGTGAGAATTAACAAGCTAGATAGCCTTAATAAAAAAAACATAAACAATAAGAATACCTGAGTAGGTGGAGGCGGACGAAAAGCCTCCTCCAAGAGGGTAATCACCATCCGGAGCATCTCGGCGCTCCAAGCGTCGAATCTGCCCCGTGGTAATCCCTGCATTTCTCAGAGAGGCCCCTACTATAATATCCTGAGCAATTTGGTGAAGACGAAAATTGGAAGGCAATCACGGCGACGTTGAAAGACCGAAGTTCAGATGCGGAACCTATTCGACACGACCCTATCATTACCAAGAAGATATGTTTATCCAAACCAGCGCCCGAATGAGATGGTCCGACATGTGCTCTCGGACGCTGGCGCTGGCTGGAGCCTATAAAGAGATACAAATTAAATTACTAATAATAATTTATATAATGTGATAAATTCGGATAATTTCGTGAAACATAATAAAATATTACCTCCAGGAAGTGTATATGCGGGTATCCTCGGCAGACTCAACACTCGATATCTGCCGATACTGCTAGTAGGGGGATCCTAAGACGCGACCCATAGTCTCAGCTCCTCATCCCGATCTAATACTATATCGGGAAGAGGGTGGCGAATCTAACTACTCGTAACCCTCCTAATAGCCTCCAGCTCAGCTATACACTCGTCTCGAAGCCTCTGAAATCGGTCCTGTAATGTATTCCGTATACGTATATTAATTATATTATTTTATTTACGATTGAATATTATTAAAAGCTAAGTAGTAAGATGAGTTTTTCCCGTATAGCTAAAGCTGCCTGAGACAAAGCATGTTCGTCCTTAGGCGTGTGGGCTCAATCACAAAACTCTAGATGATAGGATCTCGACCCAAGGTCCTCCCCAATGCCTAATAAAAACATTCATAAAATAGGTATTAAGTATTTGTGTGAGAACTTGATACCTAAATAACTAAATACAACGCATTTACCGTCTTCACCTCCTCGAACGACTGAGAACCAGTGGTGTGTACTATCCGGAATGACCACACGTTCTTCTTCTTCACCTTTCGATTTTTTCTTGAAGTCATCAGACTCCCAGTGCGCACACACAGCCTCCCAGGCTAAATCGGAGACTATGCGAGGTTGATGATCTCTGATTGTGACGCCCCCAAAATAGGTATACATCACCTATTCTGAGTCGCCAAATACATGGTACAGAATACAAATACAATCTTTAATATACTACAAAAGAGCTGTGAGTTTTAATATAAATACTGTCTTATAGACAATATCCACTCTCAGAATAAGTCCTCATTATATTTATTGTCACACTATTTAACAAAATAGTGAGGACTACTAATACTATCATCTGATCCATCACTCCGTTCCCCGACTCGTCCCAGCTATATTCTCATTTCCTGAAGAGAACAGTGAAAGAAAGGGTGAGTTCAACTAGCCCAGTAAGAAATATTATGACTAAGATAATGCAGAATAAATTATCATTAGTCTTCAACAATGTTAAACTGATAAAATACAATGGTCATCAAGTTTAATTACAGCGGATCAAGAAATCCATTAAAAGAGTCAAGTAGAGAATAAAATCTACTATCTTTTATGATTTAAAATATTTTTCATCACTATTATCGCTGGGCCTCAGCTTAATAAATAATCCACATCATCCCTGCACTACGGCCAAGGATATTCATTAGTATCACGACCACAAATTATCTATGCACTACGAGCCAAGGATATTCGTGTATTCATTAATGGTCATGATCATGCCAACAACTGTCCATCAATGCACTACGGGCCAATGAAGACTTTTACCACATCATTTGTAACATTACGGTCATGATTATACCGAATAATCTCTAGTCATAATCATACCAAATCCATCTATGCACTATAGGCCATAGATGACTTTCAAAAAAAATATAAACATGAGGATGATGACAATGATATAAGAATTCAATAAAACAAGTTCAAGAAATAATTTATCCAGGAACCAATAACGTCCAAATTGTCAACATGATACTGCTTTGTAGAGTAAAATTCAAGAATGCTCAGAAGAATATTTCCATGAAAAGATACTGGAAGAAGCGCAAATATCAAGGATATTCCACTAATTTCATGGAGTATAAGTCAAAACTTTAACCAATTGAGTATAATAAGGAATGGAATAACAAAAGAAATCACCAGCATGCGATAGGCGCAAGACAAAAGTGAGTTATTCCAACAGAATAATAATTAACGGAACCGTGTCCGGCATAAAATGCATGCATGTGAGGATATTCAACGAATAATAATAAAAGCGGAATCAGTTAAGATAAAACGCATGTGATAGGATATTCCAACATAATAATAAAAAGGCGGAATCGAAGTCAAAGCGTAAAACGCGCGCATGAGGATATTCTAACAGAATAATAATGAATGGAATAACAGAAGAATTTCACCAAGTATAGGGTAGCCCGCGTATACAGGTTATTCCAAGCGAATAATAAATAATGGAATAACAGAAGTTCTTTTCATGAATATAAAAGAAATAATACCACTTACCGTAAAAGAAACTGGATATAAGAGTATGGAAGTAGCAGAGTACTTTTCTATAGTTTCTCTATAATTTCTCTCTCTAGAGTTTTAGTGAATTCGTAAGAAATAATGAAGGAATGAGCTTCTATTTATAGAAGAATGGACTGCATAGTAACTAATTCATGAACGGTCCAGATTGATTTACTTTTAATCGGACGGTCCATATTGTTTTAAAAAAATATTCAATAAAATATAATATATTCTATTTTTTATAAAAAAACAAAACTTATTATAATATATATATATATATATATATATATATATATATATATATAAATCCACCCACCATGCTGCCATCTTTTTCTTCATCAATACCCGTGACAAACAAACTGAGCAATCTCAACATAATAACACAACGTGATGAATTTTCTTTTGAATTACATAATATATATATATATATATATATATATATATAATCAATGACTTTCTTACACCACCCGTGACAATTATGTCACCCCCCCACCTCCTGACAACTTTTTAAAAACCTCTCATTGACAGAACTTCTATACATCGTTAATATTGTAAATAATAATATTAATAACTTTGTTATCTCAATTATTGATTTAATAGTATATAAAATATCGACAATAATTGAATCAAAGCTGAGTGACTTCTTACGTAAGCATTAATAATCAATACTGTGTGCTACTATGCAATCACGTGTATTACTATACTTTTACTACCGAGTAGTTCAACAGTATTAACGGTAAAACTTCCGCCATTATTTTTATAAAATATTTTTGTCGTTTTCTCAATCTGACAATAATTCTGTTGTGGGGTCCACCAATGATTGTACCATTGTACGGATATTCCCTGATAAAAAGAATATTTCCCGACCAATCGAATATAATATGACAACTTGCATACTTTGCAAAATTTGTAAATATTACCCACAACTATAACATTATATCAAATTTACTCCATAATATTCAAAAATGATGTTTATAGAAAAATTATTTTTTATTAAATATTTGGGGTCTTACACTGATGGTGGTCCCGGGCTAGTCTCTCAATCGTCAAGGCGCCCTCTGTCGCATCTCATCTGACCAGTAGGAGTAATTAGCAATGACATGATGCTTCAATCACATCGTCGCCAAATTTATTCGAGAGATGCTTTCGGGTCAAATCGATAATAAACCTATAATAAAAGTTAATTTAAAATTAGGAACAATTGAAGAAGGCATCCTAATACAACTATGTAGTAATTAATATAATATGCTTAACTTACGTGGAACTCCCACAAGACGGTCTGCATAAAAGTGGCATCGTACCGCGCATACTGACTGAACCGCATGCACCCTCTCGGGAGATGCGTCAAACAGATCGCGTGTAGGGTGTGCTTAGCCACCGGTCCGGGTCAGTATAATATAGAAAAAGTATAACAATATGTGAATTGTGTTTTGCAATATCTGAAATTAATATTACCAATATATTAACAGTTACTGCTGGGAAGCGACATCCACTCGCATCTAACACGGGAATCCCGTGGAATTGGTTGTTCCACAATATTTTCAATCACTTCTGATTCCCCGTGATGAGTCCATACGAAGTACCCATCCACAAATCCACAGGAAAATAAGTCGAATTTAATCTCGTTGACTTTCGTCCAAATCAGGTTTTTACACTTGACACACGGGCATCGCATCCTCCCGTTTGGATCATCCGTATGTTCTAGTGCTTTGTTCAAGAAATCTGACACCCCAACACGATAAGCTGCGACTAATCCCCTCCCATCACTAGGTATCCTACGGAACATCCAACTTCGGTCGGCTGACATTTTTAACTACACAGAAGACGGATTCAGTTAATTTAGAAATTTATGCATGAATTAGATTTACCTAGTATCTCCACTCTACAGGACATGGATAAGGCTTCTATCCCGTTATTGGATGCGTCTCGTCACTAGTGCAAATACAATGAGTACATTTCATGAGTTTCAAGAAAATTTTGGCAGCACCTCCCCATACTCTCCAAACACACGAAATAGACTAAGATAACTTAATTTGCTCTCAATGCACTCGGAGAACATATAGAGATAACAGTCAAAAAATCATCAAAATAACAAAAACGTACTGTTTCATATTGGCACCGGCCTAAGTGAGAGACGTAACATTCAATAACAGTCCTAAACTGGGAACTGTTCAACATTCCCTCATACTGAGTGAATGTCAAACGGGTTTCTAAGTTTATTGAAAATTGTGGCAAACTAAGCAAATGCTACTTAGTTTATTTTGCCAATGATGATAAACTAAGTAAGTGGTACTTAGTATATGAGAATTATTATTTGGAATCTATAGAGACTACTTGAGTCGGCAATCCGGCAAAAAAAAAAGGGTCGTAGTTCCTGTTTGTGTCCTATACTCGAATAATAAAGTTAATTAAATTACTGCTGACATTCCTCACTGTTCCATCATAACATAAGACAACATCCCGAAGGAGTTCCGTTAAGCTATTGAACAAAGTTTCAGGTTAAGCAACCCTCTAAATGAACGAACAATCACTTCTCAGCTAGGAATGAATCATCTCCCCATACGAGTCCAATTTATTTTATTGTATTATTATATTTTATTGTATTTTATTTGTATTGTATTATATTATATATTTTTAAATATTATTTATTAAATTAATTTATCTATTAAATTAAATTAAATTTTGGAATTGAATAATTCTGACAGAAATTCTGTCAAGAATTCTGTCAGAAATAACAAATATACCTACATCAAACATCATCATCACACTTACTGAATAACTGATAACATACATTAACATATGTATATACTCAATACCAAACCCAATTCAAAACACATAATTTATCAATCCCAAAACTAAGCAAAAAATATATCAGTCCCAAATTAATAGAATCACAAAATCAGAACATATATGTAACAGTCCCAAATATAACTCCTCGATCAGTCCCAATTCAAATTACATAACTCCTCATTAATTAACAATATCACAAAATTCATACATTATAATACCAAAATTCTAGTAATATCAATCCAAAAACAAAATAAATTTATACCAATTGCACATTATAATACCAAATTCATACACAAATTTCATACTCAAATTTCATACTACTAACATATAATATATACTCGATACACGGAAAATTAGGAGCAGCAGTCGGTGTGACAGTAGCGATGGAGTGGTGATCGGCGGGCGTCGTGGGGGTGGGGTGGTATCGGGACATGGGGCCTGAAGTGCAGGGGAGAGGGGTGGCGGTATCGGGGGGGGGGTTGGGAGTGGGGGTACCTTTGGGGTGGGTACTGGATGGGGTAAGTCACTGGGACATACAGGGGTGGGGACCCAGGGAGAAGGGTGGGGGAATGCAAGGGGTAGGTGGGGGGACGGCCTGGTCGGGGAGGGAGTGGGAGAACTGGGTGTAGGGTGGTGGTGGGGGGGACCAGGGGGAGAGGGGGTTGGGAGTGGGAGGAATGAGAGAAAGAGATAGTAGACTGGTATTTAGAGAGATATATGAAAATGAGATGGCGTTGGGAAAATAAGAAGCATTTTTAGGTTTATTTTCGATGGAAGTTTTGTCAGGTTTAGGTCCCTCGAAATTATCTTAAGGCCGACGGATAGTCTCTCGAAAATAATCCTCGTTCCGTCGAGGTTAGATTTGGCGCTGGCGGGAATCTTGGCGCCACCAGTGGATCCCTACTTTTGACGGAATTCGGTCGAAAATAAACTATTTTCGAGGGACATATGTCCAACGAATTATTCCCTCGAAAATATACTAATGTCGACGGAATGTAGTGCGTCGGAAATAATTCCGTCGGAATTAGCCTCTTTTCTTGTAGTGAGGGTATTTCAATAGTTAACGGTAAAACTTTCGTCGTTATTTTTATAAAAAAAAAAATTCTGTCGTTTTCTAACTCCGACAATAATTTCGTTGTGGGGTCCACTAATGATTGTGCCGTCGTACGAATATTTTCTGTTAGAATGAATATTCCCCGACCAATCGAATATTTTATAACAACTTGCTTACGTTGCAAAATTTATAAATATTACCCACAACTATAACATTATATCAAATCAACACCATAATATTCAAAAATATATTTCGAGAAAAATTATTTTTTATTCATAAAAGTTGGGGTCTTACACATACTACCATTCGACTGATTCTCTCTATGGCCATTTTTAAGTCTTGGAAAAATTCAACAACTGGATGTTAATAATGCATTCTTACATGGGACACTGTCAGAAACAGTCTTTATTCTCCAACCACTTGGGTTTGAAGATCCTAATCATCATGTCCATGTCTGTACATCGCTCGTTGTATGGCCTTAAGCAAGCACCACGTGTATCGTACTCACGATTGTCTAATTTTCTCATACAATTGGGTTTGTGATATATATCTTGTTTTGAGTACACATCAATGTTCGTATTTCATGTTGGATCAATACATTTAATTCTACTGGTCTATGTAGATTGCCTTATATTGACAGAAAACTCTAATGAGGCCATTGATGAAATGATCCTTGTATCAAGCCGCAAGTTTTCGCTTAAGGGTCTAGGTACCTTACATTATTTTCTAGGAGTAGAAGTCGTCCCGTTGGGCAATGGGATATTTCTTTCACAAAAGAAATATATTCACGATATCATGATCATACAGCGGACATCTATGTCCAACTGCAAAACTCTTTGCACACCAGCCTCTGTTGCCGTAAATTTGACCACTACGACACATGTTGCTTTCTCTGATCGTAAATTATATAGACAAATAGTGGGAGCTTTACAGTATGCCACTCTCACTCGCCCAATTTTGTCTTATGTTGTTAAAAAGGTTTATCAATTCATGCATGCTCCTAGTGTAGAACATTGGGCAGCTGTTAAATGCATCCTACGTTATCTCCAATTCTGCTCATGGATTATCTGTAGTTCGTTCTTCTAATCCTATAGCTTTTACAAGCTTTCACGGATTCTGATTGGGCTAGTTGTGTTGACGATCGTAAGCCAAATGGAGGATTTACTATTTACATGGGTCCTAATCTTATCTCATGGTCATCAAAGAAACAACACACTGTTGCACACTCCTTTACCGAGGGTGAATATAAAGTGCTTGTTGATGCTTCTGCTGAGCTTGTATATGGTTGCAATCATTGTTTGGTGAACTCAGTAGTTTTCATAAAATCCACCAATACTTTGGTGTGATAATATAAGTGTAACTTATCTTGCTGCCAATCCTGTGTTTCATGCTTGTACGAAGCATATTGAGGTTGATTTTCATTTTGTTCGAGAACGAGTAGCCAAAGGTTCCACACGCTTCGATTTTCTTCGATACAAGCTAACAGTTAGTTCCCCACCACTGTCAGCTTGTCGTGGGTATTGAGACAACAACGGTATACCATTCAAATTGGTCTCCTACTAAGTTTGGTCTCCTTTGTCCAACGTAACTTGGGGTCTTCTGTCTAATTCAAACTCCTACAAATTTGTGTTGTTATGTATAACAAATTAAATAGATGTAAATAATCTGATGTAGTTAATATTTCAAATTGATACTTATCTTGTAATTAATGTTACTACTATTATCATGTATAAATATACAAAAACTCTATGTGGACATGAAAATTGAACATAAAAAAAATGGACATAAGTGTATTTAAATTTCACGTAATTGTATTTTGACCCTCAATTGTGGATAAAATTATAAATATGTGAAGTTCAAATACACTCATGTCCACCCAGAAAAGCTCATAAATATAACAATGGGAGGTAACATGGCAGTGCATTCAATTTCTGCCACATTTTATCTTGCTTAATTCATACCTTATATTAAGTTTAAGAAAAGTGATATTTTTACATGTTAAAATGATATTTTCATATGAGTCTCTTTCGTATGAAAGTGGGATCCACTCACTATTCATGTAAAATAAATCATGTGAAAATATTAATTCCCAAGTTTAACTCTCAATTTGGGTTTCATAAATTTGTATTCTTTTTAGTTGGTTATAAACTCACCATCAGTTTCTTTTTACTAACTGCTATATATAGTTCTATTAACTAGCATAATGTTTTATTGCAAAGCACATACTATATGGAGTAATAGATGTGTTTATATGAAATGTATACTATTGCAGTATTAAATAGTCTGTAAAGTAAAATGGTAGTCGGTAGAAGTCTAATTTAATTTTTTTTATTGTCCTCATGAGATTCTGTGGTTGGTAGTATTCAAAGTGGTGATGATTTGGACGGAATTTTTTTTTAAAAAAAGGTCTATTTGGAGGGGCACCGTCATGTATTAATATATTATTCCCTTCATATGTTCAATAACTATTTGGGTAGACTGCAAGGAACTGATGCCATGTCTTCTTGTTTGACCCGTATTTGTAGGCAACTAAGTCGTAATTTGTTCACCAGCTCCATATTTAATCAAAGGGAGTTGATATTAGCGAAAATTGTTATGGGCAGGGTAATTTATATATTTAGACAAATATGTCTTTAATAAATATTTTTTGATGGTCCATATTTTAATAATAAAAGCATATTAACCCCCACCCACCACCACCCAATACCCAATATTTTGATCATGTTAATATTAATTCCATTAATGTAAATAGATGTTTGTTTGAATGATAAAAAGATTAATGATCGCTGGTACTCAAAAATGGTTGGTGCCATATCAGCCTTGCACACACCGTCAATTACAAGTACATGTGGCATGAGTTAGGTTAAATAAATGGAATACCCTTTGGTGAATTTAGTGGGCTGCAATGATTAAATAAAAACTCTATGCAGACATAGAAATTGAATATGAGTGTATTTGAATTTTATTTATTTTTATTTTAATCTTTAATGATGAATAAAAATACAAATAGACGAAATTTAAATACACTAATGTCTAATTTTCATGTTGACTTAAAAAAACTCGTGATTAAGTGAAGTTACAATTGAATGGGCTTTTAGCAACATTCATTGGGCTTAAGGGAAAATGAATAGGAATTACCGTAGTTGTGAGACTCTAGATTTTTATGAATAAATATTTAATTTTCTCGAAATAATTTTTTGAATATTATGGTGTGGATTTGATATAATGTTATAGTTGTGGGTAATATTTATAAATTTTGCAAAGTATGCAAGTTGTCATATTATATTCGATTGGTCGGGGAATATTTGTTTTATCGGGGAATATTCGGTGCAGCGGCACAATCATTAGTGGACCCATAGCGGAATTATTGTCGGAATGAGAAAAGCGACAAAAATATTTTATGAAAATAACGGCGGAAGTTTTCACTGAATTATCTTGTTGAACTACTCGGTAGTAAAAAAAATACAATAATACATGTGGTTGCATAGTAGCACACGGTATTGATTATTGATACTTACGTGATAAATCACTCAATTTTTTTTTATTAATATTATTAATGTAATAAAACAGAATACTTTTATAAAGTTATTCTATAAATAGAATATATTATATTCTATTATGCATAGTGTTGCATAGTGTTTTGCATAGTAAATTTTTTTTTTATATAAAATGAATAGTTTTATAAAGTTATTCTATAAATAGAATATATTATTTTATTATGCATAGTGTTGCATAGTACCGTGATAGTAAAATCTTTTTTATATAAAAGCAGAATACTTTTATAAAGTTATCTGCTTTTTATTAGACAATAATTATAATATATTATATTTTATTATGCATAGTGTTTCAGATATAGTACTGCAAGATAGTATTTGCATAGTAAAATCTTTTATAAAGTTATTCATTTTATTAGATTATAAATAGAATATATTATATTTTATTTAAAAGATTTTGCTTTAAATATGGAAAGTCGATTAAAGTAAATCAATTTGAACTGATTCATGAGTTAATTTTATATGATCCATTTTTCTATAAATAGAAGCTCATTCATTCATTATTTCTTACGAATTCACTGAAACTCTAGAGAGAGAAACTATAGAGAGAAAGAAGAAAAGTATTCTGCTACTTCACTAGTTATATATTCAGTACTCATCTTCTTAAGGTAGGGAATATTATTTGGTGTACTTGTAGGAAATATTATTTGTTGTACTCATAAGGGGTATTCTTTCTTTCTTATTCATGAAGAGAACTTCTGTTATTCTATTATTTATTATTACATTGGAATAACTTTTGTATCTGTGGATACCCCTATACTTAGTGAAATTCTTACATTATTTTATTCTTTATTAATTATTACATTGAATTATCATGTATACATGCGTTTTTAAATGGGATTGGTTAAAATCTTTATTATTATTTACATTGGAATATCTCGTGCATGCATTTTACTTGGGACACAGTTACATCTTTATTGGTATTACATTGGAATAACTATACATGCAATCCGCATGCATGGTGATTTCATTATTATTCCGTTCTTTATTATTACGTTGGAACATCTGTCGGTCAATTAATTTACTTTGACTGGTTTCCATTAATTATTATTCTATTGGAATAACCTATCTGTCAAGCATCTGCATGCATGATAATTTCTTTTGTTATTCCATTCTTTATTATACTCAGTTGGTTAAAATTTTGACTTATATACTCCATGAAATTAGTGGAATATCCTTGATATTTGCGTTTCATCCAATATCTTTTCATGGAAATATTCTTCTGATCATTCTTGAATTTTACTCTACAAAGCGGTATCATGTTGACAATTTGGACGTTATTAGTTCCTGAATAAACTAATTCTTGAACTTGTTTTATTGAATTCTTATATTATTGTCATCATCCTCATGTTTATATTATGTTGAAAGTCATCTGTGGCCTGTAGTGCATAGATGGACTTGGTATGATTATGGTCAGGGATTATTTGGTATAATCATGACCGTAATGTTACAAATGATGTGAAAAAAGTCCTCATTGGCCCGTAGTGCATTGATGGACAATTTTTGGTATGATTATGGCTATGGATTCTCTTTGGCCGTAGTGCAAAGATTAATTGTTTTATGGCATGATCAGGACCGTTGATGAAAACATGATTATCTTTAGCCGTAGTGCATGGATAATTCGTGGTCATGATACTAAAGAATATCATTGGCCTGTAGTGCAGGGATGATTTGATGATGTGGATTATTTATTAAGCTGTCTCAGCGATAAAGGTCATGAAAAACCTTTTAAATCATAGAAGATAGTAGATTTTATTCCCTACTTGACTCTTCTAATGGATTGCATGTTCAGCTGCAGTTAAACTTGATAGTTATTATATTTTATCAGTTTAACATTGTTGAAGGCTAACGATAAATTATTCTGCATTATCTTAGTCATAATATTTCTTACTAGGCTAGTTGAGCTCACCTTTTCTTTCACTGTTCTCTTCGTAAAAATGAGAAGCGAAAATTTGGGACTAGTCGGGGAACAGAGTGATGATCCTAGATGTTTGCATTAGTAGTCATCACTATTATGTAAAATAGTGTGATAATAATTGTAATGAGGACTCCTTTTGAGTTTGTATACTCTCTAGTAGACAATATTTGTATTCAAACTCACAGTTTATGTTTTGTCGTATTGTACACGACAGTTGTATTATTAAGTTGTATTTAAATTCTGTACCATGTATCTGGCGACTCAAGATGGATGGTGTATACCTAATTTTGGGGGCGTCACAGTAGTGGGACCCACAAACTGTTGCATGTATATATATAACAAAATACAATTGATTTTGAATTTTTCGCTCATCTTAATAAATCATCTGGACTGTCCAAAGTTTGAGATAAATTCCACCGTTCATGTAGTACCGGAGGCACGAGACACATCTAGTATATATATATATATATTCTAGTAGATATAAAGGGTAAATAGTTACAAGAAAATAAGAGCAACAATATCCTAATTAAATAATGGGTTAAGTTCAGATGACCACCTGGGGTTTGAGCGATTTCCCACTTAACCACATGTAGTCAGTAAAGTTACATTTAAACTCTCGAGTTTTTGAGTTAAAGTAAATAATTGTTTTCTGTCATAACTTTGTTACTTAAGTTGGATAAAGACTTAATTACCCTCCTTATATATAAACGACAGATGGTAGAACATGTGAGGGAAGAAAAAACACATCTACTTGTTCATCTCTCTCTCTCTCTGTTTTTCTAACAAACAAAAAACAAGAGCTCATATAAATTCCCAAAAGGTAAATGGGGATATCAAAATCACACCCTTAACATCATCAATATCTACATTATAAAATCCTGTTTTTGAGCATCTCAAATTTATCTCTCTCAAAGTGAACCAAAAACAGAGTAAACACCTTAATCAACTCAAATGCAGCGAAACAATAATTCCCGTTCTAGTGTGAATTTAAAAGGAGAAAAGCAAATAGACCAAAAAAAATTTATAGAGAGAGAGATTAACAAAATTTTTGATTTATTAAATTAGAGAGAGAGAGATAGAGAGTAAAAATAAGTGAAAGGTTTTTAGAGTGGGTGAAAAAATTCAGAAAAAAAAGAAGTAAAAAAACTAGAGAGAGCACAATACTTGAGAAAGTGAAAATTTATAAAGAGAAACATTAACAAAATTCTAGAGATCGAGGGCAAGTGAAAAATTTTAGAGAGAAAAAGTTAAAACAAATTTAGAATGAGAAAGTAAAAAAAATGAGTGATGGTGAAAAATTCTAGAAAGAGATGATGAAAAATTTCTAGAGAAATGGTATAAAAATAAATAAAAAATTGAGAGAAAGTGAGTATTATAGGGAGAGTGAAAATTTTCTAGAGAGAGTGAAAAAAGTGACTTTTTTTTAAGAGAGTGAAAATTTCTAGTGTGAAAAATAATTGAGAAAAATTAAATGTTAAACATACTATAAGATAATTTGATCAAAAATTGTGCTTTCACTAGGATTCTAGAAATCAATTGATGGGAATGGAATGAATAATAGAAGGAACATTCTATTTCTGTGGACCAACCAAACAGACCAAATATCATTCTTTAATGAATAATTATTTCAGTCCCACCTAATTCTATTCCATTCCCACCAACCAAAATCAACGATTCCTTATGGACTGTGTCATGGGGTCTAAGGCCCCCGTCTTTAGCTTTCTGGACTTGATCCACTCAACTTTTGGACTCGACCAACCTCCATTACACTTTTTATTTTATTTCATTCAATACATTATAATAATTTCAATACAATTGAAATCAACGTTGACACCGATTAACTAATGTATAATATTTAATAGTATAATTGTTCAAAAAATGAAAATTATCGGACATTTTTTTACCATTTGATATACATGTAAATTTTTATCAAAATTTCAATGGTTAGAAACTCTTTACAATTTTTAACAGTAAAAATATTTTTAATAATTCTAATTTTTAGTAGAATCGCTTTTAATATAATCAACTATCTATTAACATTTTTTGATCTTTACTAACAAAAGCACTAAGATCAAATAATTGTTGTATAGATTGAAATTGGAGAGAAAGTGTACCGAAAAGGAGTCAAATCTCAACCTTTTATTGTAGTTTTCTCTAAAAGAAATGGAAAACTATCTCTTTGATTATTATTTTTTGATACATTTTTGTGATTTTTGTATGCTTAATTTATCTCGACTCTATGTTAAATTTGTGTTACTTTTGATGTTGATTACATTATGATATATGTTGGGTTAAATTTATGTCAATTTTTTTTTTGATTTATTAGTCCTGCAATTAATAAGAACAATAACTAATTTTTATTGATAAATATACATCAAATTATAATAATTAATACTAAAGTCAATGTGGTGTATTCAATTAAAACTCAGAACTCAAGAACATGTAGATTTTTTTATGAGATAGAAACGAGCAGCTCTTCAGCATCAACAATTAAAACTAAACTCGATTTTTAAATATATCATGCTCTAATTGGATATGCCCCGTCATTATGGGAATCTTTTGGTAGTTACTTAGGATTGTAACTATACATATTTTACCTATAAATCAGTTAAAAACTTTGCAGACCCACCCCACTCCACCCCCACCCCCACCCAAAAAAAAAGAGAAAAAGAAAAAGTGAAAATCACTGAATGATGCCTCCCGCATGCAGGCACTATAAATTGTTTTTTTAAGAAAAAAAATTAAAACTTATGTTAACTCCTGCAATCACGCAACGCAAAAGCTATCTGGCATGGATTGTGGCCCAGTGTCCTACCCAACTACTGATGTTTGTGCAAAAGCTAATAGCAATGAGTTGTTCGGTGAGGTATTGCCTAAGTTTTTGTTTTTCCCTTTCGATCAAAATTCAAAAGCAGCTTCCAATTACTAAAGGTTAAATTTGGTGATGAATCAATATGCATCATTTTCTCCAACCTATTATGGTCTATCCAAATTTATCAATGCAACCATATATATATAGATGTCATGAGTGGACACTAATTCATATTCATCATTTTCATTATGTATGTAGACGCTTAAGACTCTCACTCTTAAACCTGGTATAATAAGGTTATACATGATAATTATTATGTTAATATGGGTTTGGAACCATATTATTCATGATAATTATGTTAATTTTAACCCATATTAATTCGATTCATTTAAATCTAAATAGGGCCTTTTGATAAAAATTAAAAAAGAAAAGAAAAGATAATAGATGTGTTACGTACCAATATTATCGTGTTGAGTTGTATTTGGGGGGAAACATAGAGATATGATGCAGCAATTATTGTAGCAATAATTGAGTATAGTTGAGGAGTGACTTCTCACGTAAGCATCAATAATCAATCATCAGTAATGTTACTATGCAACCATAGCAGTATTCGCATTTTTACTATTACGGGTAGTTCAACGGTTTTAATTGCTTAACCTCCACCGTTATTTTCATAAAAGTATTTTTTGTCGTTTTCTCAATCCGACAATAATTCCGTTAATGGAGTCCATTAATGATTGATTGTGTCGCATTTAATATTCTCAAACAAAAAGAATATTCCTCGACCAAACGAATATTTTATAACAACTTGCTTACTACTTGCAAAATTTATAAATATTACCCACAACTATAACATTATATCAAATTTACTCTATAATATTCAAAAATAATATTTATAAAAAATTCATCTTTATTTATAAAAGTTGGGGTCTTACAATATCCTTCTTTATAATTATTATTATTTAGAAGGAAAATCAAATTTTCCCTTTATTGGGAGTATAAATCAAATCTTTTCTATATAATATCTTTATATATTCCTATTTTGAAACAAAATCAAATATACTTATCTTTTTGGAAACCAGATTGAATCCTTTCCTTAATAGAAGAAGTGTGATTACTTCCTTTTCTGTTGCAAGTATACTTTGGGGACTATATACATGTATTCATATATATGCATCTTCTAAGCCATTCACGCTTCACTTTTCGTCTTGCTTCATTTTAGATTTTCTCTCTTCCTATGAGCCAGGAAGATCATCAACGGAGCAGCAAGGAGACTTTCTTCAATCTGAGCGAGAGGTAATGTAAGACCCAAAATTTTATGAAATAAAAGTATTCAATTTTTCTTATAATTACTATTCAGTAAATGGTTAAATTGATAAAAGTTAAAGTTAAGGGTGATATATGAAAAAAAATTCAAAATGTGCAAGTGGTTATAAAATATTCATTGTTTTCGGGGAATATTCGTTTGGTCGTGGAATATTCTTTACGTGAGGGAATATTAAATACGATTGACAGTGCTTGACCATTTGTGGGCCCCATGCTTGAGAATAAGCTGTCGGATGAAGAAAAGCGATAAATTTGAGTTTTTATAAATCTACGCGTAGTTATTCTGAATTAACACTTGTTGGAATACCTTGTGGTTAAAATACGATGAATACGTATAGACGCATGTGAGATACATGTGACGGTGATAGTATTTTTCAATTATTGATTCTTACGTAAGAAGGCACTTTACTCAATAATTATTACGATAATTAATATTCAATATTTTATTTTATTGATTCAATAATTCTTTGCGTTGATATTTTATATTATTGTTGTTTCAATAATTGTCCTTTGCATGATATCTCCATTATCGGATCAATAATTCATATTATTTGAATAATATTATTAGATAGCATTATTGGCAATGTCTAGAAAGTTCATCGAGGAGAGGTTTGGTCACCGATTCATGCCATGATGAAGGAGAAATTCTTATCGGAAAGTCCCCTCTTTCCTGGGAACTGCCTGGTTGTCATTATTGTGATTCTGTAATATTATTTGTGAATAATTAATTATTGATTTATATGATAATAAAATATTTATTTGATGTGGATATAAATGATGGATTTATTTATGTGGTTATAAATGAAGGAATTAATGTTGAGGTATTTTATCAGTATTTTGTCGGATTGGATGTATTAAAAGATCAAATCAGTGTTCTTACAGCTTTATTGTGTGAGTTATAATTTTTAATCTGACCGTTGGATCGTTGTGATTTTTGGATATGTTATACATATATAAGTTGAGTATATGTTCACAAATTTTGAACCGATTAAAATGAGCGAATGATTTGTTATGAATTTTAAGAGGTGGTGATTCGGAAATTGGGTTTATAAATAATTTTGGTGGAAATATTCTAGAAATGGGTGGGCCCCACTTTTGGTTGTTGGGGAAGATGGCTGATTTTTGGTGGGTGGAATAGTAGCAGGTAAAGCCATCAGAGTTCTGGTCAAGTCCGCCTTGGCGTCTTTAACATTTTCCTATAAATAGAGGGCTAAATTAGAATTGAAAATCACACCAGAATTCATAAGTTTTCTCTTTTTCTCTCTAGATTATCGAGTGTATTTTGTGAGTATTTAGATACTTAGTGAGTTGTTATTCATCAGTGCAAGTTTCCTTTAGCGTCATATCCAATATTCAGTCAGAAGCGCTGCTCTTTTGAGGTAAGGGATAGTAAGGGATTTTAAGGGTTATTATGTTTTTCAGTTCGTACTTCTTCCGACCTTCAGAAAATTCTAAAAAAATTTGAAATGATATTTTGATGAGTTTTATTGATTGTGTCCAAAAATGGTGATTTTTGGATGTATAGATTAAGAGTTATGAATTTTATGAGAAAAGACTATTTTAAAAATAACCGCTTATAACTCCTTGTGGTTAACTCCAAAATTGATGAAATTTTTATTGGAAGTATATCTATATAATATCAGTGTACTCTGTGAATTTAGGAATTTTTGGACAAGAGTACAATTTATGATAAATGTCTAAATATTCGGCTGTTTTGGCCATATGAAAAATAGTAAATGAATTTTAAAAATTCTGAGAAAAATATATGTTCAATATGGAACTATATTCTGCTAAATCTTAGAAAAGAAAATTTGTTTGTACTGATTCGGTATTTTTCATGAAAATGGACTAGTTATGAGTAAATGAATTAAATATGTTATGTGAAATAAGAAAATTGGAAAATAAGATTTTATGGCTTGAGAATCCTATATGAGGTATATCCAGATTTTTTATGAAGGTTTTGGTTATTGGTGATGAAATCTTATGAGTTTAGAATTTTAGGATGATTAAATGCATTATTTAGTAAATTGTAAACAATTAAAATAAATTGTTTATAAGTTTAAGAAATGTTATTTCAATATCATTATACCGAAATATTGGTATGAATTTTATTGTGGGATTTCTACCTTTTTGTGTCGGGTTTACTATTCATGAGTTACTATTCACGAATTACTGTTCATGAGTTACGATTCACGAAGTTACTATTCATGGGTTACTATTCACAAGTTACTATTCATGACAAAATTGGTTTCTTTTTCTAACCAAATTATAGTTGAGTTATGAATATTACTCTTGAGATTAAATCTATATGTTGATTATATTATTTTTATTATCATATATAACATTTTTATAACCCTAATGATGATATTAATTTCTCTTTGACTTGAGTGTAAAGATGGGTAGATTATTGGTATGATCATGACTGTGGGTTTTCTTTGGCCAGTAGTGCAAAGTTGAATTGTTAACTGATATGATCATGACCAATGAATTTATAATTGAATATCTTTAGCTTAAGTGCAAAGGTAAAATGATCAACATGGTTAATATTATTGTTTATATAAATTTTGAAATGATTATATATTTCTTTGAGATATTAATATATTTGGCATGTAGTGCAAATATGAACTGTTGATTAATATATTTGGCCTGTAGTGCAAATATGAACTGTTGAGGAATATCTTTGGCCTGTAGTGCAAAGATGAATTGTTGATGAATATCTTTGGCCCGTAGTGCAAAGATGACCTGTTGTTGAATATCTTTGGCATGTAGTGCAAAGATGGTCTGTTGATGAATATCTTTGGCTCGTAGTGCAAAGATGAAATTGTTAGTATGATTATAAGCGAGAAGCGTGATTTGGTATAACCATGATCTTTGATGTTTCAGGTAAAGACATGTGATGAAAATTATCTTCGTCTTGGAGTGCGAAGAGGAATTTAGAATCACAATTATGATTATGAGTTATTCATATAATTGTGGAAAGGAACTGTTGAGTGATGTTACGAGGATAAAAAACTTTGTTGGTGGACTTTTAATGTGGAGAAGATAATAGACTTTATGGTCTATTTGACTCTTCTAATGGATTGCTTCGTTCACCGCAACTATGGTTGAAAAGTTTTATCATCTACCATATGTTCTAAATCTCGATTTATTATCGATGAAGGCTATTGATAATTTAATTATCTTTAGTCATGATATTCTTTCTTGGGCTAGTTGTGCTCACCCTTTTGCTTCACAATTCCTTTTCGTGTAATAAGAGAGTGTGGGTGGGTCGGCGAGGTAATGGGAAATGTAAAGCGGTGGTCTCTAAGCTGTGGAGGTTCTCCTAAGCGGTATAGAAAGGTGTTGTATACATCATTTAGTAGTTATATTTGGTGAATCATATAGAGTGAGGCGAACCCAACGTTGGAAGGGTGTTTTGCCACTATCATACAAGATGTCTAATGACATACAACCTCGTGTCATCATAAGACAGGGTTATGCTCATCCACTTGCTGAGTATATCTATGAGCACTACCTATATAATCTTGGTGTTTGGTTTAAGTATAACTCTCAAGTAAAGACAGTGGAGATAATGATATGTCAAGAGAAGACTCACCACTGGAAAGAATATGATAGTAATCTTCTCATTTTTTTTTGGGTCTATTGGGTCAACCAAGGATAATTCTGTGGCCATATGATATCTATCATAACCTAGACGCATGGCCTCCCATGTACGAAGGTTTCCTTGAGTACTTCTGTAAGACCCCGAATTTTATGAAATAAAAGTATTCAATTTTTCTTATAATTACAATTCAGTAAATGATTAAATTGATAAAAGTTTAAAGTTAAGGGTGAAATATGAATTTTTTTTCAAAATACGCAAGTGCTTATAAAATATTCAATTGTCATGGAATATTTGTTTGGTCGTGGAATATTTTTTACGTAGGAGAATATTAAATGCGGCAGTAGCGACCATTTGGGCCCCATAACGAATAACTGTCGGATGAAGAAAATGACAAAAATTGAGTTTTTATAAATAACGGCGTAGTTGTTACCATTATCATTGTTGGAATACCCGGTGGTTAAAATACAGTATTACGCGTTATTGCATAGTAGCACACGGTATTGCACAGTATTTTTGAATTATTGATTCTTACGTAAGAAGACACTACTCGATAATTGTTACGATGAATTCTTGTTCAATATTTTATTTTATTGATTCAATAATTGCTGCGTTGATATTTTATATTATTGTTGTTTCAATAATTGTCACTGCACAGTATCTCCATTATCAGATCAATAATTCATATTATTTGAATAATATTATTAGATAGCATTATTGGCAATGTCTAGAAAGTTCTGTCAATGAGAGGTTTGGTCACCTAATTGCGCGCCAGTAAGGAGAAATTCATATTGAAAAGCCCCCTCTTTCCTAGGAACGGTCTGGTTGTCATAATTGTGATTCTGTAATATTATTTGGGAATAATTAATTATTGATTTATATGATAAGGAAATATTTATTTGATGTGGATATAAATGATGAATATATTTATTTTTATGTGGATAAAAATGAAGGAATTAATGATGAGGTATTTTATCAATATTTTGTCAGTGTGGAGGTATTAAAAATCATCCGTTTGTGAATTTCGGATATTTTTGATTTGGAATTTGGAAAAACTCAAAGCTACAAAGTTGTAGAGAATTCGATTTCAGGCATAATGGACATAAAATTCGTATTTTTTTGATAACCGGGCTATTTTCTATGAATTATTGAAATTTTGAAAAATAAAATAATTTTTATTAATTTATGGGTGGGACCCACTTGTGTTTTAACACATATGGGCTGCTAGCTTTGTTCAAAAATGGCTGGTGGCTGATCAAACATGTGGGCATGCGTAGAAAAGAAGAAACAAATTTTCTTTCTCTCTATATTATCAAGCATATTTTTGTGAGTATTTAGATATCTTGAGAAGTGCTGAGTGTTGCTGTTATATCGATATTGTATATTGTGTTTTCATATTACGGGTTGTTATGTTTTCTTCCGACCTTCAGAAAATTCTGGAAAAATTTGAAATAATATTTTGATGAGTTTTATTGATTGTGTCCAAAAATGGTGATTTTTGGATATATAGATTAAAAGTTATGAACTTTATGAGAAAAGATTATTTTAAAAGTAACCGCTTATAACTCCTTTTGGTTAACTCCAAAATTGATGAAATTTTTATTGGAAGTATATCTATATAATATCAGTATACTCTGTGAATTTTGGAATTTTTGGATAAAAGTACAATTTTATGATAAATGTCTAAATATTCGGCGATTTTGGCCATATGAAAAATAGTAAATGAATTTTAAAAATTCTGAGAAAAATATATGTTCAATATGGGACTATATTCTGATAAATCTCAGAAAAGAAATATTTTTGGAACTGATTTGGTATTTTTCATAAAAATGGACTAGTTATGAGTAAATGAATTAAATATGTTATGTGAAGTAAGAAAATTGTAAAATAGGATTTTATGACTTGAGAATCCTATATGAGGTATATGCAGATTTTTGATGAGAGTTTTGGTTATTGGTGATAAAATCTTATGAGTTTGGCATTTTAGGATGATTAAATGAATTATTTAGTAAAGTGTAAATAATTAAAATAAATTGTTTATAAGCTTAAGAAATATTACTCTTTCAATATCATTATACCGAAATATTGGTATAGATTTTATTGTGGAATTTCTACCTTTTTCATGTCAGAGTTACTATTCACGAGTTACTATTCATGAGTTATTATTCACGAATTACTATTCATGACTTACTATTCATGAGTTACTATTCACGGGTACTATTCACGATAAAATTGGTTTCTTTTTCTAACCAAATTATAGTTGATTTATGAATATTACTCTTGAAATTAAAACTATATGTTGATCATATTATTTTTATTATCATATATAATATTTTTATAACCCTAATGATGATATTTCTCTTTGACTTGAGTGTAAAGATGGGTAGATTTTTGGTATGATCATGACTATGGGTTTTCTTTGGCCAGTAGTGCAAAGTTGAATTATTGACTGGTATGATCATGATCATTGAATTTATAATTGAATATCTTTAGCTTAAGTGCAAAGGTGAAATGATCAACATGGTTATAATTATTGTTTATATAAATTTCGAAATGATTATATATTTGAGATTTTGAGATATTAATATATATTTGGCTCTGTAGATGAAATATGAATCTGTTGAGGAATATCTTTGGCCTGTAGTGCAAAGATGAATTGTTGATGAATATCTTTGGCCCGTAGTGCAAAGATGACATGTTGTTGAATATCTTTGGCCAGTAGTGCAAAGATGAACTGTTGACGAATATCTTTGGCCGTAGTCCAAAGATGAATTTATTAGTATGATTATGAACAGGAACTGTGATTTGGTATAACCATGATCTTTGATGTTTCAGGTAAAGACATGTGATGAAAATTATCTTCGTCCTGGATGTGAAAAGAAATTTAGAATCACAATTATGATTATGAGCTATTCATATGATTGTGGACCAGAACTGTTGATTGATGTTACAGGGATAAAACATTGTTGGTGGATTTTTAACATAGAAGATAATAGACTTTTATGGTCTATTTGACTCTTCTAATGAATTGCTTCGTCGTTCACCGCAACTATGGTTGAATTTTTTTTATCATCTACCATATGTTCTAAATCTCTGATTTATTATTGATGAAGGCTATTGATAATTTAATTATCTTTAGTCATGATATTCTTTACTGGGCTAGTTGTGCTCACCCTTCTGTTTCACAATTCCTTCGTGTAATAAGAGTGTAATTTGGGTGAAGTGGGGTAAATGAGGGAATAGAACGGTGGTCATCATTTAGTAGTTATATTTGGCGAATCAACTAGGGTGAGGTGAACCCAACGTTGGAAGGGTGTTTTGTCACTATCATACAAGATGTCTAATGACATACAACCTCGTGTCATCATAAGACAGGATTGTGCTCATCCACTTGCTGAGTATATTGACGAGCACTACCTATATAATCTTGGTGTTTGTTTGAAGTATAATTCTCAATTAGAGATAGTGGAGATAATGATATGTCAAGAGAAGACTCACCATTGGAAAGAATATGATAGTAATCTTCTCGTTTTTCTTTGGGGTCTATTGGGTCAACCAAGGATAATTCTGTGGCCATATGATATCTATCATAACCTAGACGCATGGCCTCCCATGTACGAAGGTTTCCTTGAGCACTTCCCAAATATTCTAATTTCTAAAACAGTTTTTGACTATACCTTTATGTAAGGTGTCATTGTGACGTGTTATCCAAGGTTGGGATGAGAGTCACAGTTGGTATATATTTGTATCCAAACTCACAGCATATGTGTTGTTGTATTTTACACGAAAATTTTTGTAATAAAGTTGTAGTTGTTTTCTGTACCATGTATTTGGCGACTCAGAATGGGTTGGATGGAATGGACTTATTTTGGGGTTGTCACATTTGCTATCAGAGCTTATTGATATGGTCTCTGGCGGAGATTGGGGAATATAACTAGGAGGGGAGAGATGAGTAAATCATTCGCTAGTGTGTCCTACCTAAGCTTATTTGTTGGTCAGTCATAATATCGGGATATTATGTGATATGTTAATTTGTTTAATTAACCCTTATTTTATGGCAGTATTTGAGAATGGCTGCTGAAAATGTTAACAATGTAGTGAATGAGACCGTGGGGATACCTCTAATCACCAACCAGGATAATGTGATGTCAGGCGAAGAAGGAATTAGAGAAATCCATGTGGTAAGTGAAGAATTAATAGTTGCACCCAAGATAGTCGCAGAGGTAACAGCTGAGAGTGAGGAAGAAGAGGAAGAAGAGGTACCTGAGGAGAATTTATTAGAGGTATTATATGATCAAAATATAGAATTGCAAAATCGTATTCATGAGTTAAAAGAGCAGGCTGAAGAACGACAGGCGGTCGTGGAGCAAAAGGATGCAACAATTCAAGCTTGTGTTACCCGATATGTGATGCTTGAACAGAAGCATTCTTTGGCAGAGTATAAGATGATAAAGATGGAATCTGAGCTGAAAGAAGAAAAAACTGAACGAGTGAGAATAAGTGATGCATGGGCAAAAGTCGCACGACACGTGGATATTGTGGAAAGAGATGTCCGATCTAAGAAAGCTAAAATAGATGATATGAATTTCTCTTTTTGGAAAGCAATTGGGAGAACCCAACATCGAGTTTTGAATTACCCTGTACATAGCGGTCAACCTGAATTCGATATGGATCGAAGATTGATGATTCAGATCATGAATCAGGAGTACGACGAGGCAGTTGAGGGAGGAATATGTCCTATAGAAAAGTATATTCCAACAGTAGTGATGACGCCAAATGCTGCCACAGACAAGTCAAAGCCGGGTAGTACGAGGGATGGCGGTTGTCATGACTTCCCAACAAGTAAAGAACCAAAATGAAGTTATCACGGGAGATGAGCAATGGAGAAATCATGATGACCCGGGAGATAGAATCTGAAATGAAAGCAAGGTATTCTCAACTCTTCGAAATACCAGGTACGTAAATTTCGGGGACGAAATTTCATAAGGAGAGGAGATTGTAAGACCCCGAATTTTATAAAATAAAAGTATTCAATTTTTCTTATAATTACAATTCAGTAAATGATTAAATTGATAAAAGTTTAAAGTTAAGGGTGAGATATGAATTTTTTTTTCAAAATACGCAAGTGGTTATAAAATATTCAATTGTCAGGGAATATTCGTTTGGTCGTGGAATATTCTTTTTCGTGAGGAATATTAAATGCTGGCGCAAAGCCATTTGTGGGCCCCATAACGAATAACTGTCGGATGAAGAAAACGACAAAAATTGAGTTTTTATAAATAACGGCGTAGTTGTTACCGTTAACATTGTTGGAATACCCGGTGGTTAAAAATACGATGAATACGTGTTATCGCACAAAGAGCATACTGTGGTATTGCATGATTTTTGAATTATTGATTCTTACGTAAGAAGACACTACTCAATAATTGTTACAATAATTACTGTTCAATATTTTATTTTATTGATTCAATAATTCTTTGCGTTGATATTTTATATTATTGTTGTTTCAATAATTGTCACCGCACAAGATTCCATTATCGGATCAATAATTCATATTATTTGAATAATATTATTAGATAGCATTATTGGCAATGTTTAGAAAGTTCATCAAGGAGAGGTTTGGTCACCTAATCATGGCGCCAAGAAGGAGAAATTCTTATTCGAAAGCCCCTCTTTCTGGGAACTACTTAGTTGTCATAATTGTGATTTCGTAATATTATTTGTGAATAATTAATTGTTGATTTATATGATAAGGAAATATTTATTTAATGTGGATATAAATGATGGATATATTTATTTTTATGTGGATAAAAATGAAGAAATTAATGTTGAGGTATTTTATCAAGATTTTGTTCGATTGTGGAGGTATTAAAAATCATCCGTTTGTGGATTTTGGATATTTTTGGTTTGGAATTTGGGAAAACTCAAAGCTACAAAGTTGTAGAGAATTCAATTTTGAAGTGAGAATGGATATAAAATTCTTATTTTTTCCGATAAAGGGCTATTTTCTATGAATTATTGAAGTTTCAAAAATAAAATGATTTTTATTAATTTATGGGTGGGACCCACTTATGTTTTAACACACATGGGCTGCTAAATTTTGTTCAAAGATGGTGGGTGGGTGTGATCAAACATGTGGGCATGCATAGAAAAGAAGAAATAAAATAATATATTTTATTATTTTAGTCTCTATTTATGTTTTAGCATTTTTCTCCTATAAATAAAGTGCTTATGTTATAATTAAAAATCACACCGAAAAATAAGTTTTTTTCTCTCTATATTATCAAGCATATTTTTGTGAGTATTTAGATATCTTGAGTGTTGCTATTCGGTAGAAGTTAGATTCAAATAAGTTATATCCGATATTCAAGTCGTAATAACGCTTCTTTTGAGGTAAAGGGATTTTAAGGGTTATTATGTTTTTCAGTTCGTACTTCTTCCGACCTTCAGAAAATTCTGGAAAAATTTGAAATGATATTTTGATGAGTTTTATTGATTGTGTCCAAAAATGGTGATTTTTGGATGTATAGATTAAGAGTTATGAATTTTATGAGAAAAGACTATTTTAAAAGTAACCGCTTATAACTCCTTGTGGTTAACTCCAAAATTGATGAAATTGTTATTGGAAGTATATCTATATAATATCAGTATACTCTGTGAATTTTGGAATTTTTGGATAAAAGTACAATTTATGATAAATGTCTAAATATTCAGCGATTTTGGCCATATAAAAATAGTAAATGAATTTTAAAAATTCTGAGAAATATATATATGTTCAATATGGGACTATATTCTGCTAAATCCCAGAAAAGAAATATTTTCGGAACTGATTTGATATTTTTCATGAAAATAGACTAGTTATGAGTAAATGAATTAAATATGTTATGTGAAGTAAGAAATTGGAAAATAGGATTTTATGGCTTGAGAATCCTATATGAGGTATATGCAGATTTTTTATGAGAGTTTTGGTTATTGGTGATGAAATCTTATGAGTTTGGCATTTTAGGATGATTAAACGCATTATTTAATAAAGTGTAAATAATTAAAATAAATTATTTATAAGCTTAAGAAATATTACTCTTTTAATATCATTATACCAAAATATTGGTATGAATTTTATTGTGGAATTTCTACCTTTTTCATGTCGGGGTTACTATTCATGAGTTACTATTCACGAGTTACTATTCATGAGTTACTATTCACGGGTACTATTCACGATAAAATTGGTTTCTTTTTGTAACCAAATTATAGTTGATTTATGAATATTACTCTTGAAATTAAAACTATATGTTGATCATATTATTTTTATTATCATATATAACATTTTTATAACCCTAATGATGATATTTCTCTTTGACTGGAGTGTAAAGATGGGTAGATTTTTGGTATGATCGTGACTATGGGTTCTCTTTAGCCAGTAGTGCAAAGTTGAATTATTGACTGGTATGATCATGATCATTGAATTTATAATTGAATATCATTAGATTAAGTGCAAAGGTGAAATGATCAACATGGTTATAATTATTGTTTATATAAATTCTGAAATGATTATATATTTCTTTGAGATATTAATATATTTGGCCTGTAGTGCAAATATGAACTGTTGATGAATATATTTGGCCCTGTGAAAGTGCAAATATGAACTGTTGAGGAATATCTTTGGCCTCATGAAAGTGCAAAGATGAATTGTTGATGAATATCTTTGGCCCGTAGTGCAAAGATGATTTATTATTGAATATGAAAGGCAAAGATGAACTGTTGACGAATATCTTTGGCCGTAGTCCAAAGATGAATTTATTAGTATGATTATGAACAGGAACTGTGATTTGGTATAACCATGATCTTTGATGTTTCAGGTAAAGACATGTGATGAAAATTATCTTCGTCCTGGATGTGAAAAGAAATTTAGAATCACAATTATGATTATGAGCTATTCATATGATTGTGGACCAGAACTGTTGATTGATGTTACAGGGATAAAACATTGTTGGTGGATTTTTAACATAGAGAAGATAATAGACTTTATGGTCTATTTGACTCTTCTAATGAATTGCTCGTTCCGCTGCAACTATGGTTGAATTTTTTTTATCATCTACCATATGTTCTAAATCTCTGATTTATTATTGATGAAGGCTATTGATAATTTAATTATCTTTAGTCATGATATTCTTTACTGGGCTAGTTGTGCTCACCTTACATTTTCACAATTCTTTTCGTAATAAGAGTGTAGCCGGGTCGGGTGAAGGAATAGAGCGGTAACAGGGGAATCTAAGTGTGTTGGTCATCATTTAGTAGTTATATTTGGCGAATCAACTAGGGTGAGGTGAACCCAACGTTGGAAGGGTGTTTTGTCACTATCATACAAGATGTCTAATGACATACAACCTCGTGTCATCATAAGACAGGATTGTGCTCATCCACTTGCTGAGTATATTGACGAGCACTACCTATATAATCTTGGTGTTTGTTTGAAGTATAATTCTCAATTAGAGATAGTGGAGATAATGATATGTCAAGAGAAGACTCACCATTGGAAAGAATATGATAGTAATCTTCTCGCTTTTTTCTTTGGGGGTCTATTGGGTCAACCAAGGATAATTGCGTGGCCATATGATATCTATCATAACCTGAAGCATGGCCTCCCATGTACGAAGGTTTCTTGAGCACTTCCCAAATATTCTAATTTCTAAAAGCATTTTTGACTATACCTTTATGTAAGGTGTCATTGTGACGTGTTATCCAAGGTTGGGATGAGAGTCACAGTTGGTATATATTTGTATCCAAACTCACAGCATATGTGTTGTTGTATTTTACACGAAAATTTTTGTAATAAAGTTGTAGTTGTTTTTCGTACCATGTATTTGGCGACTACTCGAATGGGTTGGATGGAATGGACTTATTTTGGGGTTGTCACATTTGGTATCGAGCTTAGGGATATGGTCTCTGGCGGAGATCGGGGAATATAACTAGGAGGGAGAGATGAGTAAATCATTCGCCAAGTGTGTCCTACCTAAGCTTATTTGTTGGTCAGTCATAATATCGGGATATTATGTGATATGTTAATTTGTTTAATTAACCCTTATTTTATGGCAGTATTTGAGAATGGGTCTGCTTTGAAAATGTTAACAATGTAGTGAATGAGACCGTGGGGATACCTCTAATCACCAACTGTGATAATGTGATGTCAAAGTGAAGAAGGAATTAGAGAAATCCATGTGGTAAGTGAAGAATTAATAGTTGCACCCAAAGATAGTCATGCAGAGGTAACGGTGAGAGTGAGAAGAAGAAGAAGAAGAGGTACCGAGGAGAATTTATTAGAGGTATTATATGATCAAAATATAGAATTGCAAAATCGTATTCATGAGTTAAAAGAGCAGGCTGAAGAACGACAGGCGGTCGTGGAGCAAAAGGATGCAACAATTCAAGCTTGTGTTACCCGATATGTGATGCTTGAACAGAAGCATTCTTTGGCAGAGTATAAGATGATAAAGATGGAATCGAAATGAAAGAAGAAAACCCGAACAGTGAGAATAAGTGATGCATGGGCAAAAGTCGCACGACACGTGGATATTGTGGAAAGAGATGTCCGATCTAAGAAAGCTAAAATAGATGATATGAATTTCTCTTTTTGGAAAGCAATTGGGAGAACCCAACATCGAGTTTTGAATTACCCTGTACATAGCGGTCAACCTGAATTCGATATGGATCGAAGATTGATGATTCAGATCATGAATCAGGAGTACGACGAGGCAGTTGAGGGAGGAATATGTCTTATAGAAAAGTATATTCAACAATGGTGAGTGATGACGCCAAATGTTGCCACGAGACAAGTCAAAGCCAAGTAGTTCGAGGATGGCGGTTGTCATGACTTCCCAACAAGTAAAGAACCCAAATGAAGTTATCACGGAGATGAGCAATGGAGAAATCATGATGACCCGGAGAGATAGAATCGAAATGAAAGCAAGGTATTCTCAACTCTTGAAATACTAGCACGTAAATTTTGGGACGAAATTTCATAAGGAGGAGATTGTAAGACCCCGAATTTTATAAAATAAAAGTATTCAATTTTTCTTATAATTACAATTCGGTAAATGATTAAATTGATAAAAGTTTAAAGTTAAGGGTGAGATATGAATTTTTTCAAAATACGCAAGTGGTTATAAAATATTCAATTGTCGGGGAATATTCGTTTGGTCGTGGAATATTCTTTTCTGTAGGAAAATATTTGTATGGCGTAGCCATTTGTGGGGCCCATAACGAATAACTGTCGGATGAAGAAAACGACAAAAATTGAGTTTTTATAAATAACGGCGTAGTTGTTACCGTTAACACTGTTGGAATACCCGGTGGTTAAAATACGAGAATCGTGTTATTGCAAAGAAAGATTACGGTATTGCACAATATTTTTGAATTATTGATTCTTACGTAAGAAGACACTACTCAATAATTGTTACAATAATTCTTGCTCAATATTTTATTTTATTGATTCAATAATTCTTTGCGTTGATATTTTATATTATTGTTGTTTCAATAATTGTCTTTGCACATGATATTCCATTATCGGATCAATAATTCATATTATTTGAATAATATTATTAGATAGCATTATTGGCAATGTTTAGAAAGTTCTATCAAGGAGAGGTTTGGTCACCTAATTGCGCGCCAGTAAGGAGAAATTCTTATTGGAAAGCCCCCTCTTTCCTGGGAACGGCCTAGTTGTCATAATTGTGATTCTGTAATATTATTTGGGAATATTTAATTGTTGATTTATATGATAAGGAAATATTTATTTAATGTGGATATAAATGATGGATATATTTATTTTTATGTGGATAAAAATGAAGAAATTAATGTTGAGGTATTTTATCAGTATTTTGTCGGTGTGGAGGTATTAAAAATCATCCGTTTGTGGATTTTGGATATTTTTGGTTTGGAATTTGGAAAAACTCAAAGCTACAAAGTTGTAGAGAATTCAATTTTCAGGCAGAATGGATATAAAATTCTTATTTTTCTGATAACCGGGCTATTTTCTATGAATTATTGAAGTTTCAAAAAATAAAATGATTTTTATTAATTTATGGGTGGGACCCACTTGTTTTTAACACATGTGAAATTGCTAGCTTTGTTGTTCAAAAGATGGTGGTGGGTGATCAAACATGTGGGCATGCATAGAAAAGAAGAAATAAAATAATATATTTTATTATTTTAGTCTACTATGGCTAGCATTTTCCTATAAATAGGTGCTTATGTTAGAATTAAAAATCACACCAGAAATAAGTTTTCTTTCTCTCTATATTATCAAGCATATTTTTGTGAGTATTTAGATATCTTGAGTGTTGCTTTAGTAGTAAGTTTCCTTTGACGTTATATCCGATATTCAAGTCGTAAATCTTTGCTTTCTTTTGAGGTGAGGATTTTAAGGGTTATTATATTTTTCATGTTTCGTACTTCTTCCGACCTTCAGAAAATTCTGGAAAAATTTGAAATGATATTTTGATGAGTTTTATTGATTGTGTCCAAAAATGGTGATTTTTGGATGTATAGATTAAGAGTTATGAATTTTATGAGAAAAGACTATTTTAAAAGTAACCGCTTATAACTCCTTGTGGTTAACTCCAAAATTGATGAAATTTTTATTGGAAGTATATCTATATAATATCAGTATACTCTGTGAATTTTGGAATTTTTGGATAAAAGTACAATTTATGATAAATGTCTAAATATTCAGCGATTTTGGCCATATAAAAATAGTAAATGAATTTTAAAATTTCGAGAAAAATATATGTTCAATATGGGACTATATTCGCTAAATCCCGTAAAAGAAATATTTTTGGAACTGATTTGATATTTTCATGAAAATAGACTAGTTATGAGTAAATGAATTAAATATGTTATGTGAAGTAAGAAAATTGGAAAATAGGATTTTATGGCTTGAGAATCTATATATGAGGTATATCTGATTTTTATGAGAGTTTTGGTTATTGGTGATGAAATCTTATGAGTTTGGCATTTTAGGATGATTAAATGCATTATTTAATAAAGTGTAAATAATTAAAATAAATTATTTATAAGTTTAAGAAATATTACTCTTTTAATATCATTATACCAAAATATTGGTATGAATTTTATTATGGAATTTCTACCTTTTTTTTGAATTTACTATTCATGAGTTACTATTCATGAGTTCTTATTCATGAGTTACTATTCATGAGTTACTATTCATAGATTTCTATTCACGAGTTACTATTCACGATAAAATTGGTTTCTTTTTTGTAACCAAATTATAGTTGATTTATGAATATTACTCTTGAAATTAAAACTATATGTTGATTATATTATTTTATTATCATATATAACATTTTTATAACCCTAATGATGATGATTTGAGTGTAAAGATGGGTAGATTTTTGGTATGATCGTGACTATGGGTTCTCTTTAGCCAGTAGTGCAAAGTTGAATTATTGACTGGTATGATCATGATCATTGAATTTATAATTGAATATCATTAGATTAAGTGCAAAGGTGAAATGATCAACATGGTTATAATTATTGTTTATATAAATTCTGAAATGATTATATATTTCTTTGAGATATTAATATATTTTAGTGCAAATATGAGCTGTTTATGTAGTGCAAATATGCTGAGCTGTTGAATATATTTGGCCGTAGTGCAAAGATGAATTGTTGATGAATATCTTTGGCCAGAGTGCAGAGATGAATTGTTGATGAATATCTTTGGCCCGTAGTGCAAAAGATGATTGAATATCTTTGGCGATAGTGCAAAAGATGAGCTGTTGACGAATATCTTTGGTAGTAGTCGAAGAGATGAATTTATTAGTATGATTATGAACATGAATTGTGATTTGGTATAACCATGATCTTTGATGTTTCGGGGTAAAGACATGTGATGAAAATTATCTTCGTCACGGATGTGAAAAGAAATTTAGAATCACAATTATGATTATGAGATATTCATATGATTGTGGACCGAGCTGTTGATTGATGTTACGAGGATAAAACATTGTTGGTGGATTTTTAACATGGAGAAGATAATAGACTTTATGGTCTATTTGACTCTTCTAATGAATTGCTTCGTTCATTTGCAACTATGGTTTGAATTTTTTTATCATCTACCATATGTTCTAAATCTACGATTTATTATTGATGAAGGCTATTGATAATTTAATTATCTTTAGTCATGATATTCTTTCTTTGGGCTAGTTGTGCTCACCCTTACATTTCACAATTCCTTTCGGGTAATAAGAGTGTGTATTTGGGTCGATTTGGGGTAACGAGGGGGAGCGGTGGTCTCTGAGGGAGAATAGAACAAGTGTGGTCATCATTTAGTAGTTATATTTGGTGAATCAACTAGGGTGAGAGTGAACCCAACGTTGGAAGGGTGTTTTGTCACTATCATACAAGATGTCTAATGACATACAACCTCGTGTCATCATAAGACAGGATTGTGCTCATCCACTTGCTGAGTATATTGACGAGCACTACCTATATAATCTTGGTGTTTGTTTGAAGTATAATTCTCAATTAGAGATAGTGGAGATAATGATATGTCAAGAGAAGACTCACCATTGGAAAGAATATGATAGTAATCTTCGTTTTTCTTTGGGGTCTATTAGGTCAACCAAGGATAATTACGTGGCCATATGATATCTATCATAACCTAGAAGCATGGCCTCCCATGTATACGAAGGTTTTCTTGAGCACTTCCCAAATATTCTAATTTCTAAAAGCGATTTTTGACTATACCTTTATGTAAGGTGTCATTGTGACGTGTTATCCAAGGTTGGGATGAGAGTCACGGTTGGTATATATTTGTATCCAAACTCACAACATATGTGTTGTTGTATTTTACGAAAATTTTGTAATAAAGTTGTAGTTGTTTTTTACGTACCATGTATTTGGCGACTCGAGAATGGGTTGGATGGAATGGACTTATTTTGGGGTTGTCACATTTGGTATCGAGCTTAGGGATATGGTCTCTGGCGGAGATGGGGAATATAACTAGGAGGAGAGATGAGTAAATCATTCGCTAGTGTGTCCTACCTAAGCTTATTTGTTGGTCGGTCATAATATCGGGATATTATGTGATATATTAATTTGTTTAATTAACCCTTATTTTATATGGCGATGTTGAGAATGGAATTTGAGAATGTTAACAATGTAGTGAATGAGACAGGTGGGGATACCTCTAATCACCAACCATGATAATGTGATGTCGAGCGAAGAAGGAATTAGAAATCCATGTGGTGAGTGAAGAATTAATAGTTGCACCCAAGATAGTCGCAGAGGTAACAGCTGAGAGTGAGGAAGAAGAGGAAGAAGAGGTACCTGAGGAGAATTTATTAGAGGTATTATATGATCAAAATATAGAATTGCAAAATCGTATTCATGAGTTAAAAGAAGCGAAATTTGAAGAGCAACGACGGTGATCGTGGAGCAAAAGGATGCAACAATTCAAGCTTGTGTTTGCCGATATGTGATGCTTGAGCGAAGCATTCTTTGGCGAGTATAAGATGATAAAGATGGAATCTCGAAATTTGAAAGAAGAAAAAACGAGCGAGAGTGAGAATAAGTGATGCATGGGCAAAAAGTCGCACGACACGTGGATATTGTGGAAAGAGATGTCCGATCTAAGAAAGCTAAAATAGATGATATGAATTTCTCTTTTTGGAAAGCAATTGGGAGAACCCAACATCGAGTTTTGAATTACCCTGTACATAGCGGTCAACCTGAATTCGATATGGATCGAAGATTGATGATTCAGATCATGAATCGAGAATCTGACGAGGCGATTGAGGGAGGAATATGTCCTATAGAAAAGTATATTCAATGGTAGTGATGACGCCAAATGCTGCCACAGACAAGTCAAAGCCGGGTAGTACGAGGGATGGCGGTTGTCATGACTTCCCAACAAGTAAAGAACCAAAATGAAGTTATCACGGGAGATGAGCAATGGAGAAATCATGATGACCCGGGAGATAGAATCTGAAATGAAAGCAAGGTATTCTCAACTCTTCGAAATACCAGGTACGTAAATTTCGGGGACGAAATTTCATAAGGAGGAGATTGTAAGACCGAATTTTATAAAATAAAAGTATTCAATTTTTCTTATAATTACAATTGGTAAATGATTAAATTGATAAAAGTTTAAAGTTAAGGGTGAGATATGAATTTTTTTTTCAAAATACATGCAAGTGGTTATAAAATATTCAATTGTCGGGGAATATTCGTTTGGTCGTGGAATATTCTTTACGTAGGAAAATATTAAATGCGATGCAGGCGTGAGCCATTTGTGGGCCCCATAACGAATAAGCATCGGATGAAGAAAAGCAAAAATTGAGTTTTTATAAATAACGGCGTAGTTATTCTGAATTAACATTGTTGGAATACCCGGTGGTTAAAAATCTGATGTCGCGTTGTTGTTATTGCGCGAGTGTACGCGGTATTGCACAATATTTTTGAATTATTGATTCTTACGTGAGAAGCACTACTCAATAATTATTACAATAATTCTTTATTCAATATTTTATTTTATTGATTCAATAATTCTTTGCGTTGATATTTTATATTATTGTTTGTTTCAATAATTGTCAACGCACGATATCTCCATTATCGGATCAATAATTCATATTATTTGAATAATATTATTAGATAGCATTATTGGCAATGTTTAGAAAGTTACATCGAGGAGAGGTTTGGTCACCTAATTAATTGCTTGATGAGGAGAAATTCTTATTGGAAAGCCCCTCTTTCAGGAGCGGCTGGTTGTCATAATTGTGATTACGTAATATTATTTGGGAATAATTAATTATTGATTTATATGATAAGGAAATATTTATTTAATGTGGATATAAATGATGGATATATTTATTTTTATGTGGATAAAAATGAAGAAATTAATGTTGAGGTATTTTATCAGTATTTTGTCGGTGTGGAGGTATTAAAAATCATCCGTTTGTGGATTTTGGATATTTTTGGTTTGGAATTTGGAAAAACTCAAAGCTACAAAGTTGTAGAGAATTCAATTTTCAGGCAGAATGGATATAAAATTCTTATTTTTCTGATAACCGGGCTATTTTCTATGAATTATTGAAGTTTCAAAAAATAAAATGATTTTTATTAATTTATGGGTGGGACCCACTTATGTTTTAACACATGTGGGCTGCTAGCTTTGTTCAAAGATGGCTGGTGGCTGATCAAACATGTGGGCATGCATAGAAAAGAAGAAATAAAATAATATATTTTATTATTTTAGTCTACTATGGCTAGCATTTTCCTATAAATAGGTGCTTATGTTATAATTAAAAATCACACCAGAAATAAGTTTTCTTTCTCTCTATATTATCAAGCATATTTTTGTGAGTATTTAGATATCTTGAGTGTTGCTCAGCGTTATATCCGATATTCAAGTCAGAAGTACTGCTCTTTTGAGGTAAGGGATTTTAAGGGTTATTATGTTTTTCATGTTTCGTACTTTTCCGACCTTGAAAAATTGGAAAAATTTGAAATGATATTTTGATGAGTTTTATTGATTGTGTCCAAAAATGGTGATTTTTGGATGTATAGATTAAGAGTTATGAATTTTATGAGAAAAGACTATTTTAAAAGTAAGCAGCTTATAACTCCTTGTGGTTAACTCAAAATTGATGAAATTTTTTATTGGAAGTATATCTATATAATATCAAGTATACTCTGTGAATTTTGGAATTTTTGGATAAAAGTACAATTTATGATAAATGTCTAAATATTAATGTGTTTTGGCCATATAAAAATAGTAAATGAATTTTAAAAATTTCGAGAAAATATATATGTTCAATATGGGACTATATTACGCTAAATCCCGGAAAAGAAATATTTTTGGGCTGATTTGATATTTTTCATGAAAATAGACTAGTTATGAGTAAATGAATTAAATATGTTATGTGAAGTAAGAAAATTGGAAAATAGGATTTTATGGCTTGAGAATCCTATATGAGGTATATCTGATTTTTATGAGAGTTTTGGTTATTGGTGATGAAATCTTATGAGTTTGGCATTTTAGGATGATTAAATGCATTATTTAATAAAGTGTAAATAATTAAAATAAATTATTTATAAGTTTAAGAAATATTACTCTTTTAATATCATTATACAGAAATATTGGTATGAATTTTATTGTGGAATTTCTACCTTTTTCATGTCGAATTTACTATTCATGAGTTACTATTCACGATTCTTATTCAGTTCTTATTCATGAGTTCTTATTCATGATTACTTCTATTCACGAGTTCTTATTCACGATAAAATTGGTTTCTTTTTGTAACCAAATTATAGTTGATTTATGAATATTACTCTTGAAATTAAAACTATATGTTGATTATATTATTTTTATTATCATATATAACATTTTATAACCTAATGATGATATTTCTCTTTGACTTGAGTGTAAAGATGGGTAGATTTTTGGTATGATCATGACTATGGGTTCTCTTTGGCGATGGTGCAAAGTTGAATTATTGGTAGGTATGATCATGATCATTGAATTTATAATTGAATATCATTAGATTAAGTGCAAAGGTGAAATGATCAACATGGTTATAATTATTGTTTATATAAATTTTTGAAATGATTATATATTTCTTTGAGATATTAATATATTTGGCCAGAGTGCAAATATGAATCTGTTGATGAATATATTTGGCTGCAATGTAGTGCAAATATGAGCTGTTGATGAATATCTTTGGCTTAGTAGTGCAAAGATGAATTGTTGATGAATATCTTTGGCCCATGGTCTGAAGATGAAAGATGAATATGTTTGAATATCTTTGTTGAATAAGAGTGGCAAGTGCAAGATGAGCTGTTGATGAATATCTTTGGCCGTAGTCCAAAGATGAATTTATTAGTATGATTATGAGCAGAGAATGTGATTTGGTATAACCATGATCTTTGATGTTTGGGTAAAGACATGTGATGAAAATTATCTTAAATCACGGATGTGAAAGAAATTTAGAATCACAATTATGATTATGAGTTATTCATATGATTGTGGACGGAGGCTGTTGATTGATGTTCTGAGGGGATAAAACATTGTTGGTGGATTTTAACATGGAGAAGATAATAGACTTTATGGTCTATTTGACTCTTCTAATGAATTGCTCGTTCATTGCAACTATGGTTGAAATTTTTTATCATCTACCATATGTTCTAAATCTACGATTTATTATTGATGAAGGCTATTGATAATTTAATTATCTTTAGTCATGATATTCTTTCTTTGGGCTAGTTGTGCTCACCCTTTACATTTCACAATTCCTTTCGGGTAATAAATAAGAGTGTAGCGGTGGTCTGGCGGGGGGTAACAGGGAATAGAAGCGGTGGTCATCATTTAGTAGTTATATTTGGTGAATCAACTAGGGTGAGGTGAACCCAACGTTGGAAGGGTGTTTTGCCACTATCATACAAGATGTCTAATGACATACAACCTCGTGTCATCATAAAAGGCGAGGTTGTGCTCATCCACTTCTTTGAGTATATTACGAGCACTACCTATATAATCTTGGTGTTTGTTTGAAGTATAATTCTCAATTAGAGATAGTGGAGATAATGATATGTAAAGAGAAGACTCACCATTGGAAAGAATATGATAGTAATCTTCTCGTTTTTTCTTTGGGGTCTATTAGGTTGACCAAGGATAATTACGTGGCCATATGATATCTATCATAACCTAGAAGCATGGCCTCCATGTATACGAAGGTTTTCTTGAGCACTTCCCAAATATTCTAATTTCTAAAGCATATTTTTGACTATACCTTTATGTAAGGTGTCATTGTGACGTGTTATCGAGGTTGGGATGAGAGTCGCGGTTGGTATATATTTGTATCCAAACTCACAAACATATGTGTTGTTGTATTTTACACGAAAATTTTTGTAATAAAGTTGTAGTTGTTTTTACGTACCATGTATTTGGCGACTTCGAGAATGGGTTGGATGGAATGGACTTATTTTGGGGTTGTCACATTTCTTTATCGAGCTTAGGGATATGGTCTCTGGCGGAGATTGGGGAATATAACTAGGAGGGGAGAGATGAGTAAATCATTCATTTAGTGTGTCTACTAAGCTTATTTGTTGGTCGGTCATAATATCGGGATATTATGTGATATGTTAATTTGTTTAATTAACCCTTATTTTATGGCGTATTTGAGAATGGGCTGCTTTGAAAATGTTAACAATGGAGTGAATGAGGATAGTGGGGATACCTCTAATCACCAACCATGATAATGTGATGTCAAAGTGAAGAAGGAATTAGAGAATCCTTGTGGTAAGTGAAGAATTAATAGTTGCACCCAAGATAGTCATGAGAGGTAGCAATTTGTGAGTGAGGAAGAAGAGGAAGAAGAGGTACACGAGGAGAATTTATTAGAGGTATTATATGATCAAAATATAGAATTGCAAAATCGTATTCATGAGTTAAAAAGCGAAATTTGAAGAAGCGGCGGTGATGTCGTGGAGCAAAAGGATGCAACAATTCAAGCTTGTGTTACCCGATATGTGATGCTTGAGCGAAGCATTCTTTGGTAGAGTATAAGATGATAAAGATGGAATCTGGTGAAAAGAAGAAAAAAGCGAGCGAGTGAGAATAAGTGATGCATGGGTAAAAAGCCGCATACGACACGTGGATATTGTGGAAAGAGATGTCCAGATCTAAGAAAGCTAAAATAGATGATATGAATTTCTCTTTTTGGAAAGCAATTGGGAGAACCCAACATCGAGTTTTGAATTACCACATGCATAGCGGTCAACTGAATTCGATATGGATCGAAGATTGATGATTCGGATCATGAATCGAGAGTCTGACGAGGCGGTTGAGGGAGGAATATATCCTATAGAAAAGTATATTCAACGGTAGTGATGGCGCCAAATGTTTACAGACAAGTCAAAGCCGGGTAGTAGTTGAGGGATGGCGGTTGTCATGACTTCCCAACAAGTGAAGAACCAAAATGAAGTTATCACGGGAGATGAAGCAATGGAGAAATCATGATGACGGGAGATAGAATCTGAAATGAAAGCAAGGTATTCTCAACTCTTGAAATGCAGTGCACGTAAATTTGGGGACGAAATTTCATAAGGAGAGGAGATTGTAAGACCCCGAATTTTATGAAATAAAAGTATTCAATTTTTCTTATGATTACAATTCAGTAAATGATTAAATTGATAAAAGTTTAAAGTTAAGGGTGAGATATGAATTTTTTTTTTTCAAAATACATGAGTGGTTATAAAATATTCAATTGTCGGGGAATATTCGTTTGGTCGTGGAATATTCTTTGTAGGGGGAATATTAAATGCGACGGTATGACCATTTGTGGGCCCCATAACGAATAAGCTGTCGGATGAAAAGCGACAAAATTGAGTTTTTATAAATAGCGTAGTTATTCTGAATTAACATTTGTTGGAATACCCGATTGGTTAAAATACGATGTCGCGTTATTGCTTGCGATAGCACTGCAGGTATTATTACGATATTTTTGAATTATTGATTCTTACGTGAAGAAGACCACTACTCAATAATTATTACAATAATTCTTTATTCAATATTTTATTTTATTGATTCAATAATTCTTTGCGTTGATATTTTATATTATTGTTGTTTTGATAATTGTCAGGTTTACGATATTTCCATTATCGGATCGATAATTCATATTATTTGAATAATATTATTAGATAGCATTATTGGCAATGTCTAGAAAGTTACATCGAGGAGAGGTTTGGTCACCTAATTGCTGCGCATGATAAGGAGAAATTCTTATTGGAAAGCCCCTCTTTCTGAGGAGCGGCTGGTTGTCATAATTGTGATTACGTAATATTATTTGTGAATAATTAATTATTGATTTATATGATAAGGAAATATTTATTTGATGTGGATATAAATGATGGATATATTTATTTTTATGTGGATAAAAATGAAGGAATTAATCTTTGAGGTATTTTATCGATTATTTTTTGTCGATTGTGGAGGTATTAAAATCATCCGTTTGTGGATTTTGGATATTTTTGGTTTGGAATTTGGAAAAACTCAAAGCTACAAAGTTGTAGAGAATTGATTTTGAAAAGAATGGATATAAAATTCTTATTTTTAGATATAACGGGCTATTTTCTATGAATTATTGAAGTTTTGGAAAATAAAATGATTTTATTAATTTATGGGTGGGACCCACTTATGTTTTAACACATGTGAAATGCTTAAAGCTTTGTTCAAAGATGGTGGTGGTGATCAAACATGTGGGCATGCATAGAAAAGAAGAAATAAAATAATATATTTTATTATTTTAGTCTACTTTGGCGCTAGCATTTTCTATAAATAGGTGCTTTATGTTAGAATTAAAAATCACACGAAAAATAAGTTTTTTCTTTCTCTCTATATTATCAAGCATATTTTTGTGAGTATTTAGATACTTTGAGTGTTTTATTTAGTTGAAGTTAGATTCGGTTATATCAGATATTCAAGTCGAAATCTTGCTTCTTTTGAGGTAAGGGATTTTAAGGGTTATTATGTTTTTCATGTTTTCGTAACTTCTTAGACCTTGAAAAAATTGGAAAAATTTGAAATGATATTTTGATGAGTTTTATTGATTGTGTCCAAAAATGGTGATTTTTGGATGTATAGATTAAGAGTTATGAATTTTATGAGAAAAGACTATTTTAAAAGTAGCAGCTTATAACTCCTTGTGGTTAACTCCAAAATTGATGAAATTTTTTATTGGGAGTATATCTATATAATATCGGTATACTCTGTGAATTTTGAATTTTTGGATAAAAGTACAATTTATGATAAATGTCTAAATATTAAGCGGTTTTGGCCATATAAAAAATAGTAAATGAATTTTAAAAATTAGAGAAAAATATATGTTCAATATGGGACTATATTACGCTAAATCCCGAGAAAAGAAATATTTTGGGCTGATTTGGTATTTTTCATGAAAATAGACTAGTTATGAGTAAATGAATTAAATATGTTATGTGAAGTAAGAAAATTGGAAAATAGGATTTTATGGCTTGAGAATCATATATGAGGTATATCTGATTTTTGATGAGAGTTTTGGTTATTGGTGATGAAATCTTATGAGTTTGGCATTTTAGGATGATTAAATGCATTATTTAGTAAAGTGTAAATAATTAAAATAAATTATTTATAAGTTTAAGAAATATTACTCTTTCAATATCATTATCTTAGAAATATTGGTATGGATTTTATTGTGGAATTTCTACCTTTTTGTTTTACTATTCATGAGTTCTATTCATGAGTTACTATTCACGAGTTATTATTCACGAGTTCTTATTCATAGATTCTACTATTCACGATTCTTATTCACGATAAAATTGGTTTCTTTTTTGTAACCAAATTATAGTTGATTTATGAATATTACTCTTGAAATTAAAACTATATGTTGATTATATTGATTTTATTATCATATATAACATTTTATAACCCTAAATGATGATATTTCTCTTTGACTTGAGTGTAAAGATGGGTAGATTTTGGTATGATCATGACTATGGGTTCTCTTTGGCGATGGTGCAAAGTTGAATTGTTGTTGGTATGATCATGATGATATTGAATTTATAATTGAATATCTTTAGATTAAGTGCAAAGGTGAAATGATCGACATGGTTATAATTATTGTTTATATAAATTTGAAATGATTATATATTTCTTTGAGATATTAATATATTTGGCACTGTAGTGCAAATATGAGCTGTTGATGAATATATATTTGGCTGTAGTGCAAATATGAGCTGTTGAGGAATATCTTTGGCTGTAGTGCAAAGATGAATTGTTGATGAATATCTTTGGCGTAGTAGCAAAGATGACATGTTATTGAATATCTTTTTATTAATCTGATGAATAAGATGGTGAAGATGAGCGTTGATGAATATCTTTGGTAGTAGTCAAAGATGAATTTATTATAGTATGATTATGAGCAGAGGCGTGATTTGGTATAACCATGATCTTTGATGTTTCGAGGGTAAAGACATGTGATGAAAATTATCTTAAATCTGGATGTGAAAAGAATTTAGAATCACAATTATGATTATGAGTTATTCATATGATTGTGGACCGAGCTGTTGATTGATGTTCTGAGGATAAAACATTGTTGGTGGATTTTTAACATGGAGAAGATAATAGACTTTATAGTCTATTTGACTCTTCTAATGGATTGCTTTCGTTCATTTGCAACTATGGTTGAAATTTTTTATCATCTACCATATGTTCTAAATCTACGATTTATTATTGATGAAGGCTATTGATAATTTAATTATCTTTAGTCATGATATTCTTTCTTGGGCTAGTTGTGCTCACCCTTGCATACATTTCACAATTCCTTAAGAGTGGGTAATAAAGGGTAAGGGAATAAAGCGGTGGTCGGCGTGGAGTATGAGGGAATAGAGCGGTGGTCATCATTTAGTAGTTATATTTGGTGAATCAACTAGGGTGGTGAACCCAACGTTGGAAGGGTGTTTTGCCACTATCATACAAGATGTCTAATGACATACTGACCTCGTGTCATCATAAGGCGAGGTTGTGCTCATCCACTTCTTTGAGTATATTCTGAGCACTACTATATAATCTTGGTGTTTGTTTGAAGTATAATTCTCAATTAGAGATAGTGGAGATAATGATATGTCGAAGAAGACTCACCATTGGAAAGAATATGATAGTAATCTTCTCGTTTTTCTTTGGGGTCTATTAGATTGAACCGAGGATAATTACGTGGCCATATGATATCTATCATAACCTAGAAGCATGGCCTCCCGTATACGAAGGTTTTCTTGAGCACTTCCCAAAGATTCTAATTTCTAAAAAAGCAGTTTTTGACTATACCTTTATGTAAGGTGTCATTGTGACGTGTTATCGAGGTTGGGATGAGAGTCACAGTTGGTATATATTGTATCAAACTCACATGACATATGTGTTGTTGTATTTTACCACGACAATTGTTGTAATAAAGTTGTAGTTGTTTTACGTACCATGTATTTGGCGACTCGAGAATGGGTTGGATGGAATGGACCTATTTTGGGGTTGTCACATTTGGTATCGAGCTTAGGGATATGGTCTCTGGCGGAGATCGGGGAATATAACTAGGAGGAGGAGATGAGTAAATCCTTGCTAGTGTGTCTACTAAGCTTATTTGTTGGTCGGTCATAATATCGGGATATTATGTGATATATTAATTTGTTTAATTAACCCTTGTTTTTATGGCGATATTTGAGAATGGGCTGCTTTGAGAATGTTAACAATGGAGTGAATGAGATAGTGGGGATACCTCTAATCACCAACCATGATAATGTGATGTCGGTGAAGAAGGAATTAGAGAAATCCATGTGGTGAGTGAAGAATTAATAGTTGCACAGAGAGATAGTCATGAGAGGTAACGGGTGAGTGAGAAGAAGAGGAAGAAGAGGTACACGAGGAGAATTTATTAGAGGTATTATATGATCAAAATGTAGAATTGCAAAATCGTATTCATGAGTTAGAAGAAGCGAAATTTGAAAGAGCGGCGGTGATCGTGGAGCAAAAGGATCAACAATTCAAGCTTGTGTTACCCGATATGTGATGCTTGAGCGAAGCATTCTTTGGCGAGTATAAGATGATAAAGATGGAATCGAAATTTGAAAGAAGAAAAAAGCTGAGCAGTGAGAATAAGTGATGCATGGGCAAAAAAAGCATACGTGCGTGGATATTGTGGAAAGAGATGTCCGATCTAAGAAGGCTAAAATAGATGATATGAATTTCTCTTTTTGGAAAGCAATTGGGAGAACCCAACATCGAGTTTTGAATTACCACATGTACATGGCGGTCGACTTTGAATTCGATATGGATCGAAGATTGATGATTGGATCATGAATCGAGAATCTGACGAAGGCGGTTGAGGGAGGAATATGTCCTATAGAAAAGTATATTCCAGCGGTAGTGATGGCGCCAAATGTTGCCCAGAGACAAGTCAAAGCCGGAGTAGTTCGAGGGATGGCGGTTGTCATGACTTCCCAACAAGTGAAGAACCCAAATGAAGTTATCACGGGAGATGAGCAATGGAGAAATCATGATGACGGGAGATAGAATCTGAAATGAAAGCAAGGTATTCTCAACTCTTGAAATACCGAGTGCGTAAATTTCGGGGACGAAATTTCATAAGGAGGAGATTGTAAGACCGAATTTTATGAAATAAAAGTATTCAATTTTTCTTATAATTACAATTGGTAAATGGTTAAATTGATAAAAGTTTAAAGTTAAGGGTGATATGAATTTTTTCAAAATACATGAGTGGTTATAAAATATTCAATTGTTCGGGGAATATTAGTTTGGTGGTGGAATATTCTTTACGTAGGAGAATATTAAATATGATGGTATGACCATTTGTGGGCCCATAACGAATAAGCTGTCGGATGAAAAATGACAAAATTGAGTTTTTATAAATAATAGCGGCGTGGTTCTACAGATTAACATTGTTGGAATACCCGGTGGTTTAAAATCTGATGTCGCGTTATTACGCGATGCACGGTATTGCATGGTATTTTTGAATTATTGATTCTTACGTGAGAAGGCCTTTACTCGATAATTATTACGATAATTCTTATTCAATATTTTATTTTATTGATTCAATAATTCTTTGCGTTGATATTTTATATTATTGTTGTTTGATAATTGTCTTTGCCTGATATCTCCATTATCGGATCAATAATTCATATTATTTGAATAATATTATTAGATAGCATTATTGGCAATGTCTAGAAAGTTACATCGAGGAGAGGTTTGGTCACCTAATTGCGGCGCCCGATGAGGAGAAATTCTTATTGGAAAGCCCCTCTCTTTCACAGGAGCACTTTGGTTGTCATAATTGTGATTACGTAATATTATTTGTGAATAATTAATTATTGATTTATATGATAAGAAATATTTATTTTATGTGGATATAAATGATGGATATATTTATTTTTATGTGGATAAAAATGAAGGAATTAATCTTGAGGTATTTTATCGGTATTTTTTGTCGGTGTGGAGGTATTAAAATCATCCAGTTTGTGGATTTTGGATATTTTTGGTTTGGAATTTGGAAAAACTCAAAGCTACAAAGTTGTAGAGAATTCGATTTCGGTCAGAATGGACATAAAATTCGTATTTTTACGATAAGCAGGGCTATTTTCTATGAATTATTGAAGTTTGAGGAAAATAAAATGATTTTTATTAATTTATGGGTGGGACCCACTTTTGTTTTAACATGTATGTGGCTGCTGAATTTTTGTTCAAAGTTGATGGTGTGGTGATCAATTTTTTCAAGGGGCATGCGTAGAGAAGAAAGAAATAAAATAATATATTTTATTATTTTAGTCTCTTTGGCGTTCAGCATTTTCTATAAATAGGTGCTTATGTTAGAATTGAAAATCACACGAAAAATAAGTTTTTTTCTCTCTATATTATCAAGCATATTTTTGTGAGTATTTAGATATCTTGAGTTGCTATTTTAGAAGTTTCCTTGATTTTATCAGATATATTCGAGTCGAAATCTTGCTCTTTTGAGGTAAGGGATTTAAGGGTTATTATGTTTTTCATGTTTCGTACTTTTCAGACCTTGAAAAATTCTGGAAAAATTTGAAATGATATTTTGATGAGTTTTATTGATTGTGTCCAAAAATGGTGATTTTTGGATGTATAGATTAAGAGTTATGAATTTTATGAGAAAAGACTATTTTAAAAGTAATAGCTTATAACTCCTTGTGGTTAACTCAAAATTGATGAAATTTTTATTGGAAGTATATCTATATAATATCAAGTATACTCTGTAAATTTTGAAATTTTGGATAAAAGTACAATTTATGATAAATGTCTAAATATTAATGATTTTGGCCGTATGAAAAATAGTAAATGAATTTTAAAAATTACGAAAAAAATATATATTCAATATGGGACTATATTACGCTAAATCGGAAAAAGAAATATTTTTGGGGCTGATTTGGTATTTTCATGAAAATAGACTAGTTATGAGTAAATGAATTAAATATGTTATGTGAAGTAAGAAAATTGGAAAATAGGATTTTATGGCTTGAGAATCTATATATGAGGTATATCTGATTTTTGATGAGGGTTTTGGTTATTGGTGATGAAATCTTATGAGTTTGGCATTTTAGGATGATTAAATGCATTATTTAGTAAAGTGTAAACAATTAAAATAAATTATTTATAAGTTTAGAAATATTATTATTTCAATATCATTATACTAGAAATATTGGTATGAATTTTATTGTGGAATTTCTACCTTTTTTTCGGGTTTACTATTCATGAGTTCTTATTCACGAGGATTCTTATTCATGTTTCTTATTCACGAGTTTCTTATTCATGAGATTCTTATTCACGATTCTTATTCACGATAAAATTGGTTTCTTTTTAACAAATTATAGTTGATTTATGAATATTACTCTTGAAATTAAATCTATATGTTGATTATATTATTTTTTTATTATCATATATAACATTTTATAACCACTAATGATGATATTAATTTCTCTTTGACTTGAGTGTAAAGATGGGTAGATTTTTGGTATGATCATGACTATGGGTTCTCTTTGGCGATGGTGCAAAGTTGAATTGTTGGTGGTATGATCATGACCATTGAATTTATAATTGAATATCTTTAGCTTAAGTGCAAAGGTGAAATGATCAACATGGTTATAATTATTGTTTATAGAAATTCTGAAATGATTATATATTTCTTTGAGATATTAATATATTTGGCCTGTAGTGCAAATATGAACTGTTGATGAATATATTTGGCATGTAGTGCAAATATGAACTGTTGAGGAATATCTTTGGCCTGTAGTGCAAAGATGAATTGTTGATGAATATCTTTGGCCGTAGTGCAAAGATGACATGTTGTTGAATATCTTTGGCGATGGTAAAGATGGCTGTTGTTGATGAATATCTTTGGGTAGTAGTGCAAAGATGAATTTATTAGTATGATTATGAGCGAAATGTGATTTGGTATAACCATGATCTTTGATGTTTTGGTAAAGAAGATGTGATGAAAATTATCTTAGATCTGGATGCGAAGAGAAATTTAGAATCACAATTATGATTATGAGTTATTCATATGATTGTGGACGAGCTGTTGATTGATGTTACGGGGATAAAACATTGTTGGTGGATTTTTAACATAGAAGATAATAGACTTTATAGTCTATTTGACTCTTCTAATGGATTGCTCGTTCATTTGCAACTATGGTTGAATTTTTTTATCATCTACCGTATGTTCTAAATCTACGATTTATTATTGATGAAGGCTATTGATAATTTAATTATCTTTAGTCATGATATTCTTTCTTGAGCTAGTTGTGCTCACCCTTACATTTTCGGGTAACAATTCCTTCGACGGGTAATAAGAGTGTAAATTGGGGTCGGCCGGGGAGTAATGAGGGGAATAGAGCGGTGGTCATCATTTAGTAGTTATATTTGGTGAATCAACTAGGGTGAGGTGAACCCAAGCGTTGGAAGGGTGTTTTGCCACTATTATACAAGATGTCTAATGACATCTGACCTCGTGTCATCATAAAGACAGAGGTTGTGCTCATCCACTTCTTTGAGTATATTCTGAGCACTACTATATAATCTTGGTGTTTGTTTGAAGTATAATTCTCAATTAGAGATAGTGGAGATAATGATATGTCAAGAGAAGACTCACCATTGGGAAGAATATGATAGTAATCTTCTCGTTTTTTTCTTTGGGGTCTATTAGATTGACCAAGGATAATTTTGTGGCCATATGATATCTATCATAACCTAGAAGCATGGCCTCCCATATACGAAGGTTTTCCTTGAGCACTTTAAAAGTTTTGACTATAATTTCTAAAGCAGTTTTTGACTATACCTTTATAATAAAAGTAGTGTCATTGTGACGGAATGGGTTATCGAAGGTTGGGATGAGATTTTAAGTCTAAAGCGTTTTGGTATATATTTGTATCAAACTCTTTACGACATATGGTGTCAAAGTGTTGGTATATGTTGTCAAAACTTTGTGTTTTTGTATTTTTTACGACAATTGTTGTAATAAAGTTGTAGTTGTTTTTACATACCATGTATTTGGCGACTCGAGAATAGGTTGGATGGAATGGACCTATTTTGGGGTTGTCGAGTAATATCCTTGTTAGTGTGTGTCCTACCTAAATGAATTTTCTTACTTAAGTTGACAAATTGTGATATGTCAATTAACCTTTGTTTTAAAGTCGTATTCTAGAATGATATCCGAAATACGAGGAGATGAGCAATGGAGAAATCATGATGGCGGGGAAAGATGGAATCTGAAATGAAAGCAAGGTATTCTCAACTCTTTGAAATACCACGTACGTAAATTTCGGGGACGAAATTTCATAAGGAGGGGAGATTGTAAGACCCCGAATTTTATGAAATAAAAGTATTCAATTTTGTTTATAATTACTATTCAGTAAATGGTTAAATTAATAAAAGTTAAAGTTAAGGGTGATATATGAATTTTTTTTTCAAAATACGCAAGTGGTTATAAAATATTCATTGTTGTCGGAGAATATTCGTTTGGTCGTGGAATATTCTTTACGTAGGGAAATATTAAATGCGATGGCCAAGTATGACCATTTGTGGGCCCCCATAATGAGAATAAGCATCGGATGAAGAAAATGACAAATTTGAGTTTTTATAAATAACTAGCGTAGTTATTCTGAATTAACTTATTGGAATACCTTGTGGATAAAATACGATAATGGCATAGTTGCCGCGATGGCAGCTGCGGTATTGCATAGTATTTTTTCCAATTATTGATTCTTACGTAAGAAGGCACTACTCAATAATTGTTACAGTAATTAATATTTAATATTTTATTTTATTAATTCAATAATTGTTGCGTTGATATTCTATATATTGTTGTTTCAATAATTATCACTGCACAGTATCTCCATTATCAGATCAATAATTCATATTATTTGAATAATATTATTAGATAGCATTATTGGCAATGTCTAGAAAGTTCTGTCAAGGAGAGGTTTGGTCACCTAATTACGCGCCCGATAAGGAGAAATCCTTATCGAAAGCCCCCTTTTCAGGAGGCGCACGGTTTGTCATTATTGTGATTACGTAATATTATTTGTGAATAATTAATTATTGATTTATATGATAATAAAATATTTATTTGATGTGGATATAAATGATGGATTTATTTATGTGGTTATAAATGGAGGAATTAATGTTGAGGTATTTTATCGATATTTTATCGGATTGGAGGTATTAAAAGATCAAATCGATTGTTCTTATGACTTTATTGTGTGAGTTATAATTTTTAATCGTTAGTTGGATCGTTGTGATTTTTGGATATGTTATACATATATAAGTTGAGTATATGTTCACAAATTTTGAGCCGAATTTAAAATGAGCGAATGATTTGTTATGAATTTTAAGAGGTGATTGATTCAAAAATTAGGTTTATAAATGATTTTGGTAGAAAATTCTAGAAATGGGTGGGCCCCACTTTTGGTTGTTGGGGAAGATGGCTGATTTTTGGTGGGTGGAATAGTAGCAGGTAAAGCCATCAGAGTTCTGAGTCAAATGCTTTTGCTGTGGCTAACATTTTCCTATAAATAGAGGGCTAAGTTAGAATTGAAAATCACACTGAATTCATAAGTTTTCTCTTTTTTCTCTCTAGATTATCGAGTGTATTTTGTGAGTATTTAGATACTTAGTGAGTTGTTATTCATCGATTTGCAAGTTTCCTTTAGCGTCATATCAATATTCGATTCGGAAATCTTTGCTTTCTTTTGAGGTAAGGGATAGTAAAGGGATTTTAAGGGTTATTATGTTTTTTAGTTCGTACTTCTTCCGACCTTCAGAAAATTCTGAAAAAATTTGAAATGATATTTTGATGAGTTTTATTGATTGTGTCCAAAAATGGTGATTTTTGGATGTATAGATTAAGAGTTATGAATTTTATGAGAAAAGACTATTTTAAAAATAACCGCTTATAACTCCTTGTGGTTAACTCCAAAATTGATGAAATTTTTATTGGAAGTATATCTATATAATATCAGTGTACTCTGTGAATTTAGGAATTTTTGGACAAGAGTACAATTTATGATAAATGTCTAAATATTCGGCTATTTTGGCCATATGAAAAATAGTAAATGAATTTTAAAAATTCTGAGAAAAATATATGTTCAATATGGAACTATATTCTGCTAAATCTTAGAAAAGAAAATTTGTTTGTACTGATTCGTTATTTTTCATGAAAATGGACTAGTTATGAGTAAATAAATTAAATATGTTATGTGAAGTCAGAAAATTGGAAAATAAGATTTTGTGGCTTGAGAATCCTATATTAGGTATATGAAGATTTTTGATGAGGGTTTTGGTTATTGGTGATGAAATCTTATGAGTTTGGAATTTTAGGATGATTAAATGCATTATTTAGTAAAGTGTAAACAATTAAAATAAATTGTTTATAAGTTTAAGAAATGTTATTTCAATATCATTATACCGAAATATTGGTATAGATTTTATTGTGGGATTTCTACCTTTTTAGTCGGGTTTACTATTCATGAGTTACTATTTATGAGTTACTATTCACGAAGTTACTATTCATGGGTTACTATTCACAAGTTACTATTCATGATAAAATTGGTTTCTTTTTCTAACCAAATTATAGTTGAGTTATGAATATTACTCTTGAGATTAAATCTATATGTTGATTATATTATTTTTATTATCATATATAACATTTCTATAACCCTAATGATGATATTAATTTCTCTTTGACTTGAGTGTAAAGATGGGTAGATTATTGGTATGATCATGACTATGGGTTCTCTTTGGCCAGTAATGCAAAGTTGAATTGTTAACTGATATGATCATGACCATTGAATTTATAATTGAATATCTTTAGCTTAAGTGTAAAGGTAAAATGATCAAAATGGTTAATATTATTGTTTATATAAATTTTGAAATGATTATATATTTCTTTGAGATATTAATATATTTGGCATGTAGTGCAAATATGAACTGTTGATTAATATATTTGGCCTGTAGTGCAAATATGAACTGTTGAGGAATATCTTTGGCCGTAGTGCAAAGATGAATTGTTGATGAATATCTTTGGCCGTAGTGCAAAGATGACTGTTATTGAATATCTTTGGCTGTAGTGCAAAGATGGTGCATTGATGAATATCTTTTGCCCGTAGTGCAAAGATGAAATTGTTAGTATGATTATAAAGCGAGGCTGTGATTTGGTATAACCATGATCTTTGATGTTTGGTAAAGACATGTGATGAAAATTATCTTAAATCACAGGTGCGAAGAGAATTTAGAATCACAATTATGATTATGAGTTATTCATATAATTGTGGAAAAGGCTGTTGAGTGATGTTACAAGGATAAAAAAACTTTGTTGGTGGACTTTTAATGTGGAGAAGATAATAGACTTTATGGTCTATTTGACTCTTCCGATGGATTGCTCGTTCATTTTTGCAACTATGGTTGAAAAGTTTTATCATCTACCATATGTTCTAAATCTACGATTTATTCTTGATGAAGGCTATTGATAATTTAATTATCTTTAGTCATGATATTCTTTCTTTGGGCTAGTTGTGCTCACCCTTTTGCTTCACAATTCTTTTTCGGGTAATAAGAGTGTATTTGAATTCGGCGGAGGGTAGTGAGGGAAATAGAGCGGTGGTCTCTAGGCGTGGAGGTTCTCCTAGCGGTATAGAAAGGTGTTGTATACATCATTTAGTAGTTATATTTGGTGAATCAAATAAGGTGAAGGCGAACCCAGCGTTGGAAGGGTGTTTTGCCCTTATCATACAAGATGTCTAATGACATACAACCTCGTGTCATCATAGAGCGAGTTGTGCTCATCCACTTCTTTGAGTATATCTATGAGCACTACCTATATAATCTTGGTGTTTGGTTAAAGTATAACTCTCAATTAGAGACAGTGGAGATAATGATATGTTAAGAGAAGACTCACAATTGGAAAGAATATGATAGTAATCTTCTCGTTTTTCTTTGGGGTCTATTGGGTCAACCAAGGATAATTCTGTAACCATATGATATCTATCATAACCTAGATGAATGGCCTCCCATGTACGAAGGTTTCCTTGAACACTTCCCAAAGATTTTAATTTCTAAAATAGTTTTTGACTATACCTTATGTAAGATGTCATGGTGACGTGCTATCCAAGGTTGGTGTCAAGAGTCACAGTTGGTATATATTTGTATCAAAACTCACAGCATATGTGTTGTTTTATTTTGCACGACAATTGTTGTAATAAAGTTGTAGTTGTTTTCTGTACCATGTATTTGGCGACTCAGAATAGGTTGGGTGTTGTATACCTGTTTTGGGGTTGTCACAGGTAACAAAGAGGATTCCTCCCTATAGGGATGAACCCTAGGGTTTAAACCTATAGGGTCGAACCCTATGATGGACTCGAACCCTTGGGTCTCCATTCCTTCTTCCCGTCTTCGCCTATCAATTTGCTTACTTGCATGCTTTTTTCGAATTTTTCTTGACTTGCTTCCTCTATTTCTCTTTTTTGTTTCAGGCAATTGTAGTCTTTCTTTGTTTCTGAGCCCCATCACCTTGATCATATCTTGGTTTTTTCCCTTGGATATTATCAAAGAAAGGCTATAATTTTCACGGTGAGGTAACATTCATTCAAGGCAGTTGATTTGTGGAGCTACATGACCTCAAATGTATACAGGGGACAACCTCCTAGGTGGCCGAATGTAATACCCGAAAAAATAATAATATTAAATAATAAAAATTACCTTGTTTTAAAACATATTTTTGGATGTCATTTTTATTTGGGTCAAAATAATCATTTAACTTTTGTGGGCTAATGTATTAATAAGTGTTGAGTAAATTAAATTGGTAAAATTTGGGCCTTTATATTATTTGGGCTAATTTATATTTGTGTAAATTTATTTATTTTTAAATCCAATTAATTAAGAGGATTAGTATAATATATAATTAATAAATAGGTAAACCCTAACTACTTCTTTTATCTAATACGAACTACTTAAAAGAAAAATTGTTGCGGCTGTTCTCCTTCATTATACGAACTGGGCAAAGGTGGAAGCAATTTTTGAGAGTAAAGAACATAGCAAAGGTTAGTCTGCAACTTGAATTATATGTCTTCTTCATGAAACTGTCTTATCTAAGGTTGCTAATAATAATAATAATTCTAATGATAACTGCCGGATTTGTATATATATGTTTACCGATTTATTATGTAGGAACAAGGAAGTATAGTATATGAATATTATAAATATAGATTAGGTTCTTTACAGGCATTATTCTATATATATAATATATGTATGTTTACTTAGTTGCTGCAAAACAATCAGTACGTTATTATTATTATTATTATTATTATTATTATTATTATTATTATTATTATTATTATTATTATTAAGGATTAGATTTACCCATTAACTTGCAACTTTGAGTTTTGGCCAGGAAATGGTATATACGAAATTTTCATATAAATTGAAGTTATTTATAGTATTTTGAATTAATTTTGCCGGCATAATTATAAAATTCTTATTAATAAATTAAATGATATTATGTTTGTAACGGCTAGATTTGTAATAAATTTTATTGTATTATTTTATTATTAGATCGGTCGGAAGGAATTTAACGAACTATATTGGGATAATAATTTTGGGTATTACATTGCTTAATTCAGGTAAGGATTTCGTACTCTTTCAGCGAGACTCTTTTGTTTTTGATTTGTGCGTTTCGTTATTTGTTTCGAAATTTAGTATTGTCTCTCATAATTATTCCTTGTCAATTCATTATGATAGTTTCGTTTGGCGTTCATAGTTGGAACTCATATTTGTACTCTTTAGACTAGTCCAACATGTCTAAATTTATTTTGATATTTATAGTAATGTGCATGTTAGAATTTTTGGGGACTTTGAGTTGATGATTCATTTCAGTTTAGCATGTACATATTAGAACCCCTTTGTGTTGATATTGTGTCGCATGTGTTGTGACATGGTATCCTTGTTAGAATATACCGTAGGGTATACCTGAGCTATAACACCCAGCCATTTATTTCAGCCTATTATTTCATTTTAGATTTGTTCGTTTCGTTTCAGTTTGTTTCGTCTCTTTTCATTTAATTGAGTTAGTTATTTCGGTTCATTATTTGTATTCTATATTCGTACTGGGCATTTGGCTCATGCTGTATTTTTCTTGCGGCAAGTAATCAGGGGAATCAAGGGCAAGTGTGATGAGAGCTCCATTCATTCCAATGATTTAGAAATATTATGTTTAGACTTGATGTGTCAGTTTACTTGGAGTTGTAATAGTTATTTCAGATTGTGGTTTGAGCCAGTGTGACATTTATTATGGTTTGTCTTAAGATATTTAATTAGTTTAAGACTATTCTTTTGTGGATTAGAGCCTTGCTATTAAATTCATCAGTTTTGTTATGTTTTGAGTAACCTCTCTTTCTATTTCGGAAAGGGGGTGTTACACCGAACCTTATGGGGGGCCGAACCTTAGAGGCAATTTTTTAGGTACCTCCAATCTTTCTTTTGTCTTCCGAGCCGCATTACCTTGATTACTTCTTGATTTTTTCCCTCGGATAGTAAAGAAAGATTTGGCATTTTTTCGACGAAAAACACGAAGAAAAGAAAAATGCTCTGCAACAAAAACACCCCAAGTGGCCGAACCCTAGGAGGCCAAACCCTAGCGAGGCGAACCCTAGGGGGAAATCAGCGATTAGATGGAAAAAATGAAGTACGGGAGAGAAGTAATTACTATTTTGATCATAACTTTTGATCCATTTGGAGTTTTGGGGCCCATAATATATCAAAACGAAGCTAGCGACGAGCCTTACAAAATAATTAGCTTCGACTAAGACAAATGCCGATATAAGTCTAAAAAGGCTCCGAATGATGCTTTTGGGTTGTCCGAAGTTTTTTCAAAAAATTTTAGGAAATTTTTTTCTTGCGTGATTGTGATTTCTAACTCTTTCTGACAATGTTTCTTCTTCTTTTCAGTTGTCTTTAATCTTAAATCTCTGACTTCCTTCTTTGATATGATAAACACTCAAGTTCAAATGCTTTTCTTATCATCCTTTCCTTGCTCTTTAGGTCCCTTATGCTGAATTCTTCTTACTTGCAGGCCCTCTCCATTGAACATTCTGTAGACCCGGAAACCTCCAGGAGGCCCCTTTCCTCAGTGATTGGGGAAGGGCTCCCCTCTTTTGGTCCTTCCGACGTCTTTTTTTGGAGCAAGTTCAGGCTTATGACCGTCCAAGTGCAGTCGAAACACGCAATCACATGTCAATATATTTAGGTGTAAATCTATAATTCTTTTATCGATATCATGTAGATTACCAAAATAATCACTAATGTCTTAGCAAGAATCATTAAGCACAAATATATCAATCCAAATCATATGGTGCCAACCAAAGAGATAAAAGACAGTCAATTTAAATAACAAAGGGTTCCATTATAACCTTAGAGCAAATACTCAATTTGTGACGCCCCCGAATCCAGGTCCTAAATCACCTCGGATCCGGTTCGATCATTCTATACAACTATTACTATTTGCGGAAGATATAAACATAAATTATTTATACATTACATTACACACTATTCCCCAAGGTCGAGTAACCTTAACTTAATACACATTTCATAACTTACTTGACTTAGAATAACATTATATACATTACTATTACAAATCTAATAGCATACGTAAACTAAAGCTGGAACTGTCTTGGACCTTTCCTTGTATCCGACGCGTTTGTCTTAATCTGCAATATTTTATCATGATATAGCAAGGGTGAGCATGAAAGTTGCCCAGCAAGTTTAAATTCAACAATATAACAATATATCATGATTGAAATGATTTGAATAATTGGCTGGCTATAATTCAACAATATAATTGTGAACTAGCATGAACAAATTTATGAGTGAACAAGTATTATACATGAACAAATATATCTACGAAACAAGCGGTAATGAAGGTGATCGACCTTTCATTACGACTTATATACATGCAATATGTACAGAGTACAATTATACATGGCAATCAGCAATGATTAGTCATAAGCTTATTCGAATGAAACACTCTTAATAGATTTAAGTAAATACAAACTTGCCTGAATTGTTGATTACCGCTACGCAATTTATATCGCTTTATCCGAAGACCTAATATTAGTAATATAGTTCTCCAATATTAGAATAATATCATCACAATATAATACTATTATATATATATATACACAGAATAACCTAACACATAACACATAACCCTATTAGTCTATAACACACATAAGACTAAATATATCGGTCAAACTATTTGATCGACTTGAGTTCGACAAAGTTCTAATGTCCCGATTTTGTCTACAATCGGACAATTCTTCGAGTCTAAGTTTAATTAAACTCTGACTTAACACTTAACAATTAACTTAAATAATTTTAATAGCAGTCAAAATATTTTTCGTAAGCTCGTAATAATTTTTAAATAACTATAACTATTTATCGTGAATTTTCAATCATTAAACACGTATTTAAATGAATTAAATACCACATAATTCTTTTATCATTAATATTTATTTATTATCAAATATTAATGAAATACATACCATAATATATTTTATAATATCACAAAGTATTTTTAATACTTTAAAATCATTAAATATGATTTTTAAACACTTAAATTCATTATTCGATAATTGCTATTAATATTAAAATATTAATATTTTCATGACAAAATATCAAAAGTTATATTTTATAACTTAAAATATTTTTATAACACTTAAATCATTTTTATATGATTTTTAAATCATAAATTCTATTTTTCCATAATTTATTTAATATATTTATTAAATAAACTAATTATTATTAATATTGATTAATTAATGAAATTCATCCTAAAATATTAAAAGTCACTAAAATAACTTAAAATATTTTCTTATACCATAATATTATTTTTCATAATTTTCATGAATTAAAATCATTTTTAAATCATTTATTTAATATTATAATTAAATAAATTGAATACCATTTATATTCCAAAAATATTAAATATTTATGAAATATACTTAAAATAATGAAAAACTATTTTTCAGAATTTAAAATAATTTTTCGGAATTTATTTAGTATTTTTAATAATTAAAATCTATTTATTTCAATTTATTTAATAATTTCCAGAAATAGAAATTGAAACTGTCACTAAAGGGCCCTATAGCGACAGACCCGTCACTATAGGTGTTCTTCAGCTGTTCTTGAGTGTTCTTGTCAGTCACCGAGGTATGAGATTTGACCGAAGGTAAATCTGTGTTCATAAGGTTTTCTGGGCTTATAATGTTGTTAACCATGTAGTACAAGTGTAATACTACAATCATGAACAAGTTTTATAGCTATAACATCACTAACCGGCAAGATCCAAGCTCTCAAAGATACTGTCAGAGGCCTGCTGGGTTTTCTGGGTTACCCAGAAACCCAGACAGGTTCGAGTGCTCACTATGTGGCTCAACTATATTACGGTTCTAGTCATTATTTAAGTGTTATGAAGGTTCATACATGTAGAGGGGATGTCAGGGTCCATTCATATACAACAAGATCATCTAAAAAAACAACACAAATGGCAGATTCAAGCTGGTCAACCTATGTCAGAAAACTTGTTCTTCATGATCTGGGTTTTTCTAGATTTTGTTCCAGGTATGTGGTCAATGCTAGTTTGACTGCCCATTCCTTTGATTATATACAAGATCTGAGTGATATAAGGGCATGTATGGGTTAGCTATATGTCCTTCTACAACCTTAATACAACACCATGTCTAAAACATTAATATACAGCAAGATCAGACGCTTGAACAAACTTGTCGGGGCGTTCTTTAGAATTCGGGTCGCCTGAATTAGTTTTTCCGTGAAAACGATCGTAGCGGTTTGACCGCTTATAGAAGCGATCTAGACATGTTTGGACCTTTGTTTTAAGTTTTAGATTATAGCCTACATATCATAGAATAGATCCATAACGTAAAATACACAAAACATCAAACACATAAAGATCTCAGAGGCTCGACATATATATGCTGTGCCACTTTTTAAACTTTTCCCGATTTTTAAAATGATTATTTGAGCACTTTGATGTTATGGATTCACTATCTGACAACCCGGATCATTAAGTGACACCTTATTACACATATCTAATCCATCAATTACAACATCTAACATAAAATCAAGAGATTTCAAAATTTAGGGTTCTTACCATTTTAGCTTTGATCCTTTGATTACGATCCTTATGATCCATTCTTGATGTTATAAGGGCTTGTTTTTCGAGACTCTCTCACTCTAAGATCAGAAAATATAGAGAAGAGACTTGAAGCAAATGAGAAATAAAGTAAGTATTTCTTACTTTTTAATCTTAGATCTTTTTAATCCATGGTTAAGATTGATCTTTAGGTGGCAAGGATATCGATTTTGGTGAGATATAGGCACATGGGAGATTTTTAGTTGGTCAACAACCCAATCTCTTGGCAAGATTTGCAAGCAAGCTTCAATAATACAACAAAGGGCATTCTAGTTATTTTCTATTTTATTTTAATGGCATTTTGGACTTTGGCCAAACCCTTAGGGTTTAGGGTTTGGTTAGGGTTTAGGGTTTGGAGTATTTAGGGTTTAGGGTTTAACCCTTAACTTCTAAATTAAATTTCTAAAATTTTCAATTTAGGTTTCTAAAAATAAAAATAAAAATTTCTAAATTATAATTACGATTTTTTAATTATATAAATATTTCTTAATCATAATTTAAATATTGCTAATTAGGATTAGTATTTCCTAATTAAATTTGCTAATTAAGCAATTAGGGTCAAAATCGCGAATTAGGGTTCCTAAACCAGAAATTAGGGTTTTCAAAATGTGAAATTAGGGTTTGCTAATTAATTAAGCTTTACCCTAATTAATATACTATAATTATTTACACTTACGCCATTAAGTTTCCGATTTAGGGTTTCATGCACTGAATTAGAGTTTCGAATTCTCGAAACTGAAATTAGGGTTTCCAGAATCGGTTTCTAGGGTTTCTTGTTAAACGCTAGGGTTTTCTAACTAAACGTTAACGTTCTTAATATATACTTGGGGTTTGTTACAGACATCGTTTATCTGGTCAACCCTTGACCCTCAATCACATACTGTACACATACACAGAACATAATCATGTTTTCCTTAATCCTGAATAATTCACCTAAATCATTCACAGAATTTTGAAATCCTCAAAATTCTATCTTAAAAATATCAAACGCATACACTAATTTTCTGTCTAGGTTCTAATTTTGAACCTTAAATCAATTAATAAAAATTTTAAAAAAATATTCTAAATTCTCAGGTTGCCACACAGTTCATAGCTATTAAACCAAATATAAGTAACAATAAAGACAACATTTATAGATTACAAAATTAGAGAAGATAAATGGATAAAAGAAACTCTGTTAAAGCCCCTTCAGTCTCCAATCAATCCGCTCCTTTCAAGCTTTCCACTATGTGTCGCTCGTAGCTCTTGTGCTCCAAAGAAAATACAAACTTCTCCCTATTCTATCTAATCTATATTTACAAACATCAACTAAGATCTAGAGAGAAAAAATACAAAAGAAAACTAAATTAAGCTAAGCTATCCTATTCTAAGTTCTGTGTTGAGAGAGAGAGATTATGCAGAGGCTGGTTCTCTGTTATATACGTCTCTGCCTTCAAACTAGGTCAAAAGGCACTTGGCTCTGCTGAACTGCAGGAGCTTTCATGTTGCAGCACGAGCAATATCCTTAATGGTTGGTATTTAACATTTCTGCGTGTCTTGATCTGCATAAAATCATTGGACTGCCATGACACACAGTAGTGATGTCGGTAGAGCCCGAGAGGGTGTGCCATGGCTTATACTGCCAATAAGCTTAACATTGGCGTTGCGGCGCAAGTGTGAGAAATATGGTCATTTTGCCCCTGATTGCTAGAAAACACCTAATAAGCCCTGCAATAAGTCAATTAAGCACAACAACACTATAATCATATAAAAACATATAAACTCTACGAGAACATGCAACTATTTTCGCGAGTATAAATCCCACTCATCAGCATCTATGCAGGGACATTAATTGTTTCCAACATGACCATGGTGATCCTCTACATGCACATTGATGGGTTGATCGAGATCTAAATTCACGCCTTGGAAAGCTTGATTTGCTTGCCTTGGAACTGGATCCGGTGAAGTAATACTCGTTGTCGGTGAAACTCTTCCGGTAGTTCTCCCACTTCGAGTTATTGGCATACCCTTCATGAATTCTACACCTCCCCAGCAGAGTCGCCAAAGAAATATGGGCAATGAAATTGTGTTTTGCTAGTTAGGGTTTCATGTTGTCTGAGGATGAGAGAAATCCACGAAGAGTACGAAATTGATTGATTGATTGAAGAGGGGAGAAGAACACGTGAGTAATTACTTCAATGACACGTGGTAGAACTCCTAGAATCTGGAAACCTTGTCAGGGTAGCAGGGATTCCAAGAGCCTTCTTGAGTGCTTCGAGTTGAGAGAATGTCCAAGTCCTCTAATCTTACAAGAGTCCAATTCCAAAGTTCTAATAGAGCCCACCTTAATTCCTAGCATGGAAGAGATATTTATAGAGTTTCCTGGAACTTAAGTAGTCACATGTCAGGCACATGTCTTCAGGAAAATTCCAGAAATACCCTTTAATTAGTCATTAGAATAATACCCATATCATCATGTCTTTCTAGCCATCAACCCAATCCCTTAATCAATTCCCAAAAAGAGCTGCCTCCACGAGCTTTCTGCCTCGGGACATGTGAAGGCTTTTCGGGTCTAGTACATTTATTTCTGGTTTTTTTGTCTTCATTCAATTAGGCCATGCGAACCCTAATTTATACATTTAATGAGGTCGTAGAACCCTAATTGTGCATTTAATTCAATTAGGTCATGTAAACCCTAATTGCATTTGGGCCCACAGTTTTCATATAAAATAATGTTATTTTCTTTCCCTATTTTTTCATTGTTTGGCGACATTTGTGAGAAGGAAACTGACAGTTTCACATAGTTTTGATATATTTACATGATCCACTCACCTGACCATAACATGAGCATAAAGCGGATCTTGCTTTCATGTGAATGGAAATTATGTAAGAATATCAAAAATACATGTGAAATAGTGTTCCCCTTATGAGAAACTTATAAAGAAAAAAAGCAAAGGAAAGAGAAAAAGGATAAGGGGATAAAAAATTGTAAGAAAGAGAATGAATAAAAAAATCAAGAGACAAAAAGTGTGGAAAATAAGTTTAGAGATAGAAAATGTGAAACAAATTTGAGTGATAGAAATTGTATAATTAAAAATTTTATAGAGAAAATTTATAAGAAAAATTAGAGAAAAAAGTTAAAGGAAGATAAAATGTAACAATTCAGATCAAATTTTGAGACTGAATTAAATTATAACATAATAAAGTTCAATGTGCTTTCAATAATATCTTCAATTCCAAGTATCCCATATGTTATCATGTGGTCTCGGTTCATGTTTTGTGGATATATAGTACAGCTCCATCTTCACGTACGCCCACATATAGCAGTACCAATAACACCCCTGTTAATGTTGATGATATTATGGTGGCGAATCCTTCTCCCCCGAGAGAAAATCCTTCAGGAGCCTATTGCTGATTTTCATCCTCCCAGAAGGATTCTACCGAGATTTCACTTGATTGGGAGGGTACAATTGCTAGTTTTTTAGGTGGGGCAACTGATGTTTTACATTTTGTGGAGTCACACGACACTTTCTCGGTCGGGTACCTTGTAAGTATTCTCCTTAGTTTACATACACCTGCCTTTTAAGTTTTCCTTTCTTTTCTTCGCAATTTATTATGTTGTTTCATTTCTCTTTTCAGTCTGATAAGATGAAGGATCTGCCTTTGTCCCTTGAGGGGCTCGCTTTATTTGAATCTCTTCATCCTAATTAATTTCGCATCCTCGCCTTTTAGTGACCTTGGCTATCCACCCAACAGTCGGGTTCTTGTGGAGTCACAGGCAGTTTCGAAACTCATGAACGGAGGCCGACCCTTAGGGTGGTCAAACCCTAGGGTGTTTGGGGGCACCTTAGCTTCTTGTTCCTTCTCCGCTCGTTTTCCTTATTTTGTCTTTGTTTCATTGTACTAGTTCAAATCAAGTTCAATCGAAAATTTTGTTGTCGAATTTTGTCTTGAGGTGGGGCCACCTAGGGGTGGTCTTAGGCGGCCAAAAACCTAGGTGTTCCTCTTTTTGTTCATTTATTATTTGCATGTCTTGTTCATTTATTTTTGTCTTACGTTCATTTTTTTTCTGATTTTTACATTTTTCATTTAATATTTCATTTACCTTATCGGCCTCAAAATGTATACCTTAAAGTTTAAACACTAATAATGAACCCTAAATCCAAAAAAATCATAATGAATCATAACCCTCAAAATTAAACCCTAAAACCTAAAATTTAATTATATATCCTGAAAATTAACCATAATTCTACAAATTAAACACTAAAAATTAACCCTTATGCTATAATTCTCACCCAACACGTTTACGTGCAAAACAGGAAAGAAGAAATTAAGAAAGCAACAAAGAAAGAAAAAGAGAGAAAGATAAGAAGAAAAAAAAAAAGATAAACATTACACAGTAAAATGAAGTGGTCTATGGTCCCCCTAAAACGCACATCATAATTACCATCACCTTCCTCAATTCTCTCTCAAATACTGTATACTACATACATACCCTCCCACCTGAATTTGAGTGAAAATATTTTTATTTTTTTTCATTACTTTATATTCATGATCAGTCAGTCCCCGATCGATCCTTAAGTAAGGTGTGAGCAACCTTAATTATTTTCTTTGCACAACTTTCAGTACTGTACGAGACACTAAGAAGATGAATCCAAATCCAAATTCCGAAATTGATACGACGCCTCCGTTTGGGTCGGTTAAGGAGGCCGTTACCCATTTTGGCGGCAGTGGTTCCTGGATCCCCATACACGTTCTCCGACTTGCTGCCACCGGTCATGTAAGTTTCCAAAATATATATATTTGAATGCTCAACTATATATCATAAACAAAAACTCCTTCCATCTTCAAATTATAATCATACACACTTTTCTTCTTTTCTTTTTTTTAATCTGTTCTATAATTACAGTGTTTGTGGATTTTTGCAAAGAAAAGAAAGAAAGAAAATTTAAGATTTATGAGTGAAATATTGAGCAAAAAAATTTCTGGTGTTTGTGAGATTTTGAGGGACCTTATGAGATTACTTATAATAAATAGTTTAAGGATATTATGAACAGTCTCTTCTATTTGACAAGCAAATATCTCTTCAATTAATATTTCTTATTTGATCCATAAAAATCTCTACAAGGCCCATCACATGTCTTCTATTTGACAAGCAAATATCTCTTCAATTAATATATTAGGTATAATTTAGTGATATATATATATATATATATATATATATATGTTAGCAAATTTATTAACTAAAAATAATTAAATTTGAGCAATTAAAAATGTACTTATTTTATACCATTATAGTGTTGGAAATATTCGGCACGTATATGCTCATCTAAAATCGCATCTCGATTCAAAAGGTGAACTTATTAGGCGTATGGTGCATTAGAGCATTATATGTCGCCAATGTTTGTGATTATATTTCGACATCCCACATTATTCAATATCTTTTGTCAAGAGTCAACTATTCGTTAATAATATGATCTAAATTTGAGTATAAAAAATAGTTCAAATAAAAATATGACTAGAATCTGAGCAAAGTTATACTCGACTCGTTTAGGATTCAAATTACTCAAATTCCGATCATGATACGCGGTAGATACATATTCGAATATATCCTCAATATTATATATATATATATATATGATAATATATACATAATTAAATAAAATGATAATAATTAGTTATTTTTTTAGTTTATTTTTAATTCTAATTAAATGTAATTTTATATTTATAAAGTGTAAATATTGTAAATATATTTTCTCATTTTTTGATGATTATCATTATGAAGTGACTAGAATGCTCCATGGGACTGAGATGCGCGCGAAGTGCCCTCAATTAGGTGACACTTGTTGCTGTCTGGCTCGGTTCGATGTGCTTTTTGTGATCATTTGTGTATGAGCATGCTTAAGTATTAAGATTCGAAGAGAAATTTTTTGACGATTATCGATCATTATTAATTCAAATCCTCCTATATATATATATATATATATATATACCCCATGCATGCATCTCGTATATATGTCTCATTTAATACGTCCTGACAAACAGAATGGGGTCGAGAAATTTGACATACATAAAGTGGAGAATTCGAAGCAGACATCAGAGTTGGAGAAGGATTTGGAAACACTGGAGGTCTTAAAGGAAGTGGAAGCGGCAAAAAGAATTGTTGAAGGATTAAAAATGAAGTTAATAAAACAAGTGTCTGAACTGATGTCAACCTTCAACTTCAGTACTTCAGATTCCCCGGTGTCGTCCTCTATCCCCAATACTGAGAAGCCAAAAGGGAGTTTGAGCATGTGCCCCCTGAACGAAGCAAAGCTGAACCTTAATAAAACCACAAATGATCTTTCTGCTATTCAGGCTACCGTCGAGACCCTGACAAATAAAATGGCAAAATCAAAATCAAATTGCGGAAGAGTTTTGTCTGTCGAGGAAAATCAACAGACAGCAAGAAGAGATCATGAGCTGCGCACAGCCTATGACGACGTTGAAACTAAATATGTACTGGACAATTCTATGAATAATATTGTTTTAACTCATCATGAGATCCAACAAAACAATTTTGAGGCCGAGCAGTTGAAGAAATTGGAAGAAGCTGCAGCGTATGAGGTCATGAAGGCAACGTCGGAGATCGAACAAACAAAGAGCAGTATAAAAATGGTTGAAATGAGGTTGACAGCAGCCAAAAAGATCGAGGAAGCAGCTAGAGCAATGGAGGCTGTTGCTGATCTTGCCAAAAGAAACGCTAGTAAGAGCATATCAGAGCCAAAGCCCGAGGGAATACCACTATCATATGAAGACTACTCTTGCCTTACCCAAAAAGCTCACAAGGCTGAAGACTTCTCTAGAAATAAACATATAGATACTACCACAAGCAGCATATCAAAATTGGCCATTACAGAAGATGTTAAAGGCAGCAAAAAGTATCAAAAAGATGCATTTTGTAAAATAGACTGTACAAATAGAAGAAAACTTGGTGCAGAAGAAGATATCTTCTGCAGAGGGAGACCAGAACATGGCACAGTGAGGTACTCAGCACGAACCGCTACCGAGTTCAGGGACAGAAATTCCCATTCATATCATAGTCATAGGGATGATGATCAGCTTCCTGACAGGAACGAGTCGAATCATATGATCAATGACAAACCAATGCCTGTATTAAAGTCAATGATTTCAATTGGGGATATACTGAGCAGGAAGCTGATCCTACAAGATGATATCATGGTGGGAAAGCCTGTTGAAGAAGGGAATCGTGGAAGACGCGGGATGTCTCTAAGCCAAATGCTTCGTGACCAAAGTGGGCTTATATTACATCCTCCAAAATCAGCAAAAATTGCAAGTGTGGAGAAGCAATTCTTTGCGCAAAGGAAGAAGTTTCGTTGCATGCATGTATCACTCCCTTTGACAAAGCATGGTAAGAAAATATAGCTGGTTTAATTAAATTAAACATGTGGTTACTTGGTGATGCAGTGAAAGAGTAATTCAGAAGTGGATTAGTTGTTCGGGTGCGCTCAGGTCGATAAAACTTCAAAATGGCTTAATTTTATTTTTTATCGATTTAGAGTTATAAAGTTCATAATATATCAAATCGAAACTCTCAACAAGCTCTACAAAACTCTTCGTCTTGAGCCATGAAAAATGAGTTTTTAAGCAAAAAAACATGTTTTAAGTTATTTTATCGTTTGTCAAAATTTGATCAAACTTAGATATTTTTTTTGTTATTTTAATTCTCCTAAGAGAAGTTGTTTAGAACTATAAATACGCATCAAGACTGGTTAATAGTTACGTTTCGATTAATCAATATAATCATTTTTGTTATTTTTTGTGAATTCATTATTCTTTATAAATTTAACGATTTATCTTAAGTTCTTGTTAATATGTTAAATTTTCAAATTACATTTGTGTTAAAGCATTACGATCTAACAACTTCATCACTTGGTTTAGAGGATAATATTTTGTTGTCAATTACTGTAAGACTCCGAATTTTATGAAAGAAAAGTATTCAATTTTTCTTATAAATATTATTCTAAATAGTAAGGTGATAATCTAATAAATGTTATAGTTATAAGTGATATATGTAAATTTTATGAACCCGTCATTTGAATGATGCATGGTAAAAATCAAACTTATGGCACGGAAATAAATCGATCCGCTTATCAAGATAATTATTATATTTGTTTCATACTCTGTTGTCAATATAAATGTTAAGAAAAGAATACAATGGAAAAAACAAAAGAAATTCAATTTCAATAATATTAATATAAAAAAAGGACTTGTGTTGGATTAGCACTACATAGATGCAAAAAAGTTTAGATGGGAGAATAAATAAGGAAGACTTAGAAAAAAAATCTCATATTTAGATTTATTCAATCAATAATAAGTAGAAAAAAAATGTATTCCTTGTTTATTACGTGTTAGTAAAGTTCTGACGAAATCCGCCCGACTGAACGAAAAATGCCAAAATTTTACATTTCTAGGATCAACCCGGTTATAAAATATTAGATTCTATAGAAACAACGAGAAATAGATATGAATAGAGCGCAAAAAAGGGGGGAAATAAAAAACAAAGTATAGAAAAGTTATATAAAATTTATACGAATCACTGCCCCCTTTTTTATTTCCTTAATTGAATTTCTTTTGATTTTGATTAGGGCAAAGTTGCTCAAAAACCTCCGCCTTCTTTAAAATATCCTGAACAGTTCATGTCGGCTGAGCGCCTTTTTCAAGGAAATATATAGAATAGTTAAACAACTTTGATTCTTTATCTGATCCTAAAACCCCACTTTCCGAAGACCTCTTCCTTCTCTTCTGGATCGAACATCTATATCAACGATTCGATAGACGGTTCATTGGGATAGATGTAAGTAAATGAACAAGACCCCCTTAGAAACGTATATGAAGTTTTCTCCCCATACGGCTCGAGAAAAAATTATTCGAGATTTTGTCTTATGTATATAATTCTAATGAATGACAAAATGGTTGATAAAAGCAATTAGACTAGAATTTCACTCATTTTTTATTCGTTCTTCCTATAAAAAAAAAAATCATTTGTACTCGTAACTCAAGTTGGATAATTCTCAAATAGCTCAAAAGAAAATCAAATCTTTAAGCAATTTATTTCATTTATTGAATGGTCTTTAACCCCCTCCCCCTTTTGTTTGTCTCGTTTAAAATACAATCATCTATTTGAATTTGAATTCTTTAGTCTGATTCAGTTATTGAGACAATGGAAACGACATTTCCTTGTTTTGGGATCCTTTTCCTTTGTTTTAAATCATTGGGTTTAGACATTACTTCAGTGCTTCTTAATCCTTCCAACAAAATGGCAGCAACATACCCATTTTGTGATTTTTTTTTTCTATCAAAGAATCATACAAATGGTTGATTCCTTGCAATACACTTTGAATCAAAAGAGTTTTATCAATTCCAACAAAATTTGCTTTTGAATTAAAAACTTGCCTAAATCGGATCCTTTCGATTTCTATATTGATGATATATTTACGAAGTTGTTCCAATTTATTAATTGACATTAACCCTAGATCCTTGCCCCCTGAAAGTTGAATCAATACTTTACTACTCGAGCTTCATCATATACTATTTACATTACAACCCAACAAAAAGAAGGGTTCTAGTGGAACATAACAAACGATGTCGGGCCAAGAACACCTCCATTCCTATATAAAATGGCGGATGTAAAAATAAGAATCCACACCAGACCGTGTCCTTCATGTTGCACGTTGCTTTCTTGCACATCCTTTTAAACGAAGTTTTACCATAACATTCCTCTAATTTAGAGCTAGTATGGAATTGATTCAATTATGGAATCATGAATAGTAATTGGTTCAGTCGGTACATATAGACATATTAATTTATACTTTTTTTCTTCTATACATAGATGATAAAGATTTTTCTGAAGAAATCTTAGCAAGACCCCACCTTTTATTGTATAAATGCAACTTTTTTTTATAAAAAAAACAAACTAACAAAAATAACATAAATAACACGAATAACTGAATTTTTTTCAACCATGTATCTTCAAGTGACTCATAGAAGAAATTAACCCATCTCATACTTCTTTGAATACCAAAAATTCAACTCATAAGGAATCATTCAAAAATTTTATAATCGAACGGGTTTCCTATTTCGACATCATTTTTGGAATAAAGTTTTACAATAAAGACTACACTAGATCATCATACAAAAAAAAGAAATATCTCTTTCTTTTCAAATTGAATAATCAATGATTTAAAGCCGATAAATAGACTGATATATATATATATATATATATATATATATATATATATATATATATATATATGTATATGGCTAATGATATGAATTTTTATAAAGCATACACTATCTACATCATTGAAAACAAGAAGGAAGGGTTAGAATTATAAACTTGAAATCGATGTCCACCACTAATAGTAGCGAGATGATAAAAAAAACACTTAGTGTCCGTTACTATTGGTAGTGAACGTTAATCAGAATTAAATTTTGGTTTATTAACAAGGTTTAAGATTTATTAACCAAGGTGGTATATAAAATAGGATTTAGGGTTTATTAATCAGAGTTTATGATTTATTTAAATTGAGAAAAGTATAAGTTGTGAATACATAATTGTAAACCCTAAATCATGGTTAGTAAACCCTAGTTTATAAATCCTAAACTCTTGTTTAGGGTTTATAAATTTGGGTTTAGAGTTTAATAATTAGAGAGAAAGTACAAGTTGCGAATACATAATTGTAAACCTTAAATTCTGGTTAATAAATTTTAAATATTTATTGGTAATGTCAAACTCATAATAACGGACGCTAAACATTATTTTTACAGTCCGCTATTAATTGTAGCGTACGTCAATTTTTTGTGAGAATTATTTTCAGTTTTTAAACTCATATTTTGTGAGAATTACAATTATCCTACCTACCTAGACACATAGTTGTGTGCGTAAATAAAAAAAAAAAAGAAAAAAAAGTAATGGTTGAAAAAAATTAGGAGTTATGGTCCTTATGGATAATGGAGTGGAAACCAATAGTAAAAAACAAACTACTCTTTCTCTGCTTTAATAATACGAGTTCTATTATGTATTGTCAAAAAAATTAGCTCAATTATAATTACGACTTGTGTTCATATATAGGATAGATTTATCGACTTGTATATCATTTTACTAATACTATAGATAGACTTTCATAATCAATATCAATTGTCATACAAAATTAGAATAAATTCATTATCATTAGTGAGAAATTAATATAATCACTTATCACTAACCTCACAAAGGAGCAACTCAAATTTCACATAGAAGAGAAATAATAGTCCCACATAAAAGGAGGAATAGAACTCACGGTATTGATGATTATCAAACTTCAGACCTTTAATAGTGTTGAATTCAATTTGAGATATTTATAAATTTAAAATTAATATACATTCAATATTTTACGCACCAAAATTAGGAAAACTTTAAATTACTAATAATTAAAACATTTATTGCTTTTATAAATTAAATGATCACATTAATCTTAAATTTTAATAGTCAAACTTAATCTTATACTTCAATATGTATTCGTGTATGTTTGGTTTTTCATTTCTTTCTTTCTGTCAAGACAAATACATTTTTGCATAAAACAAGAACACAAAGAAAATAGATAGAACAGAAAAACAAGAACACACAATTTATAGGTTCACCAAATTATGAATAGTCTTGCTTGTCTGATGTATTCATATCTCACTGATCCACACCAAATAATAATTTTTTTATAACTTGAGAACCATACCCATTATAGCACGAGCTTAAACTCATAAAACCCAAAACATTAGTCAAACCCAAGACTGAACTATTCATAAATTTCCAAATTCAAATACACATTACACTCATCTTCCAAGGAGAAACGCCCACAAAGCGAACGAGAAAAAAACAACTGTTCACTAACCGAGGAATAATTTCTCCAAGCCTGAACAAAGCTACTGTTCACTAGCCTAGGAATAATACCTCCAACTATCATGTTCATGTCATAGTGGTCATGGATCAAGCTCACTGAAATATGAGTCAATCCTAATTCCATACTATTGATAACCTTCTCGTGTGGCTAGAAACGCAAACTCATTAGCAATCTAATATTTATCTTCTCAAGAAGAGAGGAAACGTTTAATCTAATATGCATCTTCTGGACAAAAGAGAAAAACAAAGGCAGATAATTATTTTATTTCCAAATAGTCCAGCTGTAAAATTACAACAAAGAGCCCCGGCTCTAAACTAATTACGATTTGTTATGCCATATAAACTCTTATCAAATAAATCATAAATGTAGGTTTTATTTACTAATCATGTGAGGCATGTAAAATATTAGTTTGAAATAATTATAGGGTTGATACGATTTGTTAGAAATTTGCAATGAATCTCCGCGTACCTATGATTGAACAAACTTCAGAATTTTACTCATTTCACAGCAGTCATTCGATATAGGATATAGCATATAAAAAATGTAAAACAAAATAATTACTATGGATCAGAAAATGGTGTCAACCCCAAGCCTCCTCCTTCGAGGACTTTTTTCTATTATTTGTTTTTGGAGGTCCATGAAAGTGGAACCCTTATTGGCAAACAATCGCCTGAGGTTGATCACTGAAAGCTCGTTAAAGCTTGCAACCGCAAGGTCAGCCTGCACCAGATCATACCTGCATGTTTCAACTTACACATCAATCAATCAATCAATTATGAAGCATATAATAGATAGATTCCCTCCAAATTAATGGAGACTACCTACAAATTTTCTTTCAAGCATATCATCTCAATGACATAGTAGTAAAACTGTGAAGCTTACGCTGGGTGAGCACCAATTAATGCTGTGGCCATCATTGTGCAGTTGTGAGCAGCAGTAATGCCTCTAGGGTCATCCTCAAACACAACACACATGGATGGTTTTCGATCCAACTGCCAAAGTTTTCATAGAATAGGTCAAAGAATTCATGTAAACAAATCACTCCAAAATGCAATTTTGGCGCTGCTTGGTTTATGATTAAACATCTCTTCCAGAATGCTTACACAATTAAGTTAACATCTAAAAATGAAGCTATAATAGAACCTGATTCATTTTCAAAGAAGTGCAATCAAGTATTAGCTTCAGCATATATTTTACTGTTTCTTCCCTTTAACTAATATTTAAAAAGGGAAATGCTATTAGCGTCTATGGCTATAAAAAACCAAACCTTCACAAATTCAGTCACTATCAATTTACCAATTCAAAATGTATCAATTAAAAAAATTAATAATTGTGTGCAACCTAATGGGCTGCCAACTGTTTCTTCTGATATTCAAAAGTGGAAAGATTCAGTGCATTTTATGGTTATGTAATCATACCTTCACCGCTGCAGAAAGAAATCTATGAGCCATCGACTCCATGCCATCTTCCTCTGTCACAATTGCCTACAACTCCAACAAAATGGTCAGCTTAGTGCATATTTTTATGCATTTGGATGCGAGAACTACAGAAATCTAGTATATACTTTTGGAATACCACATTTAGTCTAGCAAATTCACTAAAGACTATTAAGCATCACATATAAGGTGGCATAGTTCATCACATTCCCTCCTTTCACGCATGCATATTATGTCTGATTGACATGAAATACTTAAAAGTACACTGTAGGCAGAAGCAAAAAGCATCACTTCCGATACATGACGTTGCAAGCAGAAGCAGAATGCATCACTTTCAATATATACTAGTTCAAGCAGAAGCAGAAGCAGAAGCACAAGCAGAAGCACAAGCAGAATACATTTGGAAATCTGACTGATATAGGTATTCCTGTTAACCCTGCAATGAACTTCTGCTGCCTTTTAGCAAAAATTGCTGTATGATTCCATGAAATTAAAGTAGTATTTTCTCATGTGACATAATCTACACATCAGAGCTGAAAGCCAGAATGCAATCCTTACATTGCTATTTCTGTAGTTATTCATGTAGGAAAATTTGTGTAAGCCCTTTAAGGATTTAAGAAAGAAAAAAAAAAAAAAATTCATCAACCTGGAAATACTTGTCGAGTCCCATCCGCTCTAATACTTCGACCATCTTTCTTCGATCAAGACTTGAAACAACAGCACAAGGAATCCGTGCAGTACATACTGCAGTTAACCATTCTTTCAGGCCGTCCATAGGTTCCGAAAGCTGAATAAGATGGAAAGCACTAATTATTATAGCAGTTAAGAAACAAACATAACACCCATAGAACACAGAATATCTCGAGCAAGAGCTTACTTTGAGAAGATTGCCATTATATAATTGTGAAAGCCTCAACTTCAGTCTATCCAATTCAACTTCTGCCTTTTCCCAAAGCAAAACCTGGAAGTTTTTGGAGACTTTAAGGGACATCTAGCAGTACATACGAGGCTTGAAAGATAAAATAAAATTATACTCCTATTATATAACAGATAAAAAGTTGTTAGCTATCAACTCAGTATTCACAAATAAAAAGATGCAAAATGAAACTCTCCAGGCTCACAAGTTTTATTACGGCAAATATGTCATCCTCCAAGAAAAAATTATTAAGGGATCCACAAAATAGTGAACTTAAAAGTAGAGCCAATTTACTATGTTGCCTTTTGTATAGAACTTGTAATTATTGTTATTATTGCCATCTTCAGTCAACTGACAAGAGTGAGGATAAGATAAGAAACCCAGATAGTGTTGAGAAAAAACTAAATCCCAGCACAAGACTAGGCTGCTGCTGATTTCTGTTTACTGAAAGGTGATTTCTGTTCGCTGAAAGGTTAGACTGGCATAGGATAGAAATCTGCTGTAATTATTAGTGACGAACCTGAAGTTGATGCAGATTTTTCTAAATTCTTAGGTTTGTTGAGGTACCGCGTGATAGTAAAGTCTCACATCGAAACACAAGTAAAAAGCCGAAAGATTAAAGACATATATGCTTTAATGGACTATAGACCTAATAGGTTAACCTTTTGGGTCAAGATTCATATGAGCATATATGGTCCCAACAACCGGTATTAGAGCCATGACTATGGGCTTGGGTCATGGATATGGTATGGACTGTGCATGATGGATGAAAACTAATTCATTGAGTAAGTGGTGGACTCTTCTCGCAGAGGCTCTTGGTGGACTAGGCTCAATGAATTATGAATATTTGTGGATTATCTACTCTTTGAGTAAAGTGGTGGACTCTTCTCAGCGAGGCTCTTGGTAGAGATATTAGTCAGGGAGACTTGATGGGCTTGGCAGAGGCTCTTGGTGGATCAAACAAGAGATATTGAAGAGAGTGGCTTGTATGGGTTAATGCTCAAAAGAGTATAGTTAAAGTTCAAGGGGAAGCATTGAAGAGGGTGGCTTGTATGGGCTAATGCTCAAAAAAAGTGTGGTCAAAGTTCAAGGGGGAGCTTGTTGTCGATGTGGATGGAGAGATCACGCGTTAAGGAGGAGATTGTTGAGGTACCACGTGATAGTAAAGTCTCACATCGAAACACAAGGAGAAAAATTAAGAGCGTATATGTTCTAATAGACCATAGACCTAATGGGTTAACCTTTTGGGTCAAGATGTGATTTCAGATAAACTTATATGGGCCGGATATTCCCAACAAGGTCAAGAGATACCATCCACCCCATAGCAATCAGTAAAAGTGACCCTTTTCATTCGGCAAAACTAATGAAATATTCATTGTAGTTGGCAGGTTTTACTAATTACACCATTGAATTTTTAATTTTTCAAATTACCCCACTAAACTAATTATTATTTTGAAATTGGGTCATTCCGTTAAAAAAATTAAACGGACGTTAATTTTTTATCGACAAAACTAATTAATTACCCCTTTGTAGTTGTACGTTTCTTGATTACATCATTGAACTTTTATTTTTCAAATTAACCCATTAAACTAAATAATATTTTGAAATTAGGTCATTCTGTTAAAAAATTAAGCGAGACATTAATTTTTTTATCTATGTGGTTTCGAAAAGAAATTCAAAATAAAAAATATTACTTATGTGGCAAAAAAATAATTAAAAACTTGAAAGTGAAAGCTAAAAAATCAAAATATTTTGAGTACTCTAATCTCAGATGTTTATCAATAGAAAAAACTTCCTCACGAATGCAAAGCAATACATCAGCAGTAGAAATGAAAACGCGGTAATTGGCAACAACATTTTGCATCTACCTCTGAATTATCTTCGCATCCATACGTGGAAACTCGGACTCCTATCAAATTATGAATGCAATCCCAACAAAATCAATCTAACCAAATATTACTACCACGTGTATATATATACACACACACGCATAAAGAGAGATTGGAGGAGGAGTGGACCTTGTGGAGGCGATCGAGAGTGAATAAAAGGAGTTCGGAGACATAAGGCTGTTGATAGTCGGAGGTGAGAGGAAGGAAACCTACTGCAACACCATTTAGTTCATCTGTTGTTGTTGTTAGGGATTCAGACTCCATTATTATATCTAATGATGAACTTTGAAGCTCAATTCAATATTTTGGATATTCAGATCTAGAAATTTTCATAGATTTTAAAGAGAGAAAATACGCAGATCTATTTGATTTGGAAGAAGGGGAAGAAGAGAGAGATGAAAGTTAGGAAGAGAGGGAATAAATCAAATTTGTTTTTTTTCTTTTTTCTTTTTCACGTCCACGTAGGATAAAAACTGAAACGATTTAACACTTGTGAGGTCTGTAACAGAATGACCCAATTTCAAAATATTAATTAGTTTAATGGGGTAATTTGAAAAATTAAAAGTTCAATGGTGTAATCAATAAAACGTGCCAACTACAGTGGGTAATTCATTAGTTTTGTCGATAAAAAATTAAAGTCCGTTTATTTTTTTTAATGGAATGACCCAATTTCAAAATTATAATTAGTGTAGTGAGATAATTTGAAAAATTAAAAGTTTAATGGTATTATCAGTAAAATGTGCCAACTACAGTGGGTATTTCATTAGTTTTGCCCTTTTCATTCTTGTGATTGTTGGCCTACTGGTCTAAAACGCGGGAGGGGGATGCCTATGGATGAATTATATCCCTAAAAGCCATCTAGCAAGTGGGAGGTTGGGTCAACCTACACAATCACGGTCCTTCGTAAATCTAAATACTTTAATAAGTGGAAAACTAAAGAGGAAAGGGTTTTTTCATGATAATTGTCATAGATCTATTATTTCCAATACGTTGCTTCGGTTTCATAATGATTGACCTTTAAAAGGGACCAAGGATGGTGCGCAATCGGACTAAATTAAGAGCTTATGTTGAATTTCAAGATGTTCCTAAGGAAGAGTTTCAAGTTGTACCAATTTGAAGTCATGATAGCTTGGAGAGAGTCCAAAAAGAAAAACAAATTTCCATGGATGAAGGTGCAGGTTGGTGAGAAAAGTATTATCATAGCAGTCCAGGGAAACTACTCAATAAATCTGAACTCAAAACAAGAAAATAGAAGGGGCGATTGGTCAACAGGAGATCAAGAGTTGCACCCAGTTGTAAAACTACTTTTTATGCCTATGTCTTTGGACATGACATTAAACAATCTTTCACAACAGAGTCAAGCCATTGCCAGTGAAGATTTTGAGACAGAATCCTTTATTGTGAATGTGAAGAAGCTTTGTTGTGCAAGGGTTGAATTGGCAAGTTTCCAACACTTACTTTTTCTTTTTGCTAAATTTAAAATGCATTGAAAAGAGAATTTAATTACAAATGCACAGTGGCATACCCCATAAGCACTATAGCTTAAGCATCATGGTCATACTAAAAAAGTACAGAGAGCCTAAGGAGACATACCAAAATGATGATCATGCTTGGGAAATACACAGAGAGCCTAAGGCGGGCCTAAGCGAATTTTTACATTTTATTTACATTTAGGGTAGGAGACATGAATGTAAAGATGCGCGCCTACAAAAATAGATGGAAGATGAAAGTCTACATTAGGATTTCATTAGAGAGGATATTACTTGGGATAGAGCCTTGGCTATGAAAGTGTGAGTTCCTTTCCTGCCAGAGTTTGTAAATAGTAACATTGAGGCATAAAGATTGCATAAGCTTAAAAGTCATTCAGCATAAGCCTTCAGCCGCAAATTACTGATCAAGCGAGTTATGGTGCTAAGAATGGTTGGGAAGTTATACCAGCCACCATAAGCAAAAACTTTGGATAGGACAGCAGCAGAATAGGAACAATCAAATAAGAGATGATCAAAGGTCTCATGAAGCTGGTTGCAAAGGTGGCAAATAGAATTAACCTGCATCCCATAATTGGTCAGATCGTCAGCAGTATTCAGTCTCCTGTGCATTGCAAGCCAAGTGAACAAAGAGAATCGGGGAACATTCATCTTATGCCAGACAAGTTTATGGCAGTTAACTTTTGCAGCAGTTTGTCTAATGGACTTCCAGATTTGAGAAGCTTTGAGTTTTCTGAAGAAACAATTATTCCAAAGCATAGAGTCCTGTGCATTGGAGTTGAAAGTCCTAGAATAATAAGAGTGATCTCACCATCGAGCAACAACACGAGAATTGGAAGCAGGCAGGGACCATCTGGAATCAACAATAATGTCTTTCAAGGTAGCCTTCATACCAAGACCAGAGTGAATGATAATGGGATCATGAGCGGAGGTAAATGGCAAGCCCGGAGACCAAGGATCAAACCATAAGCTAATGCTGCTACCATTCCCAATTTTATAAGAAATATGGGGTCTAGCAATAGTTCTCAAGTGAAGAACCTTCTGCCAGATCCAGGAGCAATCAGTAGGGACAGGGATTTGCCAAAAGAACTTGTCCTTAAGAACAACATTCCGAATCCAAATAGCCCACATAGAAGTGGGCCTAAACTGAATGACATTCCATAAATCTAAGGTGATAAGAGCCTTGTTCCAATCCTCAATCTGTTTGAGGCATAGACCACCTTTGGAGACTGGCAAGGCAATATGATTCCATGCAACCTTAGCTCCATGTTTGGAAAGAGATGTTCCTTTCCACAGGAACCTACACAGAATTTGCTGAATTTCCTTCGTGATGGCCTCAGGGAGAACGAAGTGTGTGGACCAGTAAGATTGTATAGAGAAGAGAACAGACTTTATCAACTGCAATCTTCCACTATAAAACAAGGAGATGTTGGTCCAAGAGCTAACTCTAGAGGTGATTGAGTGGATGATGGGGATTCAATCCTGCCTAGATAGTTTTGAAGAGATTAAAGGCACCCCAAAGAATTTAATAGGAAGCTGACCAATAGGAAACCCCAGTGATTGGAAAATTTGTTCCCGATGGTGAGGAAGCACATTAGACAAAAAACAAAGGCTTTTTGAAGGATTAGGAGAGAGACCAGATAAGAGAAAAGACGTTCAAGCCATCCTTAATGATTTGAACAGAAGACTAACAAATCATCAGCAAAGCACAGGTGGGTCATATCACACTGTTGTCCTCCAATGGAATTTAAAGTAAGGATTGCGAGAACCTTTCTGGAGAATTTGTGCCAGAACCTCCATCACAAGCACAAAGAGATACGGGGAAATAGGGTCACCGCCTCAACCCTTTTGCTCCTTGAAAGTAAACCACAGAGAGACCCATTGACTTTAACAGAAAACATAGCAGTTGATACACAAGATTTAATCCATGAGATGAACAAGGGAGGGAATTTGAAGATAGAGAGACAATCAAATAAGAACTCCCATCTAACATAATCAAAGGCTTTCTTGAGGTCAATTTTTATGACCTGTGGACCTATGATAATTTGTAAAAAGCTTAACTTTTGATCCAGGAGGAACAATAGGTTGAGGTTCATGAGGACATAGACCATTTTGAAGGGGACTATCTGTTAGGCCAGGGGTCTTCAAGCAATTCTAATAATAATTAAGAACTGCTATGTTAAGGATAAGAGTTAGTTGCTAAGTACATTCTACTCGGAGAATTCGTGTAATCAGTAGGTATAGTGTAGTCCTTGGTGCATGATAGTTAATATTCTAATGTAAGCCTTGAGTTAGTGGAGATAGTCTTATGTAATCAATGAATTTTAATGAAATGAAAATGAGAAAGGGTTCATTATTGGAGGCTCTCTAACATCTCCTCCTTCCTCTTGCTTTTCTCATCTAAATCCATTTTATTCTCACCTCAAAATCCGCCTAGTCTTATCTAATCTATCAATTTGTTCTCTAATTCTCATTCTAAGCCTCATCTCTCTTCTAAGAAAGACCGGTGTTTGTGTTAAGACCACTGAAGGTCTTAACAGATTCCAAGAGTAGATATGATTTTTTTTAAAAAAAATAAGTTGGTTAGAAACTTAGAATTATAACTTTGTTATAACAACAGAATTAGGTAGATGAAATACATACAACAAAAGGGAAAACGTGAGAGAGAAGAGCTACAGGCAGCTGATAAAATATTAAAATCTACAAAACTGTTTTGCAACATATAACTGGGAAAGAGGAGTAAAATGCAATCCAACTATGAAAGGAAGATGGAAACTTTGAGGAGAAATCAGACAGGCAAAGCTGATTGATTAGCTATCAACCCTAATCTCAACGCTCGGAAAGGAGAGAAGAAAAGGCTGCAATGCAGACTTGGAAATATAATATTATTAACCAATCCAAAAACTGTCGGCTACAGCAGATAACAATCCTTAAATAATCCAGCAAAAACAAACTCTTAATACTCACATGACTCTCTAGGAAATGATTATAGTAATCACTAATAGAAAAGAAAAATTAGAAATCAGATGTCTATAGAAAATAGTCCTTTTCTTTCCCTTGTAAGATTATTATTTGCAACTTTTAAGAGTAAGGCAATAGTACATATGATCAAAAAAGCAAGTCTAAGATTGGAATAAACAACAAATTCTGATCACTTAAGAAGTTTAATACAAAGGAGAATCCACAACTATATGATATCACAGTATATTGATAGGAATACCAGTAAAAACTATTAAAGGTTTATTATTGAAACTTTACTCTTAAATATTAACTTTTCAGACTTGTGGAGATATTTAAATGCTCATTTAAATTGCCATATCACAAAGGAAAAGAATATAAAACTCAAATAATATCATACTTTCTCCAATAGAAAGGGTTATGAAATCTGAATTTCTTCTTTTTGCACTACAAAAAGCATAGTCAAGATTACATAAGAGAATCTTCTGGTACCAAACAAGACCCTTCATTAAATGAATTATCACTAAATTCCATACCTTATGTAAAACATGATCAGCACTGGCATAGAGCAAAAGTCTTTGCACGGTTTCATCTCCTGGAATCTCCCTTCCTTCATGAAAAGCAAATATTCAAGCTTAAGCGATCTTTCTGAACTAAAATGTTAGATGATGAATGTGTCCAGTCAAATTGTTTTGGTGAAAACTAATCAATAAAGAATTGTAATTATACAAAAGTTACAGGTCTGACGTAGTGAAACAAAAAGGAATACTTGGCCACAATAGTTTCATCATCAAAATTCTTCCTACTCACCTGAATCACTAGCAAGGAAAAATTGACTGGTAGCTTAATTCTAGTCCTAGCTTTCTCTAGAACAAAGAATTCCCTTTCAATGCACCATATACATGGATTATGAAATCAATTTTGAGTTTAGGAGTTGTTGATTGAGTTATCAAGGCTTTAACATGAAGAAGGGCAAGGCAAACGAGTATGAGATGTGGTTTGCTAGACTGTTTACATGGAAATGGCATTAACAATGGAAATCAGTGCAATAAACATACGAGTGTGTACATGTGTGTCACAATTAGTTGGTGTATTAAATACCCTTTCCAGCTCATTAGTCGTGAGGATATGATTCTCACGATAAACTCCAAAATCAAGTTTCATTCTCTCAAGAGATTTCTTCCATGCAACATCTACAAGTAATATAATGTTTTATACCATTATCTAACTATATTATCCATTTTAAACATAGCTCAACATGACCAAAGTTATGCCAGTTTTATTCATTATGCATCTACAAGTAAAAATACATTACGTCATCTAAGACAGACCTAGTGTGAATAATGGAGTAGAAGAAAAATAAAGACTCTAGAAGAGAGTTACTTTTTATGGTGACAAGGAATCAAATTCAGTCCCAGCTTAATCGAGACCAAATTACAAGAAAAGGGAATAAGAAGAATTCTGAATGAATTCTAATAAATGCACAGGTCTTGTTAGTTCCCCCTCCTACAAATTATACTCTCCTTTGTTCTTTTTGTTTTGATAAAAGATAATTTTATTGATCTGAAGAGGAGGTTGCAAGGCATGAGGAGGACAAGAAGTCCTCTCAAAAGAAAATAAAAAAAACACCGCCTGCCAATCTCTATGAAGATCGGACAAAGAAAATTCTCCAAAAGCACCCAATGCATGAGTCCAAAGAGAAGCAAAGAAAGACGCTCTATTTCATAGCAAATCAGTATTCGTCATTAGACCACAAAAAATTCTAGCATTTGCTTCGATCCAAATTCCCCACAAAATAGCAAAACAAGCACATCTCCAAACAATCCTCCTATTACTCATCTGGCGAAAACCCCTGAATTTGCATAGTAAAAGATCTTCCATCGAAGAGGGAGATATTCAATTTTCACCCATCATGCTAAACAAACAACACCACAACCGTGAAGCCATCATACAGTGAAAAAATAAATGAGAATGAGACTCACTATCCTGCACACACATAACACGAACATATTTGAAGATAAAGATTTGTAAGACCTATGCCTCTAACGCATATCATTAGTGTTGAGCCGACCAAAAGTTAAGGGCACATAAAAGTCTTAATTTTTTAGGGAGCCTTTGATTTCCAAATATAAGAGGCTAGAGGAAAATGTCGAACTCGACGATAAGTAAGTGAAAAAAGAACGACATAAGAAGATCTCTGAAGGATCAAAACACCAAACCCGCCAATCCAAGATTGAGAAAAAAAAAAGCTAACCAAGAAGTTGAATAAATAAACAGATTCCTTTCCCAATCATTTAAATTACGAAAAAAAATGAAAATCTCTAGATATTGAATCTCCCTCCAAGTATAATTAGAAATGGGAGAATTATGTTAAAATGAGAGGTATGACAGCAAAAACTAATGAAAGAGGAACATCCCCAATCCAAATATCCTCCAAAAAAGCGAATATTCATGCCATAACCAACTTGGAGTCTATAATGTAACAGAGAAACAAGAGTATGTTAAGTCTTAACACAATTAGGTTAGACAACTAATATTTATACAAATAAGAGAGGAAACAGATGTCATAAATACCCCTAAAGTAAAACCACTTTAATTAGCAAATACATATATTTATTTAACACTCCCCTCAAGTTGGAGCATATATATTAATCATGCCCAACTTCATCCCCCACCAAGAGCATTTGTGAAAATGTCGGCTAATTGTTCACCAGTCCTAACAAGATTAGTCATAATGAGTAATTGTATCTTCTCGCGAACAAAGTGACAATCAACCTCAACATGCTTGATCCTCTCATGAAAAATGTGTTTGAAGCTATATGCATGGCTGCTTCATTATCACACCACAGTTGCATAGGCGAAGACCTCCCAAAACCAATTTCAGTTAGAAGATGATGTACCCACATAAGCTCACAAGTGGATTGTGCCATAGCCCTATATTCATATATTTAGCTTCAACAATAGAACAAGCTACCACACACTTGCTTCTTACTCCTCCAACTCCTCGAATTAACAAATATCAATATTGTCATAGACTTACAAATATGCAATCTGCATCTGAGAATCCCTCAATTCAAACATGTCCATAATCTCTATACCATATCCCTCATCCTGGAGCACCCTTGAGATATCTCAATATATGAACAAGAGCCCAATTGTGTATCTTTAGGAGAAATCATAAATTGGTTCACCATACCAACTACAAAGGAAATGTCAGGCCGAGTTACCGTTAAATAATTCAGCTTTCCAGCCAATCTTCTATATTTCTCGGCCTTTGCTAATAGCTCACATTTAGGATCCATCGGCGTATCACAAGGCTTAGCCCCCAACATTCCAGTATCTTTAAGTAAATCTAGTACATTCTTTGAGAAAGAAAGATTCCCTTCTTGGACAGAACCATTTCAATCCCCAAAAAATATTTCAGAGTACCCAAATCTTTAGCCTGAAACTTAGTCATATGAAGGATTTCAAGCTATCATCCCTTCTACATCACTTCATGTAATGACAATATCATCAACATACACCACTAGCAGAATACAACCATTATTGGAATGCTTAAAGAAGACAGAGTAATCAAACCCACTTCTTTAAAGTACTGAGCTGACCAAACCATGCCCTAGGAGACTATTTAAGTCCATATAATGACTTCCTCAATTTGCATACTTTTTCATACTCCCCTTGCGCAACAAACTCAGGTGGTTGCTCCATATAATCCTCTTCCTACAAATCACCGTGAAGAAACGCATTTTTGATATCTAACTGATGAAGAGGCCAGTGGTTAGATGCAGCCAAAGAAATAAATAAACAAACAAAACTAAGTTTGACAACAGGAGAGAAAGTAACAGAATAATCAATACCATACATCTGTGCATAACCCTTGGCCACTAAACAGGCTTTAAGGCAAGAAATGGAACCATCAGGATTAACTTTCACAGAAAACACCAATTTAGAACCAATCACCTGCTTACCAACGGGCAAGTTAACCAAGTCCCAAGTTTGATTTTGCTCAAGTGCCATCATCTCTTCCGCCATAGTTGTCCTCCATCCGGTATGGGAATCGGCTTGGGAATTGTAATTGAATTAACAGAGGCAACAAACGAGCGCAAAGAAGAGGATATACCAGTATAAGATACATAAGAAGCAAAAGGATGGGAAGTACAACTACGAGTATCTTTACACAAGGCAATGGAAAGATCAAGAATGGGATTTGGCGACAGAGGACCAGGTAGAGAATGTGAATCTTGAAGATTAACAGGTGATGTTGTAGCAAACCTTGGCTTGTGAGCATATACGTGAGTGATTGGTAGACGGGGAGGAGGTTTATTAACAAGCACATAGGAACGCATTCTATACACTAAGAAATCATCCTCCGACTCACTGAAGGAAAAGGAGAAAAGGACTCGCAAAAGAAAGTATCAAATTCAAAGAATGTAACGTCCTGACACTATGCCAACCTAAGTCAAAAGAAAAACACCGGTAACCTTTTTTGTTGACTGGAATATCTCAAGAGTACATATTTAAGGGACTTTAGATCTAACTTAGAAACATGTGGTCGTACATCGTGAACAAAGCACGTGCACCCAAAAACTCGTGAAGTAAGGGAGAATAATGACTGAGATGGATATAAATTAAAGAGAGACACTTTATCATTAATAATGGGAGAAGGCATTGGGTTAATGAGATAACAAGCAGTGGACACGACATAGGCCCAAAAGGTTTTGGGGAATTTCATCTGAAAAAGAACAGCTCGTGCAACTTCCATTAACTATCGGTTCTTTCTCTCAGTCACTCCATTTTGTTGAGGTGTGTCAATGCAAGAAGATTGAATCATTCCCTTTTGAGTCATAAATGAAAAGAAAGGAGTAGAAAAACACCACTTTGCATTATTACTACGCAATACACGGATTGAACAGTTAAACTGAGTTTGAATTTTAGCACAAAATGCAGAAATTTTAGAAAACAGTTCAGATCTATTTTTTATAAAACAAAGGCATGTAACCCGATAATAATCCTCCACAAAAATAACAAAATAGTTGAAACCAACTTTAGATGTTATAGGACATGGACCTCAAACATCAGAATGGACTAACTCAAATTGGGACGCAGACCATTTATTAACTCTAGGTAAATATGGCATACGGTGATGTTTAGTAAATTGACTTGACTTGCAATTTAGAACAGATAAAGATCCTAAACTAGGACGCATCTTCTTCAAGCTTGCCAAATATGGATGATCCAACCAACAATGAAGTGGAAATGGTGACATAGTACTGGACCAAGCTTTAGACTATGAAATGGTCGCAACAACCCCATCAAGTACATATAACCCATCAGATTCACTGCTTCTACGAATAATCCTCTTGAAATGAAATTTCGTAAATGAATGAAAGGGAAAATGTAGGATGAGCAGTACCACTTCCTACAACCATCGCAGCTGATCCAACAGCAAGAGTAACACTAGGCAAAGAAGAGGAAGACAAAAAGAAGAAAGTGTACTCATATCTGAGTCAATAACCCAATTGCGGAAGGATGATGAGAGGAAAGCAGTAGATTTACCTGACTGTACTAGAGTAGCGGTGGAAGATGTAGATGGTTGTTACATCTGAAACTGAGTATAACGAGCAAACGCATCATCAGACATAACTAAAGTATGTCCGTCAGTAGATGGCAAAGAAGGATGTTGTTTTGGCTGTGATGCTACATTAGCGAACCGCAATTGTGATGGCTTAACATGTAACTTAAAGCAATTCAGCTATATATGTCCCAGATCGCCACGGTGATAACAAACAATACCCCCTCTACCAACTTCACGACCAATGTCTCGACCTCTACCACTGCCACGACCACCATCTAGACCTCCTCTACCCCAACCTCGACCACCCTGATATGACCAAGTCATGAGGTCTATCAATTCCCACAGAGGGTGGTGATGAATCTATAAATGCATGTAAAACTCAAGCATACATACTCGTGAGAGAGCAAATATCTGATCCAGCTAAATTCTATGAACCAATAATTTCATACTACGGCCCTATTCCCAATAAGAAAATCATAATTGCAAGTGGTTCCCTCTGTTTTTGCATATCCGTAACACTAGAAGTGAGCAGTAATATCGTATTCAGCTCCTCATATAAGCTTTTAAAGTCACCAAAAAACTGAGTTAGATTTCGATCCATATGTTTTGCTCGATAGAAATATTGAGTCATATATTTACCGCAAATTATCTTTTCCAAAGTAGACTTCTAAATAGTCCCATAGTTCCTTCAGTCTCAACATGAGTTACAAGGGCAGTTACTGTGCTATCCATCGGATTTAACATTTGACTAAAATTTCTAGCATCATCGGCAGCCCATGTTTTAGCTTGTTTTGCATCGGTAGGTGCATCAAAAATATTTAATATATAAAATTACAAAACATTAACTATTAATTATTAAATTTCGGTATTTTCGGTATTTCGGTTTTTACCGAATTCAAAAAAGTCATTACCGCTACCGGTACCGAAAAATGTAAAAATACCGAAAAACCGGTACCGAAAAAAAGCGGTACCGAAAAAATCGGTACCGGTAAAAAATCGAAAAAAACGAAAATTTTGAGCACCCCCAGTTAAATGATCATCTTTCTCCATTCCTGTCAATGTCAATTTGATAATTTTCTTCCACTAAAAATAATTCTTACCATCTAACTTCTTATCAGTAAAATGAGTCTCACTAATTATCTCCGACACAACCTTATCGTCACTAGATGCCATCAAATATGGAAGAGTAAAGAAAACAAGCAGAATCACCTTATGTTCCAAAACTGCAAAAGCGCAGAAAACTACCTCAAGGTCAGAAAAGTCCAAAAAAAACCCTCAACTTTCTGAAACTTTGCAAACAGGTCCCTGAAGCATAAACACGTATCCGGCAGCCTAGGAAATCACCTACTAAAACCTTGCATGTGCTCTGCTCCTTCCGGTGACTATAGAAATAGCTCCACGACTCAAAAAAATACCCCCGGTGATTGAAAAAAAAATCTAGCAGCCACTAAAAACAATATTTTGGCAAAAAAAATTCAGTTTCTTCTACCATAGTTTATATGCCCAGACTGCAATCCTGCCTAAGGCGACCACCAAACAGGTTCCAATGAGCCAAACACCTCCAACAGCCCCTAAAACATACTTCTGGCTACTTTTCCGGCAACTCAAACCTCCGGAGAATTTTCTGGCGACTTTGCCTCCCTCAAGCGATTGTTTTCTGACCACTGGCACCCTTGGCCAGTCACGTTAACAGGCCAACACTATTAGTTGGCAGCAACAGAACAAGGGAAGACAAAAGAAAAGAAATAGAAATGAAAAAAAAAAAAGAGAAGGAGAACGATCATGGTGGGACTGTGATGGAATTAGGGTTTACAGCTCTGCTACCATGTAACGTAACAGAGAAACGAGAGTATGTGAAGCCTTAACCCAATTAGGTTAGACAACTAATACATATATATATATATACCAAATACGAGGAAACAAATGTCAAAATACCCCTAAAGCAAACCAATTTTTATCAGCTCATACATATATTTATTTAACATTCGAACAAGAAAATTTAACCTTGGAAGATAATCAAGTAACACAACAAGACAAGGATTTGCATCTCAATTCTGCTAAATTCTATACTTATTTCCAATCCTGCAAAATAGAGTCAAGTTCGAAGGGAAGATGCAATTTGCTCGCTAGAGATCGGTTCTTAGAAATTAGTTTCAAGACCTAAACCCCTTTCCTTTCTAAGATGACACGCATAATCTTACTCAACCAAATGGTCCTTTCTATCTTCATTATCCTCAGCCCACAAAAACTTGCACATAATACGCTTAAGTGAGTGACTAATAAAGAGGAATACTCGCTAAACAAGCCTGAACAAAAGTAATCCTCCCACCCAAAGTAAAGTAGGCTCCTCTTCAACAGTCAAGCCTCCACCCACTCACTTTACTGGAGTATTCAAAAAGATTGAGAACTCAACTTCCCCCCAAAAGAACACCTAAATAAGTCATAGCTACACAACTTCACACCCAACTATTGAAGCATATGGAACAAGAACATCCTCAATATTAACACCAGTGAGACTATACTTTAAAAGATTAGTTTTCATACCCAAAATAGCTAAATAAATTGGAGCGACAATAAATTCTTCAAACCTACAACACCCTCAGAGAGATGAAATTGTATCATTCGCAAAATAAAGATAAGAAATTGTAACTTCATCTCGCCCAACAACACAACCATTAACAAGACCCTCTAACTCACTTTTCATAAGCATCCTACTCAAGACACTACAAGGGTAAAGAGAAACGGAAAAAGCGGTTCCCCTTGTCTAAGTCCTCTAGATGCCCTGTCATAGGCCTTCTCAAAATCTACCTTCAAAATCAAGGCCTTATGCCTTCTTCGTCTCATGTCTTCGACCACCTCATTAGCAACTAAATTCGCATCTAGAATTTGTCCACCACCCAGGCACCCACAAAAGAACTCTGATTTGGAGACATAATATCATCTAACACATTTCCAATACATTTAAAAAGAACCTTAGTGGGAATCTTATATAGACTAGTAGTAGTCACTAAGCTTATAGATCTCTAATCTCTAACCCAAATAGACATATCCTTCTTAAGAACTAAAGTAATAAAGGTAGAGCTAATGTTCTTACACAAAACTCCATTAGCATGAAACTCTCAACAAAAAAACTCAAATAGGGCATCCTTGACGGTATTTTATTTAGGTTGTAAGAAGATTATTATTAGTTACATTTGGTCAAGTTTTCTTTTAATTGTAATTTTAGTTATTATATTATTCAGGTCATAATAAGATTATTATTATTAACTGAATCATTTTTTGTTGAATTATCAACTTGATGAGGCAAGTGATTTTTATTAGTTCATGAATACCTTTTCTAATAAGTTGCCATTGTTAAGGAGTTTGTACAATATGATTATAAATATTTTAGTATTTTTCGAGTATATGCACGCGCAAGCTCAGGGAGACCTTTGCGCCTCGGTGCGCCTCATGCCTTTAATAACACTGACTAGTACTCGCACCACAAGAAAGTACTTCCAAAAATTTCAGCTCCTGTTGTCTTTGTCAAACAACAATAAACAATAGTACACCTAGTCGTGGGTACTCTTTAAGTAACAAGCATAAATTTGCATACTTTTGAATTATAAGCTCCACATTCATGCATTGCCAGCATAAATAAATAATAATAAATATAAAAACATTACAGGGATGCAAAATTCCACACACCCTCTTCCGAGGCAAGTTGTTTCCAGGTATTCAACTTCAAAGCTCGAGTGTCTGCCTGAAGCACAATAAATATTCAAGCACATGATTAAGAAAATATGTCATATTAAACAAATACAAAGTAGAAGGAATATTTTTTCCTATGAAATTAATGGTCCATAGAGTAGCAGGTTTAGTGCAATTAATAATAGAATAGCAGGTCCATAGAAATTAATTGATTGATTGATAGTAATAATAGAATGTAAATAACTAGCTCAAGGAAATATATATACAATAAGGCAGCAAACACAGGTATATGAATGATAACACTCAAGCAACTAACAAATAATTGTCATTGTTAAGTAACTACTACCACACACCATATAAAATTATATAGCTCATTTACTATTGGCATTGTTTTATTTCTGTATACAGGCAACATCACTAAATGGTCTTTAAGGTTTCTCTATTAACTGATTGATAAGAGATAATAGGTCTTCATATAAAAAGAAAAAGCTGTACTTAACCAAAAGTCCAATCTTGATATGCTTAGCATTTCACTTATCATAACAAGCTAAGTGAGGCAGTATTTTGAAACTGACACACTATATTCAGCAGAAGTTTGTATCTATATATAAAAAAACATTAATTCCTCAAAATCAAACACATGGAAAATCCCGCTACTCACTGCTCTGCTTTAACTAATTTGAAAGTTTACCACCACTTACCACCACATTATCCAAAGAGAAGATAAGACCATATGCTTCATCAGGCTTCATCGCATATCGAATTCTTTGAAGAAAACTTGCTTGCAGTCTATCGTTCAGAAAATCCTGCATGCATCACAAATAAGAACTTTTGAGTCATCCACATTATTATTGCAGCAGCACCAAGTCAACCAAGCAGCTGGATAACAAGGATATGCAATGGTGAATAATTACCACTAAAGGTCCAATGTTTGCAACTTACCACGTCAATCTTGAGGGGTCCATCTTGTCTGAAAGTCTCGAAACCTTCTCCATATTCAGCTCCAATTGCCTGAATATAATTGAAGACTATCTACGTAACCAAATTTCTCCCCAATACATTAACTATTTAAGGCAATAAATTTAACCCAAAACCCTAGTTTAACCGACTTGATAAAAATTGCAATTTTGGAACAAACCTCAGCAATCTTATGTCTGTAAATTTAGCAAAATTTTTAACACAAAATGGATAAAAAGTAAAAATAGGTTAAGAAATTGAAATTCGAAGGATATAGAAAAGAAAGTACCTCTTCGTCAAAAATCTTATTGTTGGGTGTGGTTGAAAACCCATTAGAGGACCTATTTTCGTCAGAACCACAAGCCTTCCGTATCAATAATTTGTTACTGTGACGCTCAAAAGAACTCGAACGGTTTAATCTCTGCTTTTCAGTAATACTAATTAACAAAAAAAATTATATTCAATCAAAACGAAAAACTTATAGCACATAGGAAAAAAGGCGAACCAAAAACCTAAGCTTGGTCAGGAACGTAGGAGGAGACGACGTCGGATTAAGCGAGAGTAAGGAAAAGCTTCCAAAACTGCAAGCGCATTCCATTTTTGCGTTTCAGGAGGAGGGCCGAGGAAGAAGCAGACTGGGCTTGAATTATTTATTACTTGCCCTCTATTGGAATATGCCCGAACGATATTTTGGCGGGTGTAATATCATCAGTATTTTTATTTTTCCTAATTTATATCATCTGTATTTTTAGTACACAAAGCAACAAAAATATATAAATAAATGGGGAAAAATGTATATACATGGTCGTCTAAATCGTCGTAATAGTTCAGAAAAATTGTCGTCAAGTGTACTACAATTGTATATATACACATAGCTCAAATAAATGATATAATGCAAACGCCTAAAGTGTAACATTCGGGATTTTTCACAAAATTTTTATGTTTATAAAAAAATTATGTGATTTAGGTGATATTTGTAACACCCCAGTCCCACATCGAAAGATAGGGAAAAATTTATCTCCATATAAGAAAATAAGTTACTACCAATAGTACCTTCAAATCATGACCTTTTGGGAGCTTGTGGTGAAATTTAAGATGACCGAAGATCTTATTAAACCGTGTAGTTTGAGACCTTATTTTGATGGATTGTATTCGATTCGGACTTGGAATTTGACCCGAGATTTATTCCAGACTCAAAGAAAAATCTTTGGGGTAGTGTGTGTGATCGGATTACGGCGGGACGTCGAGAAATTTAAGTGGGAGAGTTTTAATAATCCTCAGGTCCACATCGAAAGATTTGTGTGTTGGTATTTGGTGCATAATGTATCAAACTAATTATTACTTTTGTAAATCTGGTTCTCAAAGGTTTGATGCATCTATTTTTTGTTTGTTTCAGTGGTATTAGAACAGGGATTAATTTTATGACCAACCAAATTAACTCAACTCAATTAGATGTTTATCTCTTCTTGGAGTATTATATAAAGGTATTGATTTGAGACATTTTCGAATTCATAATTGATGCGATTCATTTAAATTTTGGGGGAAAAAGAGATATTGTAATTAGTACTAATATTGAGATGGTTTATAATATTCATAATTGTATTAACTAAGATTAAATGAATTCATATCAGTGTTGAATTTTAAAATGTCTTAATTTGACTTCAAAAAGTCAAAATTGGTCTTGATCTTAGAACAGGGGAGTATTTTATTTTGAAGCACCTCCAAGGGACCATATTAATGTTTGTAGGGACTAGCGATGTATTTATCATTTTTTGGTTGTGTGCACCATATCTGAAGAGCTAGTGTAATACCCCAGTCCCACATCGAAAGATAGGAAAAAAATTTGTCTGAATATAAGAAAATAAGTTACTACCAATAGTACCTTCAAGACATGACTTTTTGGGAGCCTGTGGTGGGCTAAGATGACTCAAGAAGATACTATTGGGCCAGTAGTTTGAGACCTTATTTTGATTGATTTGATTCGACCTGGATTTGATTTGATTCGAACTTGGGATTTGACCAGAGATAGGGGAAAAATTTATTTGCATATAAGGAAATAAGTTACTACTAATAGTACTTTCAAGTCATAACCTTTTGGGAGTCTGTGGTGGGCTAAGATGATCCAAGAAAATACTATTGAGCCAGTAGTTTGAGGCCTTATTTTGATGGATTTGATTCGATTCGGACTTGGAATTTGACTCGAGATTTATTTCGGACTCGGATTTGACCCGGGTTGTTTCAATGTTTTTGAAAAATAAAGTTTTTACAACATAGCAAATTAATAGAATCAATACTCATAAGCACGTGTCCATCACTCCAACAATAGGACCAAAGGTGAAATATAGAGTCCTAATATCCTTGTGGTTAGTGATTTGTTGTCAAATTGAGATGAAGATTAGACTAGGCGGAAAGTGCCTTATTTAATTTAAGGGGGAACTCTTGGAGTCGAAGCCTCGAACATGGACTAAAAATCGATCTGCACCTAAATACCTTGCCACTGAATCAGATCTTTTTCGATAATATCTTCGGTGTACGGAATGCAACACTTAATTGTCAGCGATAGGGGACCCAGTCTTCATTAGCTATGAAAAATTGATTTTAATGGGCCATATATTATTGATTTTGAATTTGTTATGATTTTAATTATGTGTTTTGAAAATTTAAATTGAAAGGCCCAATTAATGTGACTCTATAAGCTGGTAAACAAAACTGATATTCAAGAGTTTTTGATTTTATTTAAGCGGAGGGAATGTGTTAAGCATAATTATTGTGTTATTTAAATTTTTTCAATCGTTAGACAAATTGTCTTAAAAGAGTGTGATTTTGTCATTCTATGACCAGAAGTGTATGAATGTGGGGAACTTTTGATGTCATTTGAAGTAGTCCCTCCGCCCCTTAAGTATATAAATGTGAGCTTTATGTCAATTATTCTTTAAGTTATTTTAAAATAAATGATTTCCGAACGGGTTGGAGGTCCGGTGGCCTTAACGACCGATGCACTTTATTTTTTTTTACCACAATTATGAGAATAATAAATAAAAAATAATAGAGCAAGTTTGAACAAAAAATTATAAAAGAAAATTTATTTTTTATTTATTATTCTCATAATTATGGTAAAAAAAATAAAAAAAAATAAAGGTACCGGTCATTAACACCGGACCTAAGTACCGGACGCCCCCCAATTATTTCCGAACATGCCTTAACAAATTTTTTTTATGCATTAAATTACTAGTACTAATTTTTGAATGGCTAAAACATACCGGGCTTATGACAGGACGGGTTGGGTTGGGTTGGGTTGGGTTGGAACTAAATATAACAATAACAGATTATTATAACAATAGTCCGTACTTGCCCCTTATCTTTTTATCTCTCCGCGAATCCCAAATCCTGACTTATCTTTTTCTTTCGGTTACAGAAACAGATCCAAAGGAGTTTCAGACACATTAGAATAATACTAACAAATATGTCTACCATTTTCAGCTTGAACTCAGTCTCTTCTTTCTCCGTAGTCTCACTTTCCCTTAATTCGAAACCCCCTTCTTTTTGCTCCAATTTCAAGCCTAGAATCTATTGTGCCGTTGCAGGTAAATGCATCTCAATTTCTTTAATGCCCCCAATCAAAATTGAATTTTGTTCATACATCTTCGATGCCCAAATTAAACTTGAATCTTGCTCATACTTATATATATATATATATATATATATATATATATATATTGTATACGCAACTGCCACCGGTTTTGCATATTACATTCCGTTCCATATGATTGTTTCTAAAGAAACAAAATAGCAGTGTAGATAAGGCCCCTCTGCCTCAAACTATTTTTTTATATCTGAAATTAACAATAATTTTTGCCATTCAATCAGTATATAGCTGGAAATACTTCTCCCCTTTATAACTCCATGATCTGTTGTTGGTAAAAAAATAAAAAATAATCATCCGCATTGAGTGCAGAATTTGTTGTCAATTTCAGTTCTCAACATATTCATATATAAATTTTAGTTACCCCGTTTTGCTTTTGTTTGGCATATTTGAGTAAAACTTTTTCATTAGATTCAGACATACTGGCATACTGATAGACTTCGAAATACTAAATTAGAAAGTAGTGATTATTTTATCGACACAACCTCAATTTTTTTACATGATTAAAAATTCACCTCCTTCTCTGCTTCTGTTTGTTTTATGCTTGAGCATATCAGGACAGCCTGAATCTATAGTTTGATTGTTTTTTGGTTCCATAGAGAGTGATATCAGATTAGGCAAATTCTACTTCTTACTGTTTGAATATGATGTCCAGAGACCGTTGCAGAACCAAAAGCTATCTCTGAAACTGAACCTCTATTGCTTAGTGCCATTCGAGGGGAAGAAGTTGACAGACCCCCAGTTTGGCTCATGAGACAGGCAGGGAGGTACATGAAGGCAGGTCTTTATATATGACTATTTTTGATTGTATAGTTTGCATGTGTATTGGGTTTATTCAGCTAAAGCTTATGGTGTCTAAATGTCTGTACTATTCCATTTTTTGAATATTTTATTCAAAATTTCATTTGGCTTAGAGTCATAAAGTTACGAATATTTATTCCGGCTTTGGTGTGTTAAAACTACTTTTTAGTATTTCCTTTGACTTATATATATATATATATATAGACACACACACACATTTATTTACTTAATTAACACACTGTGCTTGAGAAAAGAATTTAACTTTCCTAAAGATAAAAATAGTCCTTTTATACACGTATACTCGATTATCATATTATAGCATACTTCAACGAATCAAATGTGTTTGTGTTTGAGTGTCTATATATCTATGTCTATCTATATCTCTCTCTCTATATATATATCTATATATATATATATGTGTGTGCATGTGTTTTATTTATATAGTATATATGTATATACTATCCAAGATGCACAGTCTTTGCACGTGAATGTTTTATGGATTTGTGTATCTTTCAAATTTGTTAATCTTCACGACAAGATAAAGTACATTAATTATGGATTGATTGTCCTCTTTTACAAACTGTACCAACTGTTGATACCATCCACTAAATATGTTGTAAAGAAATAAACATTCCCCATATAATATAAAGGAAAAACTGAACTACTAAGGACTATTCCCTAAGATTTCATATTGCTTAATAACCATTATAGAACTACTACTTCTTTTGACATCGATGGTGGGTCAAGGCTTTTTTAAGGTGAAGGAATCCCAAATTGCTACATTTATGCTGCCAAACCCGAAAATCTATCACAATTTAGCTTTTAAGGTATTGTTATGCTAGTTCATCACTTTAAATTCTAGAGACATTCAATAAAATGGTAAAAAAGAGTAAAAAAATTTCACGCCAACTTCTATGTTGTTAATTTCTCATAATCATTTAGAGGCCATAGTGTGGACTCACACAGAAGCATTTATCAGGTGTAGATTTATTTTGTGTTTCACTTTTTCAAAGTTGAAGTATTATTAAAGATTTAGACTTATTTTGATAAGTGAAGTACATTGTCTTCTAAAAGTAGAAAAAGCAAAATTGAAACTAAGGACAAATATTAAACTACATGCTAAGTTGCATACACAGTGCATAGTTTAAAGGTTCTCTATGGACGATACTGACATATATTTTTAACAACTCGATCAATTGATTCATTCATTATAAGCGATTGGAACATAAAAGATGTTTATTGGGGCTATTGTATGATAAAACAAAGCACAAACATTATCATGATGAAATTATGCTACAACTTTAGAATGTATGTTATATACTTGAGACAAACATAGCAGGTAATCATGTCGTTTTGAATGAGTTACTACTGTGGTCCTTCTAACATAAAAGAATTTATAAATTCTTTTTATTCGTCTGGCCTGTTTTTAGTTCCTATATTAGTTGTAGTCTAATGTTCTGTCTCCTTGATTGGTCAGCCATTAAGAGTGATGTTGGTGAGGTTTACGCTTTTGCTGCTGATGATAAACTGAATTAAGATTATGAGAGATTAAGGAGAGAGAAGGCAGCAATTGAGAGTATATAAGAGCATGTAGAATAGCAGGCAGAGTAACAAGCCTGTAACTCGCTGATGCGGAGCAATATATCGGAGTTATAGGGTAATTAGTTAATTGTTCAGAGATAAATTAATGTGATTATTTATATAATTTTAGTGTTATTTAGTTATAGTTGGAGATTATTATACAAATTTAGAATATTCTAGAGTTTATAATTATTAGGATTTGTTTTCTTTTTAATTAGGATTTTACTTGTATCCAATAATTAGGTTTCTAATCTCCTATATAAGTTGATGTCATCTTCACAATTTTTTAGATTATTGGATATATTGATTTGAGAGTTTTTGAGTTTGTGGCTTGAGAGCTAAAGGATAGGACTAAAAAAAGGGTGAGTTATGAAGCTGAATAAATAAATAGAATTCCCCATGCTCCCTATCACTTATTAAGGGAAAAATGAAAATCCCAACATATAGAATCTCCTTCCCAGGTATAGAAATTAGAAAGGGGAGAGTTGTGCTCAGATTAGATGAAAGGTAAAAAAGATGAGGAAAAACTACCGAGAGAGGAACATCCCTAATCCAAATATCCTCCCAAAACCGAATAGTCATATTGTCACCAACTTGGAGTCGAACAAGAAAAAGATAGGAAGTGTACACTTAATTTCCAAGGACTGGAGTATACGTAACACAAGAGGGACAAGGATTTGCATACCACCTATTTTGTTGAATTCCATAGTTGCTTTTAATCACTTGATGCCAAAGAGGGGTAGGTTTGGGAACTTGGTTTCTTAGAACCGGTCCTTGGCGGGCAAGTGACTATGGCACTTCCCTTTGGAACCTCTTCCTCTCTTGGACACATAATCCCACTCAACCAAATAGTCATTCCTATCCTCACTATCCCCAACCCACAAAAACTTGATTTAGGCCCCCTATCACTATTTTGTAACCTTTTGGATGTCTAGATTCTCATTAATCATACCGGACTCTTAAGCTTCCACTTATGGATTTTAGGGGATCATGTTTCTTTCCCTTTAAAACATGCAAATATTTCCCCTTTTACACGAGTCTCTCTACTGCTAGTTGACGCAGGAGAAGGTTTGGAAGGAGTTCGTAAAGGGATAAAGGAGAAGGAAGAAGGGCAAAATAGGAGAAAAAGGATGCCTGAAGGCTTACAATGGCACATTGCTTTTACTCACACCAATAAATTAATCTCTAGAGGAAAATATACCGACACCCCCTGTAGATAATCATAATAACATTCATCACCCCTCTAGTTTTTCAAGTAACAATCATTACCATTCTGTTCTACAATATGTAACATTCACTACCCCAAGTGTGGTTGACCAACTTATATCCAAAAATATTTTTAATATAATGTCTAATATACCCTTTAAGTTATAATGTTTAATTTATCCACTAAATATAAATTTGTATATTATAATTTGTACTTAACTTGATCTAATTAATTAAATTATGAACTTGTGCAATAAATAACATAAATGTCAAAAAAATAATAAATATTCATTTTATCAAGAAAATAAAGTCATACAATTTTTGCTAATTAAATTTCTCAAAAATTAAAATTTACTTAATATATATTCAAATATATTTTTTGTAATTAAAAAGTAAAATTTTAATACCCATAAAAAGTACAAATTAACACAATAAAATTATAATTATTTTTTCAAATATTAAAATTTACGTAAAACAAACTTACGTAAGCGAATCTTATTATTCACATAAAAAGTATTAAAAAATATATTAATTATTTTTCTCATATATATTAAACTAAACATAAGTCACGCTTAATCATAATTATTTACCGTAAAAATGACAATGTTGTTACTCAAAAAAAGAAAAAAGTATATTAAAAGAAACAACTTTTTTACAAGTTAGAGGTAGTAATAAATATTATTATATTTTTTTTTATTCAAAATTGCACAAAAACAATGCCAACAATATACTAAAAAAATGTAATCAAAATCATAAGCATCCCAAATTTTGACATATACTCAAGAAAATTGAACATATAAAAATCATAATATGAAACTAAGAATTCAAATAATAATTTTTGTTGTTAAACACCAAAAACTAAACAATCAATATACTCAATCACTCTAATTAGAATAACTCCATTAATAATTTAATTTAATTTTTTTAATATTTGTATCACTTATCCAAAAATGTTAATTAAACTAATTTTTTTTTTATAAGTTACCAACAATTTAAATGAGATAGTCTTAATTACAAATAAAACTATAATTAAATTGTATTGTATTAAAAAATGATAATTTATTTATATATATATATATTATTTAGGAATTAAAATTTGATAACTACAAGGGGTAAATATGTAACTTATCTATTTAGTCAACCCTAAAAACTTGTAGGGGTACTAACTGTTACTTAAAAAAACCAGATGGGAGGTGAGCGTTTTTATGGTTATCTAGAGGGGGTGTCAATGTATTTTACTCTAATCTCTAAAAGTCAGCGGTTATATTATCTCAATTTATATAAAACAAAACAGTACTTCTAAGGTAACCTTAATTTAATAAGGACACAAACTTCAAACTGTTATCTACTATAAGTAAAAGATAAAAAATAATTTACCTAAACTCCACTCCACAAAGCTTTTTATCCCAAGCTAGTTGGGGTAGGCTGAAATGAATCTCATATAAAGAAGAATAGCAATTCAAGAGAAATGAGTAAAGAAAAAAAGGAAAAAAGAAAAGAAAAAAATAGGAGAAAGACTCTAAAGAGGCTAAAAACATAATTATAGACAATCCAAGTAAAAAAAAGGATAATGTGATGAATAATAGTAATAAAACTAATTTTTCCATAAATTATAATATAAAGTAGTTAACTAATAATGCTAAACTAGTTTTTCACATCATTTCCCCATTGAGAAAAACTCGTTCTCGAGTTTTATTATATTGGAGAATAAGAAACCACGATCAAATAGATCATAGATGTCTTCTAGTTAAACTTTAGAATCCCACATTGTAGATTGATGAAAACATTTTCCGAGAACAATGGTGACATAATAGAGGACTTCCAAGCAGCTTGGGACACAAATACTCCATCTGAAAAAAGATTTTGCATGTTTCTCCTTAATAAGTTCTAGCTCTGATACAAATTTGACATAGGACAAGGTCTGCAAGGGTTTAGAAAAGGGGTAAAGGGGAAGGAAGAAGGGGAATAGGAATATAGGATAAGGATGTCCAAAGGTCACAATGGCACAATGCCTTTACTGAAATCAATATTTGAAACTCTGAATTTCCGGGGTTACATTAATTTCAATAAAACATAAACCTTATCCGAAGGTAACCTAAACTAATAATGAAAAAAACTCATAGTTATTATCTATTTTAAATAAAAGAGATATAATAATCTACCTACTTATAGTTATTTTCTATTATAAAGAAAAGATATAGTGACAACTAATTTACTTATAAATAATAATATAAAATAACAAGTCAGTAATCCTTTAGTTTTCATATCTAGTTCCACATCAGTCTTCCACCCATTTACGTCATCGGAATATTGGCTTGGTCCATGTGCATTAATTAAGTTCCATTAGGCAATAGAGCCATTATGTTATTCAAACCATCACCATAGGACAAAATGAGAGAGTATGATATTGTGAAGTTTAAAATCGAGTAAATATAAATGTTACTCCAATGTACTCCCTTTGTCCCCCAAATAACGTCACATACGCTTTACACAAAATTAAGGACGTCATCCTTTATTTTACCAATTTTTAAGTTTAATATAAAATAACAAGTCAATAATTCTTTAGTTTTCATATCTAGTTCCACATCAGTTTGCCTCCCATTTACGTCATTGGAATATTTTCCAATTGCATGCCACATGCTACATGTAGCTTTTGGCTTTGTCCACCTGGGTTAATTAAGTTCCATTAGGCAACAGAGCCATTATGTTATTCAAGCCACCATAGGACAAAATGAGAGTGTGATATTGTGCAGTTTAAAATCGAGTAAATATAAATATTACTCCAATGTACTCCCTTTGTGCCCCAAATAACGTCACATATGCTTTACAGAAAAATTAAGTCAACCTTTATTTTACCAATTTTTAAGTTTATAAAGAAATTCCAACAATACCCTCATTGTATTATAAAGACAAAACTGTACTTGTACTCTTGTACTATAGTGGACCCAACCAAAAGTTTTTAAATTGCACATCAAACACCACATTTAGGGACAAAAATAAAGTCTAGAAAGTGTTGTATTAAAAAACTTTCACCCCCGTTTTGACACTTTAATTGAATTATTACTTGTCTAGTAAAAAAGAAAAGTTGTTTGTAATTTTAATTAATGTCAACTTTTTGATCACTCAAATGTAGAAAAGTAATATTTCAACAAAAGCACATCCATATCCTATTCTTTTTAATAGGTAATTTTGTCCCAAATAGGGGAAAAAGCACATACATATCCTAATATAAAAATGACTTCTTCTGTTATGGGCTTAGGGCATGTATCGAAATTCTAAGCATCCATTAGTTAAGGGTGTGGGGCACAAAGTGCAAACCGGAAACTGGATGTGGAAGAAAAGAAAGGAAAACAAAAGCAAACATAAATGTAAAAAAGGAAAAAAATATCTTAATGATGCTAAAGTTAATTATCTATGCTTCAAGCCAATGTTTAAAATAGATGGTCAAAATAGCTCCAATATAGAATGCTTCAATAAATTTGTAGATTTTTATTTCCTTTTCTTTCCTTTTTAACTCGAATTTTTCAAGTTCCAAACCATTCCATGAAGCAACTCATCTATGAGTTTTATATATACTAGCCCCTGAGGCACACACGTTGCTTGTGTACTTTATATTACCTTATTTATTTTTAAAAATACGATTTTATGTCGGAGGATAAAAAAGGTAGATCTGTAAGCTTGGGGCATAAAATAGAAAAATCTTTAAAAGTTGGAAGGGTGTAAGAGGGAAAGGGAAAGTTACACCAAAACATGCCAACTACTCAACTTTTTCCTTCTTTACAATATATATAAATGTATTTACATTCAATGTTCGAAAAAGCTAAAATCGGTACGAGGCATAAGCCTCGAGGCGGAGCGAGGTGGAAGCCTTGATTTAAAGACCTAAAAGTCCCCAAAAAATTATGAAAAAATACTAATAAAACCATAAAATAATTCATCATTACAATTAAGGTCATAGAAGACAAATAACCAACGTCACAGTAATGTATCATTACAAAACATCAAAACAACATAATATCATCAAGTACTTATATAGTGATCATCCATCACTATGTAAGTATTGTATCATTATTATCTAGCAGCTTGAATAATGGATCAAATCCTAGATCATCATCCCCATCACCATCATCATCATCACTATCATCACTAAGAGGATCCTCCATGGAATCATCATCATATCTAATAACTCTGTCATCCTCCTCATTGTCAGTGCTAAGATCCTCAAACTCAGGTTCATCATCAACCAATTGCAATCCCTTCCCTTTATCTATAAATAAACAAGTGAATATATATTTAATCTAAATGAATATGTTTTTTTAAAGAACACTTTAAAAGCAACTTAAGTAATGACACTAACCTTTTGACATAGTTTTTGACGGCAAAGTGTTTCTCTTTCTCTTTTGACTTCCTTGTTTACTACTTGTTCCCCGAGTCCCTTGCCCTCCAAGTGTAATCTCCCTCACATTAGTCTCTTCTCCCCCAACTATCTTCTCATTCCCATGAGTCCTTTCACCCTCCTCCATATCATCATTTCCAGAAGTCAGTCCTGAGATATTTTCATCATTTCCCATCGCAATCCACTCATTATCAGATGACACATTTTCAACAACCAATGGATCTTCTTCTTCCGTTGGTGCCTTTTTCTTGATATGCCGATCTTTCAATTTTTTATTGTACATAATGTAAGCCAATGAGTTAAGCCTGGATGCGGACAGTCGATTCCTTCTCTTTGTATGTATCTATATTACAAGTAATGATTTATATCTAATAAATACATGACTGAAAGTACTCCAATTACGCTCACACCCCGAAGATGAGCAAGTTAAACTCAGAATCTTCACTGCAAAGTTTCTTAATTCTGGAGCTTCATCTCCATATGCGATCCACCAATCAGCTAGATCAATATTAAAACATATATCGAACTTATCGGTACACGTTTAATCAAAATGAAAGCATAACCAGACATTAATCAACGGTACTTACCGGGGGCACGTTTCTTACACGTGTTTTTTGCATTTGTGTAGCCAAATAACCCTTGTCTCAATCGGAATGCATCCATTTGCAAATTAGCTTTCTCTCTTTCCACAGCGTTAGGAATAAGCTTGTCCATACAAGAGTACAATCCCACCTTAACTTCTGCATTGGCATAGAAATTGTCTTCATATTGAAAATGAGGATTCAAATAATATGCAGCAGCGTGCAAATGCCGATGCAACTGATTATCCCACTTAGCATCTATTATGCTCCATATCTCTTTATAGGCCCCCTCATTATCCAGATTTTTTGCAATCTCTTCTTTTGCATTGTTCATGGCACCATATAAAAATCCCATTCCTTGCACCTTCTCTGAATCTGCAATCCTCAATACACCTACTAGAGGTTTTGTGGTCTTAATTGCATATCCCACGCTACCCCAATAATTCCTATCACTTAGTATGATTTTTCTCGCCTCTTTACCTTCAGATTTTTTTGCCCAAGCACAATTTGCCCACTCCCTAGATGTAAACATAGCCTCCAAAGGCTGTCTCAAACTATGCATACTCTGCAAAGTTAAATAAGCAGTGGCAAATCTAATGGCGGCTAATTTGGCCGAACAAGGTCTTTATTAGTGTTTGCCCTCATCAGTGCCAAGACCCATCCATGATTATATATGAAGTTGCTTACCTACATAATGACATTCATAAAAAAATAATAATAATTCAAGTATTCATTGAATAAAAAAATTATAACCAAATAATAATAATAGTAATTACCTTCTTTGCCTTTGTCAAAGCATTTTTATGTTGAGGCAACTCTCCAAGCTTCTCAAGCATCAAATCAACGCAATGCGTGGCACACGGTGTCCACCACATACGTGGCCTCTTCTCCATTAACATCCTCCCCGCCGCCTTATAATTAGATGCATTGTCAGTGACTATTTGAATGACAAGGTCTTCTCCCACTTCCTCAACAATCTCATCAAGTAGTTTATACATCAAATTAGCATCTTTAATTGCATCAGATGCATTAACAGATTTCAAAAATACAGTTCCATGGGGATTGTTTACAAAAAAGTTTATTAGTTGTCTTCCCCTAATATCTTTCCAACCGTCCGACAAGATTGACACCCCCGTATGTGCCCAAGTCTTCTTTACCTCCTCAACAAAGGCCTTTGTAGTCTTCTCTTCCTCCTTCAATATCCAAGAGCTAAGCTCGTATGGGGTAGGGGGTTTCAAAGCTCGACCATAGTTCCCAATAGACTGACACATTTACAAATGAAGGACTATCTGCAACATTGAAGGGAATCCCGTTTTCAAAGAAGAATCTACCTATATCAAGACATACTGCATTACGAGCCTCCTTTGAAAATACGGTACGCATTGTAGTAGCATCATCATCACCAACATCAACATCCACAACAAATCTGTCCATGGGTCCCGAACTCCCCTCTCGAAGGCACTACCCACACTTGAACCTCCCAAGGATGGTAATAAGACCCACTTTGTATTTTTTCAGCTTCATTTCTTTGTCTTTCCTCCTTGGAGTCTATATTTTTCTTCATATATATAGCAAGCTCTTCCTTCACTTCACTTGGTACTTTCTTGCAAGCCTCAACGTTACTATGATTACCTACAAGATGATTTTTCAGCCTTGTAATCTCTCCTTTACAATTTTTCTTACAAAAATTGCATTACACGTATAAATGAGCTTTATTAACCCCCCGGAGCTGCGGTGCCATATTTCCAAGCTGGATCTTTTCTACCCATAATAATAATTCACTGTAATAATAATAAAAATTTGTTATTACATTTTGATAACAAAATTATGGACAACACAGTCAACACTATTCATGTACTCATGTTAACATTGATAGAATTTAATACTGTTCAAAAACTAAGTATAAATTTATGTTTGATTGTGATTCAGGGACTAAAAGACAGTGGAATCGGTTCACCAACAACATTAACATGATGACTAAGATCAAGACCAATTAAATTTATTTTGTTGTCATTAGCAATTCATGTACACAAACACGACCAAAATTTAATGAAAAAACAGTCAAGCACTTGCATTCAAGCACAAACAGTCAAGTAATTCCTATGCTTAATATAATTTCATCTTTGGCAGGCCATGCCAAACCCCAAAATGTAAGCATGCTGTACTTAAAAATTCAAATTGCACAACTCCAGAAAATTCCTATGCTTAATATAATTTCAAAGCACATCAAGTTAATGTCAATATTTGAGTACTTTGTACATCCTTGGTATACCTTTAATAATTTTCTGCAGTGTACTCCAAATGAAAAATTAATAGGTATGATTCCATTTCAAGACAAATTAACTTGCTCACAAGACGGTACACAGGAAGTAAAAAAATAAAAAAACAAGAACGAAAAAAAAAATTAACCAGCTAAAAACAGAATACAAACTTAACCAGCTGAAAACAGAGAACTACATTGTTCGAAAAAAAAAACAGAGGACTACACTGTAACATAAGAAGACTACACTATAACAGAGGACTACACTGTCACTTAGCAAACAGAAAAAAGAAGCTTAAAACAGAGAGGAAGAAGAAGAAAAGAAGACGGAAGAAGAAGAAGAAAAGAAGACAAAAGAAGAAGTCGGTCGAAGAAGAGAAGAAGAAGTCGGTCGAAGAAGAAGAGAAGAAGAGAAGAAGAAGTCGCCAAGTCGGTCGACAGAGGAAGAAAGAAAAGAAAGAAGAAGAAGAAGAAGATACGAGAAATTTGAAAGCGTCCACAGTGATTCGAAGTCAAAGAAGGTGACGATCGGTCGAAGCCAAATTGGTAAGGTAAGTGAAGTCAGATACTTAGGGTTTTTTAAGCCAAATCGAGGCGCAAGCTTCGCCGACGCCTTGAGGCGCATTGCCAAGAGGTGTAAGCCTCAACCGAAAAAGGCGTGAGTTGCTGGAGTTCCTTAATAGGCGCACACCTCGCCTCAGCCTTCTTCCGCCTCACTACGAGGCGCGCCTCGAGGTGCACGCCTCGAGCGCTATTTCGAACATTGTTTACATTATATATGTGTGTGTGTGTGTGTGTGTGTATATATATATATATATAACATGTGTGTATATGTATATATGCGGAAATGTAATATGTGGCATGTTTCAACCAAGCTAGGATATAGAGCACTCTTAAATCAACAATTTTAAACACTTCTAAAATCCAATTATATAGTGATAAGAACATGGAAAAATTAAAGACGCTGTCAATTTCAGGAGATGATGATGTTAGACCCTATTATTCAAAATCAAGAACTAGAAAATCCATGCCATTAAATTATATTGCTTTCTTAAGGGGTTCTAGTGATTCATGTTCTTATCATCCCTACATACTTTTTCTTTTGAAAAAAAATAATTGTTGTAGAGTGATATTTAGCTAAGCCTGCCTAAGACAATGTCAAGTATTTGTTTTCATATATATATTGGGAGCTGTCGTTGACACTCCTAAATTAACCTCACTTTCACTTCACAATTTATAATAATTAGCACAGTAGCAAGTAAGGATCGATCCCACATAGAGTAAAATTGTTTTAGACTTATTCTACTATTTCAACAGAAAATAAAGATGGGGTTTTTTGGAAATTATTTTTAAACTAAGAGAACAAGAATTAATGATGAAATTAACCAAATATGTAAAAACTTCAGTTTTGCAATTTAGTTTCCCCAAGGACAATAATCAATTAATCAAGTTATTATTATTATTTTTCCTTCAGTGAAACTATTAGCCCTAGATAACAATAAGCTCTGTTATTCGAAATTCTCCTTAGATTATCACTGTATGAAACAAGCTCTCCACCATATTCTAACTAGCATACAACCTAGAATAAGCTCTCTAGATTTAATATGATAGAAGCATTAAGAAATAGAGAATTAGGCTAATTCAAGCAACAAACACATAAGCTCGATTTGTTTAACTTGTTTTCTGATAATCTTAGCAAATACACAAAAGCTTGTCCACAATTAGTATTCCCAAGTTACTACTTATGATGAAGACAGATATCAATTACACGTAATACCAATCTTAATCTAGCAGATGATAATGATCAAATTAACTCAATTGGCCATATCAAATTAATTAGATCAATTAGCATGCAATCAATGAAAACAGATTATCTAAAGAAATTTCACACAAGAATGAATAAATAATAATACTCAATTAATCAATTACTTGTAACAAGGTTCCACCTCCCTTTAGAACTGAATGAAAAGAACTAGCCTGACATGCTCTTGAGTCTGCACTCTAATAGATGATAGTTGACAGTTGAATGAATAAAACCCTGACTATTATCCTCTATTTATAGTGCTAGACAAAGTCCTAAATCCTATGAGAATTAGAAATCCAAATCCTAAAAGGAATTACAAATCATAACTAGTTTCCATAAAGAAATAGAATTCAATTTGGAAATAAATCTTAGTCTAAAAGAAATCCTAATTACAATAGAATTGTAAAAACTAATCTTCTAGAATCTAAAATTCAGATTTGAAATTGGAATTAAATCCCACAATTGCCATGTGCTTAAACTCCTTGCCGCGTGAATCCAAATCCATTTATGATACTAATTGTTGAATCCTTGATTTGCTAGGAATCCCATAAACCTCCTCCAATTTATTTTCAAAATCACGGAACCCCTTCAATTGTACCTAAAATAAAAATATAAGAATACTGAGTTTATTTAGACACAAAATAAATACAAAAGATTAAGTATTAAGGAATAAAAATATAACATATTTCATACTCATCATATATGTGTGTGTGTGTGTGTGTGTGTGTGTGTGTGTGTGTGTACTCTTAATGTTTTTATTTTAGATCACTAATGGATGCATCATTTCGTAGAATAAAAATAAAATAAAATCAATGAATGTATACTTTTTTTAAATATACATAATACGAAATTGTTACTTTTCTTGAATTTCAAGATAAATTATATCTGTGCCTCTTTTAAATTTATATTTTATGAAAATAGCCACTAAACAAGCATAATATCAAATGTAAATAAAAATATACTTAACATTAATACGTAAAAGTGGACTGTTGAATATATAACAACCAAACAGGCACTAAAATCAATTTAACACTAGCACCAGTAAGAAAAATGTTCCAAACATGACTCCAGGTTTCTACATGATCCTTTTTGCGATAATCTATTTTCCAAAATCCCTTTCGCATTATATAAAGCAATGCCAAACTGAGCTCTAAGCCACCTAAACCTAGTCCAATTTTATGTAGTCTTGTCTTGTATAATACAATATGAATATAATGATATACATTTACATTTTTGATAAAACTCAAAGTCCTATAAGATTATTACTATAATGTCTAGTTTTCGTCACCCCATTGTGATTTTACTAATATGTATTGTAAGTTCCCGTAATCAAAAGGACTATCCCTACTGATATTTTGTCTTATGTATGTGTAATCTATTTGTTTAACTTGGTACTCATTATTTGTGTTTCTTATAATAGAGCTATCAAACCATTTGTGAGAAGTACCCATCCTTTCGTGAAAGATCCGAAAATGTAAATCTTGTTGTGCAAATTTCTCTGCAGCCTTGGTCAGTATTTAGGCCTGATGGGGTAAGATACTTTACTGGACATCATACTTGTATAATAGTGTTATTAATGGAAGCATCATTCTACAAAGTGTTGGGACATAACAACAATCTGATTTTTGAAGATATTAGTTTTATGTTGACCATAAATTCTCCTCATAAGTTATCCCAATTCTCCACTACTGCTATTAACCAAAATCTTTATATGATTTTGTCATATTGATTACTGCTACAGGTAATTCTATTCTCGGACATTCTTACCCCTCTTTCGGGAATGAACATACCGTTTGACATTGTAAAAGGAAAAGGTCCGGTCATATTCGATCCGCTATGCACAGCTGCTGATGTTGATCAAGTGAGAGAATTTGTTCCTGAAGATTCGGTTCCATATGTTGGGGAAGCATTAACAATTTTGAGAAAAGAGGTTTGCTTTTGCATGAAATCCTTCTTACTATTTCATTCAACACTTGGTTTTGTTTTTTTGATAAATAATAATTTTATTCATGGAGATACCAAGGGGTATTGTGCCACCCATGTACAAAATAGCAGGCAATACTCAATAGACAACCCACACTCAAATCATGTTCATAACGTGAACTCCGATAAGAAATCTACAAAAGCAATAATTGAACCCAGATAAACCTCATTTGGCAAAAAAACAAGAGACTCATAACCAATTGTTTTATTTGCATAAGTGTCTCTTCCTCCCGTTGAAGTATCTACAATTTCTTTCACACCATAAACACCCACCAAAGACTGTAGAATCATATCCCATTTAGAGCGATGAGCCGACGACACATTTGGAACTCGACCCCCCCTCCCCCCCCCCCCTCCCCTCCCTCCCTCCCTCCCCCTCCAGGCTGCTAAGAAGTCAGCCACTGAATTGGGCATCTTACCCAGACCAAACCCCATACAGAAAAATCCATCATCCGTAAGTGGGGAACAAACTCACAATACAAGAGTAAATTATCAGCCAACTCCCACCCCTGCTGACACATAAAACATCTATTCACCACAAAATTCCCTTCAACACCGATTCTTGTGTCCAAATCTTCCCATGAGTTTCTTTCCAGGTAAAAAAGGCCACGTTCTGTCTATCTCTAGGTTCTGTAATCTCTCTCTCTAAATGAATGGCAATCTTTCCATTTTCATTTTCTCTCTCTAATTCTATCTCTATTCTCCTATCACTCTCTAATTTTGCTAAGTGGTTGAAGAGTGTAGATAATGAATTAACTAGTTCATGACAATTGGTATTAGAGCAGAAAATTCTGCGACCTGTTCATCATATCATTCCTGTACTGATTTTTTTTGTTATAATTCTTCTCATTTGTTTCTTAATCTATTTCTCTTCCATCTCAACTATTCTTAATTCTGGTTATTGATCCTCATTTTCTTCATCTAATTCTGCTCTTCTACAACTCTTATTCTTCTCTCAATCTCCAAAAAAATAAACCAAGGAAAAAAATAAAAATAAAACCATTTCTATCATACTACTCTCTATGCATTCCAATTGTTTGAAGAAATGTACTGTGGATATTAAATTTTCCTCTAATATGTAATTTCTGGTATTTTTTGGACAATTGATGTTAGTCACAACTAATACAAACGCACTCAAGCTCGCTCACTTAGAGATTAATTTAGTTTGATACTAAATTGACTCTTTGAACTCATAATTCTCATTCTTGTGGAGATTATTTTACATTCACTGAGATTGAAATAGATGCTTTTGAGATGGCTGAAACATCAATGTTAAATATTTTGCTACAAGAGGACCTTGTGAGTTTTAGACAATACACTAATGAAATATTGTTTTAGGAAAATAGGTTGGAAAGATTATGCAATGAGTTGCCTAGGATAATTAGGGAAGCACAACACACTAGCATTGAGGAAATTGGTAGCGAGCAGGAGCCAATAGAACTACAATTCTGTGAAGATAAGGAGACTGGAATTTATGATTGTCCACCAGTCTTTGATGAAGAACCAGAAGGCGATTTCCGGTTTATAATGACTTTAAAAGGTTAATGCAGTGTGGAGGGAACAAGGAACTGTGAATACGCATTATAAAGAACAGCTGGTATTCGATGAATGTTATGAAGCAGATGATGATCTAGTAAAGGAAGCATTAATTTTTGATGGACAACTTATGTTTGATGAAGAAAAACTTGTATTCGTTACTAAAATGATGGAAGAAGCTCATAGTGAGTTTGGTCAACTGAATAAGGCATTATTCTTCAAAAATGAGACCAGTTCTTGTTTTCTGAGTCCTCTAGAGGTTAAGCGTCTTGTTTCTGAAACAAACCTCAAAGTTCAACAGTAGTTTATCCTCTATGACAAAACATGTAAATGTCGAATTAAAATTCCTTCCACCTAAAGGGATTCTGCCATTCTGGACCATCACATACATTTTCCAAGCTTGAATATTAACTTGAAATCTCTGGAAGTTGTGGATAAAAATGCGGATTCAAGTCATTTGTGGCTGACTTTGTACATGAACGAATCCAAGAACTCAATGCCCTGCAAAGCTACTGTCAAGAGAGAACAACGCCAGAGTTCTTCATTACTAAACATATACGGAAGTAGCTATGAAGCAGTGGTGATCTTAATCCATGAGGACATGGATTAACTGAAGCAGGGGAGAATATTACATGTCACTAGAGGATATCTAGGGATTTGAATCAACAGTAGTTATCTAAAATAAATAGTAGTTATCTAGAATAATTAGTACTAAGCTTATTTGTTTTTCTAAGTAGTTAGTTAGCTTATAAAAAGCGAGCAACTAGTATGAGATAAGCATGTTGAATGATGTAAACGAATTATCTGATTTTTCTTTATCTTCTCTCTCTAGGTTCTGTAATCTGTTTCTCTCTAAATAAATGGGAATTTGTCCATTTTCTATTTCTTCTATTTCTCTTTAATCTGTTAAGTAAGTAGTTGAAGAGTGCAGATCATGAACTAACTAGTTCATGACCGAATATTCTAGTAAACAAGGTTCACATAGGATGCTAGGTATTTAGGCTTATTTTCAAGTAATTCTAGTTGGGGGCCTTTGGAATTGAAGTTTTATAAGATTTAGCTTGGCTGTAAACATGATCAAGGGACAAAGGATCTAAGAGTCTAACCATATTCATAATTTCCTCTTTTCTCCAACAATACTTCCTACAAAAAACTTATCAAGCAATTGGGGTATTTTTTCTAACATCTTTCCCTTGCACCTTTCATCATAGCAGTTGCATTTTGAGTTTTTGTGAGGAGCTTAAATTTTTCAAAGATATTTCCTTCTTCCTTAGTAAATCTAGCCACAAAGGCTTTGGTGAACTCAGCCCGTGAGACTTCCTCCCCATCACGAAGGATTAATAACAGGACTAATGAATACCATGCAAGTGCTTGGATTACATCCAATAATAAGCTCAGTTGCAGGTGATATCAGGAAACAAAGCGTCACTAGTAGTCTGTGCTTGGATTGTTTTTAGTTGTTTTTGGTGTAAAAGGAACAACAAACAAATAGAAGAGGAATTAAAATGAAACAGTGGCTGAATTTGGAGGAGATGATGATGGAGTTCTCTACTGGGAATGGAGTAGAGAGATTGGCTCTGAGGCTTGACTGAGTTCTGATACTAACTTGTTAGGATTGGGGATGAGCCTACTCGATCACACAAATGTGATATAATGAGATAAGAATTATTAGAAGACAACTTTTAGATTAGAAGAGAATGGAGTTGGATGAGAAGAGATTAAGTCACAAAACCTCAACTCTTTCTTAGATTTTCATAATAATCAGCAATGAAATCACTTGACTCTTCTCTACTACTTGGACTGCTCATGCTTGCATGAGAAATCAAGCTAACTTGTTCTAAAATTTACACTACTCCCTCCTAATTATCACATGGATTTATTGCTATTGAGTACTGACTATTCCTTCAACGACTTGGGCCTAACAAAATGCATGTATTTTGATTACATGTCCTGTTTCCCACTATTTTTTGAAGTTGTTTGATTGCTCATGGCTCCTTATCCAAATAATGTAGCATATCTCTTCGTTTTTTGGCTTACCAAAAAAAAACTTCATTTTGTTATTCTTATCATTAGTCTGCATGTTTAAAGATACTCTTTTGGGGACTCTAATGAAACTTTATATAATCCTAGTGTATATACAGTTTAATCATGCCCATATTGTTAATACTCTGTCAGGTAAACAATGAAGCAGCAGTGCTGGGTTTTGTTGGGGCTCCTTTCACTCTGGCGTCATATGTGGTTGAAGGTGGTTCATCAAAGCACTTTTCAAAAATAAAGAGATTAGCTTTCTCACAGCCAAAGGTAATTTCATACTAATACTATCCAGTAACTCGGAAATTATTGAGGCCCAACAAAGTAGATTATGGTGTAGATGTAAACTAAGAACAAGTGTCTAAATTGAGGTTGATATTGAATCAGATTTACTAAATAGCCAACATGATCATATGGTCGTTCTCTGGTATTTGGAACACACATTTAAGCATGATACATTCCTCTTTTGCACTCTCATTGCTGCTTGCTCCATATGCTCTCTCATTAACCTCTCCCGTAAAATATGTAAAGGCTACTCCCATGTGACCAAAGATACATATAATATGGCTAACGGCTGAATGTTGCAAAGCAATTGTAGCATTCCGAGATTACTACTACCTCCTACCTAAAAAGATAGGCCATTTGTTTCAGGGGTTTACTGTTATGGATTATGACATGTCAAAAATATATTTATTCGTTATATATATTATGAGGTTTATATGTGCAATGTATATAAATATAAAAATAAAATTATAATATTCGCTCCGTTCCAAAATTAGAAATACATTTTGACTTTGTCGAGTCAATTTGTGAAATTCCAAAAGGAATCAATATGTTTTTTATTTTATTTTATTATAAATAACTATAATTATTATAAACTAACTAAAAAGTACTATTAGTTATTATATTTGTTCTTTCCAAAACTTAAATAAATTCATATCAATTTGGAAATTTAAGATTTCGCAAATTGACTTTAAAAAGTCCAGATGTATATGTAATCTTGGAACTGAGGGATTATGGTTTTGTCACATTTTAAAATTTGTGCATATACTAAAGAAAAGGGGCGTTGTAGGGAGTATGAAGGTTGTAAACTAGATTTCCAGTTTCCTTTTGTTTGTTTTTTAATATATTTTGTGTAAGCTAGAGGAAGGGTTTTATCTTCTGTTTATGCAATCATGGTGTTATTGGCATTTGCCTGCAAAGGGAACTTGACCCCCAACCCTTTGTTAGATGCGCTACAATATGCTTGGTGCCTGAGAATATAGAGGGTACTCGTTCTGGTTTTCAAGATACTTATTCTGACCTTGTGAAAAAGAGAGGGTATTTTTCTTCTAATTCCTCCATCCCAAACAATAAGATAAATTTTGACTTTTTAAAGTTAACAAGCTTCCTACCCGTTCAAGACACAAGCTAGCTTTCAAAACAGTTTTTGTATTTTTGGTTTTAGATATCAATCCGATAAGATATAATTTTAGTATGAGAATGATTCATTTTGTTCTAAATTATAAGATCTTTATTGACTTTTGAACGTCAATTTAACACATTTTCAAACTCAATTGAGATGATTTATTAAAAATTATGAAATAATAAATGTTACAATTAGTAATATTTTTTTGGACAGCTTACAATATTTATCATTGTATAGACTAAAATTAAGTGAATCTATGTCAATTTTGAGTTGTAAATGGCTTTATCTGACTTTAAAAAGCCAATAATAATCTTATATTTTGGAACGGTGGAAATATATTATATTTTACTATTAGCAAAACAGTTCGAAGATCAGTAACCTTTTTTTTCATTCTTCTGATTGTTTCCTTTTCTTTTCTTTTTTTGGTTTTTGGGAGTTGTTTAATTAGTGTTGAATGGGTGAAGAGTAATAGCCTATTGTCATTCAAAAATTATTTGTATTTAATTTGTGAATGTATCTGAGCATGTCAAGAAGATTTGTCTGTTGGTATTTGGTGCATAATGTATCAAACTAATTATTACTTTTGTAAATCTGGTTCTCAAAGGTTTGATGCATCTATTTTTTGTTTGTTTCAGTGGTATTAGAACAGGGATTAATTTTATGACCAACCAAATTAACTCAACTCAATTAGATGTTTATCTCTTCTTGGAGTATTATATAAAGGTATTGATTTGAGACATTTTCGAATTCATAATTGATGCGATTCATTTAAATTTTGGGGGAAAAGAGATATTGTAATTAGTACTAATATTGAGATGGTTTACAATATTCATAATTGTATTAACTAACTAAGATTAAATGAATTCATATCAATGTTGAATTTCAAAATGTCTTAATTTGACTTCAAAAAGTCAAAATTGGTCTTGATCTTAGAACAGGGGAGTATTTTATTTTGAAGCACCTCCAAGGGACCATATTAATGTTTGTAGGGACTAGCGATGTATTCATCATTTTTTGGTTGTGTGCACCATATCTGAAGAGCTAGTGTAACACCCCAGTCCCACATCGAAAGATAAGGGGGAAATTTATCTGCATATAAGGAAATAAGTTACTACCAATAGTACCTTCAAGTCATGACCTTTTGGGAGTCTGTGGTGGGCTAAGATGACTCAAGAAGATACTATTGGGCCAGTAGTTTGAGGCCTTATTTTGATGGATTTGATTTGATTCGGACTTGGGATTTGACCCGAGATTTATTCCGGACTCGGGATTTGACCCGGGTTGTTTCAGCTAGTATCAGTTTTTTTGGGGTAGTTTATTCAATTGGAATTGAGAGAGCATGAATGATTCCTACTGCTTACAAATTCAATAGCAATTTGTGCATAAGAGATCTTCATTTGTACTTCCATTTGGGCTTGATCCAAATCTATTTCTTTCCCCTTTTTCTGATTTCAAACTCCTGTTGAAACATACCAGCATACTAAATAGCATATTGGAAGAGCAAATTCATTATCATGTTTTTGACAGAGCAGTGACACTTAAATTTGGTCCATTATTTATACCTCTCCTGCAGGTCCTTCATGCATTACTTCAGAAATTCACATCCTCCATGGCGAAGTATATTCGTTACCAAGCTGACAATGGAGCTCAAGCTGTTCAGATCTTTGACTCATGGGCCACAGAGCTTAGCCCAGAAGATTTTGAAGAGTTCAGTCTCCCTTATTTGAAGCAGATAGTGGATTCTGTGAAACAAACCCATCCAAGTCTCCCATTGATCCTCTATGCGAGCGGGTCAGGTGGGCTGCTTGAGAGATTGCCCTTGACGGGAGTTGATGTGGTGAGCTTGGACTGGACCGTTGACATGGCTGATGGTAGGAGGCGACTGGGAGCTGATGTTGCGGTCCAGGGCAATGTGGATCCTGGAGTGCTTTTTGGTTCGAAAGATTTTATCACCCGTCGGATAAATGATACTGTGCAGAAAGCGGGTAAACGAAAACATATTTTGAATCTTGGGCATGGCATTGTAGTAGGCACACCAGAAGAAAACGTTGCTCATTTCTTTGAGGTCGCGAAAGGAATCAGATACTAAAAGTGGATTCTGAGACTTGAGTTTTTGCTAATGTACGAGTAGTTATTTTTTTTCCAGCCTAGTTTCCTTGTTGCATTCTGTATTAATTGGTAACGACCATGGGATTCCTTCCAGGTTTTATAATATCCTTATTGTTTGGCGAATGACTTGAAAATATTGAACTATTCAGTTTTATTTATTTACCTTTTTACTTGAAATACCTATGTACTTTTTCATATTCCTTGTGTTTTAAACATTGGGGTCTAAGAGAATATCACTTCATCACTAAAACTAAACACCTGTTAGCTAACTTAACAGAATAACTGGTGTGGAATTATGTTTTATTTTTACACGAAAATAAAGAGATGGAATATATTATTAAGTGGATTCCCTGGGCAGGATAAGATTTTCTAAGTTGGTTTTTGGGACTCTATTAATTATTTTCAATAATAGGATTTCTTTTAATTCATACCCTGATCAATTGAGGATTGAAACCGCGTATGACTTAATTTAGAGAATGTGGCTTTGGCTTTTATTGGTGGTACATACATACATACATACATATATATTAACGCATGCACATTCACATCGCATGATCACCAATTCACCACCAACCAATTGGCGTTTTTTCAATTGTAGGCATGTCATGTAACTGATCATGAGAAATACTTGGCAACACAACTCCCTCCCTGCCGAATGTCAACTAGAAAAGAAATACTAGTATCTTTTTGACAGGACTAGTCTTAACTAAGATTCATCAATCATTCGGTTATAATCGAATCGAATAGGCTATTCGGTTATAATCGAATATCGAAATATTCATATTTTTAATATTCGAACTAATAATCGAATTTTGGTAATAATCGAATACCGAATTATAAATTAGATATTTCGTGTAATAACCGAACACTGCTATCAAAAATAACACCCAAAATTATGATTCCACAAAATGTCTAAATCGACTATGATGTTATCCATACCTTCAAATACAGATGCAGTGAGATTGAAACAAATTTTCTATCTTATTGCAATTAATATTGGAAAAAGATCGGATTATGGATATTCCCGTTCCGGCAACACAAAGGACGGAGAAAAATTTTTCCCAAAAAGTTTTTTCCCAAAAGTGAACTGATCAATTGATGGAAACTAATTTCCAATTACTCCGATCGTTTCCAAGACTTGAGCCTTTTCCTTTTCCCCCAAACTTTCCTTCAATTTCGAAATCGCAACTCTTATGGCGAAGCGGGAGCCAGGGCCACCAGACCGACGAGGTGTTTAACTACCCAATCGACGGCCATGATGTCAACGACGATCGGTGCCGATTCTTTCATGACGCTTAACGTCATACCGGTGCACCGTGATAAGCTTTGAGGTCTTCTTTGGAGTCAGAGTTTGTGGAGCATGTGAGTGAAGGTGAGGAGGAGAAATGGGTGCGGAGAAATGGGACCGGTGGTGAGGTGGACCACCTGGTCGAGTGAAATCGGTAGTTGAGTCCGTCGAACATGGTGGAGACTTTTTCCTAGTTGGTATCGGGTTTGATTTTGAAGAAGACTATGTGTTCAATGATTTGCGGTCTGAGACTTCAGAGTCTGGAGCTAGCCGCCTAGTAATTTAGTAAAGTAGACAAGTAGTCTGTAGTTATATTATTATTTTAACTTAAGTGCTGACTATTCACTACTGTGCAACTTTGCAACTTACAAAGCTTTGTTCGGTTATATTATTATTTCAACTTTGCAAAGTTTTGTTCGGTTATTCGGTTAAACCGAATAATCCAAAAGTAAAACCTGTACAAACTAATCGAAAATCGTAAATAATTTCAGATATAATCAAAATGTTAAAAATAACTTAATTATTAAAAAAAATCGATTAAATTATTTCGATTCGGTTTGATAATTCGATCCTAATTTTAACTAGCTCTTCTTATCCGCCTTAGCTAGATCTATGTTGTTGCAAATTGCAATGCACTAAATTTCAACAATTAATAATCTTAGTGTTAACGCCAAGATCTTTCTCCACGTCCCAATCACGTAAGACGCCCCGATCTGCTGACAAGAAACACAAATAACACTCGAAAGCTTCGACGGCGGTTCCGCTTGGGATAGCTCAAAGCGTGTGAATTAGTACGTGTTCACAAGGTTAACAATGGAGGAATATATGATCTAGTGTATTGAGAGAGATAATAATTCTCAGTTGTGTGTATGGGAGAATATGAATAATCAATATATGAGAGAACGTACCTCCATACGATGGCTTCCTTGCTAAGTTATATTACCTTTGCTTGGATTACCGTGCCACCCACTACTACCTGACACCCCCTCTGATCTGATGGGCTCTGCCGACTATATCAGGTTTATCTACTGCTTTTACTTTGTTTTCTCTCGCCGTGGGTTATGATCCCATCCACATTAATGCATGGCAGGATCCTTGGTCAACTGTCATGCTTTTTCATCATCACAAGTCAAAGTAACAGATATTAAAATATCTAATGGGTCGATCCATTGGACTGACCCGGTCCAACAGGATTAAATAAAGTTGACACAATAAATGGGCTCAAAGAGTCCCATGGCTTAATAATAAAAGCCCAACAGATTATACTGATAAATGGGCCCAATCTATCCGGCCCAAAATAGGAGAAATATTATGACCCAACATTACCCCCTAGTTTTTTAGTTAAACAAGATGTTTAATGGAAAACTATATATGATTTATGATATTTAGAATTTAATAAAGGCCCAAGGATAGGAAATAAGTGGATCATACCCACTTTTAACATACGGAGTGAAATAAGGGAGGACTGGTTAGTGGATACCCAGAGCAATAAGCCCAATTTGATAAAGGATTTGAATTTGAACGGGATGGGCCAATAAGATAGAAATCCAACAGTCAAAGCCTAACTCGATAAGATATTCAAAGGTCATCCAAACGCATTCCACTTTAATTCTCATTATTATCGACATTAAATGCGCCTTTGCCTCGCCCATGTAGCAAATCACAAGATAAAAGATAAATCTCACCAAAATTGGCGGTTTTACCCATCGATTTGAAATTCGAACCTTTGAGCTTTCTTCCTTCTCTCGGAAAAACCTCTCTTTAGCTTTCGTAAACTCAACAATGGTGAATCCAAGCCAAACCCCTTCAAGTTCTTTCGCTCAAACCCCTAACCAAGGGGGTTCAAGTGCCAATCCACCATCTCCCACCGATTTCTTCAAAGATGGGGAACAATTTTCATGCTAACATCGCCTCCACCGCCTCTCGAATCGAATCATGAGCTCTCCGGATTCGATATCATGTTCCGAATAACTTGCTATGAGGGCTCCGGTGGTGAGGAGCGAATGTACCAAATGACAGACGGATGGGTCGCCATGCCGACTACTCTTTGGAAAAGGGATTCGCCTACCCTCCACGCCTTCATAGTTACCTCCTAGGGTTTATTGGAGTAGGCTTCGGAATTGGTGCCTAACTCCTATATCCATATCTTTGGCGTTCATCGCTTACGCCATGAATTAGGGGTTACCCCCTGTTGATCTCTTCTTCACCCTCTTCTCATTTGGCGAGATCCCAGAACGAGGGTTCAAAATCTCGAGCAAAACAGTCCCCACGCCCAAACTCGAAATTCAAGAAGAGGCCCCTGATGAGCACCCCCTCGAGCAACAAAGGATGGCACGAGAAATGGTTCTTCGTCACTGGTCCTGGAATCTCCTCCCTTCCCGATTGGACCACTTCGGAGCGTATCTCTGCTGACTTTGGTGACATCCCCGAGGGGCGCGTGAGGGAGATGGGCGACTTCATGAATAAGATCCCTCCTCAAGAGTGGAGCTTCACCCTACTGACCAAGCAAGCATGGTTGTATGACCATAAACGTAAGTCTCGGACCATTATGTGATATAATTTTTGAAATGTTTATGTGGTACGGATTTTAACTTGTGATTATTTGCAGTGTCTTTGATCAAACCAACTTCCTCGGAAGTAAAAGACTTGGAAGATTTCTTGGTGGGGAGGATTACTGATGCAAATGAAGAACTCCCTAACGAGGAGCCTTCCCGAACTGAACCCCCTACCCCCGAGCCAACAACAACCCCTCTTCGGGATGATGACCCTGAAGCTGACAATCCTATCATTCTCAAGCGGTCCTCCGACCTCTGTAGAAGGAAGAAGGCGCCAAAGGGCCGGGACTCCTCGCGAGATAAAATCTGAAAGCGACGAGGAGGTACTTCCCGAGGTAAACCCACAACCAATTCCTTTGGTTGAACCCACAACAACAACCTCGAACCAACCCCACCAACTTCCGAACCAACCCCACCAACTTCTCGAACCAATCCTAAAAAGAGGAGTCTCGACATTCCTCCACACGATCAAGGCGAAAGTCCTTCGTGCTAAAAAAAATTAAGCAAAATAATTCCTCTATCTGCCAAGCCGAACTCGCGTTCCCTCTCCTTCAACAACCAACCCTTTAAATGAAACCCCAACACCTAACTTATTTGGCGAGCGGTGAAGCCGAGCCCTTCTCCGTCGAAAAAAAAGCGACCTTTGGCCGGTCAGCTCGGTTCAACTTCTGAACCTTCTTCAACTCCTGAGCCAATGCCAGCTCGATCACATTCTCCAGAGGCAATGCATGCGGATCCTTCACCGGTTCGCAGTCAGCCTATGCCTCCACCTCAAGGACCAATGACATCCGAATTTCAGCATGACGCCATGGGTCCACCGACTATGTGGCCTCGGTTCAATGCCAATTTCCCCTTTCAACTGTTTGAGGCATTCGTTTGCGAGACCGATGACCATCGGTTCGGGAACAGTTCAAACGGGGATTTGCTCAGCGAAGGCATGAGCTACTTGGCTAAGGTAAATGACTCTTCTCTTCCTTTGCTTACTTATTTTCATACTTATACATCTGAAGTTGATTGAATAACACTGAACATGAACAGGCAAATGCTGTCTTCGGACGTCTGCGTCCCAGATCTCTCCAAGCTGAATCCGAGGAGGAAGCGCTGAAGAAGGAAAATTCCCTCCTGAAATCTGCCCTGGCTCGGGAAAGGACTCATCGTGAAGGCCTTCTTCATACTAACGAAGGTCTTCAGAAAGAGTTGGCCCAAGCTAAGGGAGAAGTGAAGGCCTCCAAGGAAGAACTAAAGTCGACTAAGGCTCAGCATGCTGAAATTGTCAACATGAATGTCGACTTAGTTCAGAGGAGTGAACTGAGGATGGATAAGATCAAGGAGTTGAAGTCCAACGCCAAAATCTTGACCAAGACGATCCGTAAGATGGAGCAGGATGAAAAGCTTCAATGAATATCTAAGAAAGCTATTTCGAAGCAAGAGATCCGAGAACTCAAGGCTCTTTCGGGACCTTGGGCCTCCTTTAACCGATGCTCTTCGCAAAGAAATTTGTGAAGAGTATAGAACTTCAGACGAAATAAGCGGGGGAAATCATGAGGATTCATAAAAAGAAAGCTACGAGCTCTGCCGAAGTCTTGGCAAGGAAAGGTTGATCAAGGCTAACTTAGATCCCTACCTGTTGGACTCTTCGGATGATGATGGCGCTGCATGAAGCACCAGCTTATGGATTGTCTTAGGTCTTATTATGAATATTTGTAGAAATTTTATGTTATTTCCTTATTTGTAAATGAACTTAAATATTAATGAGAAATGATTTTCTTCCTTATGACTTCAGTGTACTTTTTATTTTATGTCAATACTTCAATATGAATTTATATGAACAAGTGTACAAAAAACCCTTTCGAGGATTTAACTTCAAATGATTAAGCATGTCATATAACAGATAAAGTGATATTAAAGAACAAGGCATTCCGAACTCAACACTTAAATAAAATAAAGTACCACATATTCATCGGCTCCGAAGTGTGAGATCGGTCATTTGTTTACCACTCGGGGTGAAACAATTATATGAAAACCAAGATATAAGGATCAAGATATAAGGACCAAGATATAAGGACCAAGATATAAGGATCAAGATATAAGGACCAAGATATAAGGACCAAGATATAAGGATCAATTGTGACCATTGACTTACCACCCTGGTAAAATCAATATAGGATCCTTCGTCTACCACTCGGGGTAGAACGACAAATGGGCTGCCATCGAATGGCCAGCGAGTCCTACCATACCTCCTTACACCATAGTGACCATAGGACAAAATAGGACCAAGACCAATAGTGACCATTGATTTACCACCCTGGTAAAATCAATATAGGATCCTTCGTCTACCACTCGGGGTAGAACGACAAATGGGTCGCCATCGAATGGCCACGTGAGTCCTACCATACCTCCTTACACCATAGTGACCATAGGACAAAATAGGACCGGGACCAATAGTGAAAAAGTATCTTTTATTGATAATGAACAATAATATCTGATGGACTTAGATGGATTAACTTGATCTTTATTGAAAGTATTTAGAAGCTTGTCGGTGCCAAGTGTTTTGATTTTGGAACCATCTAATGCCCTTAACCTAGGTAAGTGCTGGTTTGGATACTTGATCACCTCATATGGTCCTTCCCGGTTTGGCATTAACTTTCCGTGTTTTGAGGTGTAGAAGCTTTGGCTTCTCCGAGGGCTAAGTCTCCTACTGAATCTGCAAGTTTGACTCCTTTGTTGTAATGCTTCGCTACTACTTTCGTTGATAATGACCAATTTAAGTAGAAAGCAACCTCTCTAACTTCCTCTAGTAGATCCAAATTGGCCTTCATCCTTACGTCATTGTATATTTCTTTGTATTGGTGACCAAGACTTGGAGATCCGATTTCGACGAGGACTAAGGCATCGGTGCCATAGGCCGGTCGAAGGGTGAATCCTGGTAGTCCTTGGTGTAGTCGGTAAGCCCACAACATTTGAGCGACTCCCTCCGCCATCTTCCTTTAGCTTCATCTAGTCTGCACTTGATCCTGATTCATGGCGTCATTGGTCACTTCAACTTGGCCATTTTGGTGTGGATGAGCCATCAAGTCTTCTTATGTTGAATACCCAACTCCTTTAAAAATGCTTCAAATTTTGATCCCATTTAATCGACGTCCAGTTGTCCGATATTAATACTCTCAGGGATCCCGGCGAAACACTACGGACTCTTTTATGAACTTCAAACATTCTTGCTCAAGTAATTAGCAAAAGTGGCTTCGCTTTCTACCCACTTAGTCATGTAATCAATAGTAACTCATGACAAAGCTAACTGACCTTTAGCTTTAGGCAATGGATCCAATATATCTACCCCAGATAAATGAAGGGTATAGGAGATAAAATCGAGTATAGCTCTTCTTGGGTGGATGATGATGGGATCGGATCATTGAGTTGGCACTTTTCACATTTTTTGACATACTCTGTAGCTTCCTTAAAATTGTAGGCCAATAGTATCCTTGTCGAAGTACTTTGTAAGCCAAAGATTTAGCAGCCATATGATCACCGCAAATGCCCTCGTGAACTTCCCGAAGAGCATATTCCGCCTCAGATGGGACCAGGCACTTCAGTAATGGTGAAGAAAAGGCCAATCGGTAAAGATCTCCATCAATAAGAACAAAGTTGGCGCTCTTGTATTTGATCTTCTTTCTAACATCTCGATCCGGAAGGAAGGACGCCATCATCGCCAAATACTCGATGTAGGGGTTATCCAATGAGTTAGACCATTCGATACACATCATGACTTCATCTTTGAACACTTCGGTGTTCGAGAACTTCCAAGTAAACTGATCCGTTAAAAACATCTGCATCCGTAGTAGCCAATTTCGACAATGCATCGGCGATAGAATTGTCATTACGCTCTATGCTACGAAATTGTGACGAAGCAAAAAATCTTTGAAGTCGGTCCTTTAACTCGCCAAATACTTGATCATCCGATTTCCACGAGCTTCATAGTCCCTCGATAGGTTGCTTGACAACTAATCGAGAGTCATTTGTAGATGATAAGGTTAGGACCTCTAGACTCTTTGTCAATCGAACACCCGCAAGCACCGCTTCATACTTTCGGCCGTTGTTTGTCGCTTTAAATCCAAATCGATGGCTGTTGAACTTTGAACCCGTCCGGACTTGTCAAGATAATTCACCGCCCCACTAACAGTTAGGGTAGAGGAACCATCTGCATATAGAGTCCAAACATTCGCGCTCTGTTGAAGAAGCGCAAGCTGCTTTCGACGGAGGATTCAACTTAGGTAACTTCGGCATCTCGCCGGTGAACGAACATTCTACTTTATGAAATCGCCAAAGCTTGGCCTTTGATAATGGTTTCGTGGATGGTATTCGATGAAAAAATCGTGACAACTCCATTGTCCACGCCGCTTAACCTTCCGAAACTTACGCTTGCCCATCACCTTCTTCAATGGTTGATCAGGTGTAGACAACCAGAGCCGACCTTGAAAATACTGGTACCAAGCTTCCTACTAGCAATTATCAAGGCAAAGGAAAATTTTTCAATATTTGGATACCGGTTTTGACATCTCGCGGGACGCGTGGTGACATAATAGATGGATCTTTGTCTTCCACCGATCTCCCGAACCAAAGATCGCTCCAACCGCATTAACGAACTCTTGCCGCCAGATATAGATATAAGGTCTCATTGGAATGGGTTTCACCAATAAAGGAGTAGAAGAAAGATACGCCTTTATGCTCGGAAGGCGTATTCACACTCTGAAGTCCACTGGAACGTCTTCGCATTCTTCGGCCCTTTCAATGTATCAAAGAAAGGAAGGCACCTCTCTGCAGATTTGGCGACGAACCTCCTTAATGTTGCAATCCTGCCAGTCAGACGTTGGACGTCTTTGAATGACTGAGGAGTCTTCATGTCAAGAATGGCTGAATCTTCTCTGGATTGGCCTCGATACCCTTTGACTAATCAAGATAACCCGAAACTTCCCCGCACCGAGGTAGAAAGTGCACTTGGCGGATTAAGTTTTTTAGTTGAGCGATGACGATACCCGAAAGCATTCCTCTAGATCGTCAAATGACTCTGAACGTGCATGCTTTTCACGATCATGTCATCAACGTATACTTCCATGTTCCTTCCCAAATTTTTATCGAAGATGAAGTTCATCATTCTCCGGTAAGTGGCTCCAAGCATTTATAAGGCCAAAATCATCTTCTTGTAGGCGTAACCGAGCAAAGTGTGTAATAAATGCGGTTTTGGGATGTCCTCTTTACACATGGATATTTGGTGATAACTGAAAAAGCATCCATAAGGCTTAGTAATGCATACCCCGAAGTGGCATCGATAAGTTTGATCAATATGGGGTGAGGATAAAATCCTTCTGACAAGCTTTATTGAGGTCGGTGTAGTCGATGCAAACCCGCGCCATTTTCCATTACGCTTCGCACCAACACCACATTAGCCATCCATTCGGGATAATCAATCTCATATATAAAGTCGGCTGACCCAATGACTTTGCTATTTTCTCGATCAATAATTTTCACGTCGTTCGCGCAAAGATCCATCTTTTACGCCAAGCCTATTCTTCGAGGGATCTACATTCAGACTATGCTCGGCTATTTTCCGACTAACTCGTGCATGTCCCTCGGTTCCCATGCAAAAATATCCGCATAACAACAGTAAGAGTTCTATGAGATTTGTCAGAAAGAGTTTCGGTAGACTGAACCGATCTTCACTGATCTTGTCCGGCTTTCAAGGATCAATTCGACCTCTTCCGTTCCTCGGCGAGGAATCACCATTCGTTGTAACTATTCTCGGTAAAAGGCTCGATCTCAATTGTCATCCTTTGCTTTTGTTTTTGACCCCACTCCGGGAGGAAATAACAAAGACATTACGATAGCATCGTCGGCCTAGATCCAAGTCCCCGCCACCTCTCCTACTCCATGAGTAGTGGGGAACTTGATTTTGAAATGAGGGATGGAGGTCATAGCTTGGAGAAGCGATTAAAGTAGGTCTTCCCAAAGATAGCGTTGTAAAGGTGAATCAACGTGCACAACATAGAATTTACACACTATTTTCGACTCATTTGGGGTCTTTGTCTTAGAAGACAACCGGGAGTTCAATAGTGCTCTAACTTTGACAAGATCATTCTTTGAATCAGATAAAGGAGCTTCCCCGCCCGACCTCCATTTTCCGCCTGGTCAAGGTGCATCCTCCGATAGGTATGGGCGCATGGGATATCCAATGAAGATCCATTATCTACCATCATGCGCTTCATGTCCACCGCGCCCACTTCATTTTTTGTGATCACCAAGGCCCCTAAATGCGGCTCGATGGGCTCAGAAGGATAGTCGGCGTCGGTGAATGATATGATGATCGAGGAATGGTCTATCGCTTTCGGGGAGCATCTGTCATATAGTCATGGACCGAATTGAAGTAAGCCCTTCTTCTTCCCTATCAATTTCCCCGCGGACCCACCGGTTATCACATCGATAATAACATGCCTTGGCGGCGATTGGAGCCCTCGAACCGTCTCGAACAAAGACGGTTAACGTTATAACGATTATTTACTACCACATCTCGCACCAACAAGCCGTCTTTAATCTTCATCTCCACAAAGTCTTTCAAATTGCAACACTTTCGTTAGTGTGTCGTGGCGGTGACACGATGATAGCCACAATACTTACGAGAGTTACCCTGCCCAGTTCGGTAATTATCACGGGGTGGCTCAAAGAAAGGTTGGTTTCTGATTTGATCCAAAATTATCGATCTATCAGTGTTTAGTTTGGTGTAGATCTTATTCACCTTCGGGGCCGGAACGGAGGGATGACTACTTCCTTGCCGCCAGGAATTATTGTACTTTTTGAGCGCCTCTCGTCCGATCATTATACCCCCCTGTTCTCCTCTGTTTAACTTCGGGCTTAGGAGCCACCGACTCTTTCCCCTGACCCGAAAGAGGATGTTTCAGACTGTTCATAGCTTCTTCTACAACGATGTAGCCTTCTGCTTTGTCAAAGGCTTCGGCCAAGCTCTTCGGGTGATTGAACATTAACTTCTTCACCAACTTTTCGGACTTTACCAGATCCAATCCATTCTGGAACAAACCTACAGCCTGGAGATCATTAAGATCGGACACCTGACCAACTGCTTCTCTGAACCTCTTTACATCTCGGCCAGAGATTCATTTGGCAACCGCCGGATCTGTGCCAAAGAACCTGTGGGCTTTCCTCTTCTTGGTTGCTCTTAAAGCAGGCATGGAACTTATCACAAAGTTCGGTCCACGAGGATATGGAATCTGAAGGCAAAGTTCCCAACCACTGTCTCGCATCTTTTCTTAGTGTAGTAATAAAGGTGTGGCACTTGGCAGCGTCGGTGAAGTCGTAATAGTCCATTAAGGAATCGAGCGCTCGCTATGGTCATAAGGGTCCCCTTGTTCCATCGTAACTTTCCATGCGAGGCAATTTTTAGTGGTATCCGCCTTTTCCTTGAGAATATCTCGAGGAAAAAGGGATGCTTTCTTTCCCGGGGCGTCCTTCACTCTTTGGACCTCGGCCGGTTGTTTTTTTCGAGCTCTTTAAGCTCCATCACTAGAAAATCAACGCCTTCAGTGTGGGAAACCTCTTTCTCATGAACAACATTATGTCTCCGAGAGGATCGACCCCTCTCCGCCGATCCTACGCCCTGTAGGACTTCTTGATCCGCTTGACGTAACTTTTTCCTTGTGGTGAGAATGATCACGTTGATAGTCCATTACCCGGACTTGGCACGACCTCCTTCGACCGCTCCTTTGTTGATAATCATCTCGATCTTTGAGAAATAATTGGCCATTATCGCTATCTTCGAGGCCATGGGAGTTCGCTCGATCTTCTCCTACTTCGAGAATGATCCTAGAAACCCATGCGAGAACGCTTCGGCTCCTTACCCTTTCGTCGAGTCTCCTCCTTATGCCCACTTCGTCTTTTCAGATTGATCATGGTTTGGATGCTTCGTCCCCGCAATTCCGCCCACCAAGCATCTGTTTCGGCTATATCTTCTCTTTGCTTTTAACAGACCGCCATGGCTCTATATCGCTTCGTTCGCCATCTTCGCCAACTTGGCGATTCTATCCTCCTGGCTACTTTATGATGAATCTTGGTTGGCGAGCCTTCCACATCCTCGACCATGATCTCGCTCCTCATTCGCATCGAAAACCAATCTTTCGTCAGCCCCTTGCCAGAATCTTGAGACGGAGAACCCAGACGACCCTTCAAGAAACACGAGGCGTGGCGAGCTAATGACCATCGCTTTCGCCTTCTTCGGTGTATCATCCCTACTCCTCCTCATCTTCCAAGTAGGTTAAACGATTGTGATTGAAAATTTTAATGACACTAGAACTCAAAAGCCCTCTTCTAGCGCCAATGTTACGCCAAGATCTTCTCCACGCCCCAATCACGTAAGACGCCACGATCTGCGCACAATAAACACAAATAACACAAAGCTTCGATTTGGCCGGTTCCGTCGTGGGATAGCTTCAGCGTGAGAATTAGTACGTGTTCACAAGGTTAACAATGGAGGAATATATGATCTAGTGTATTGAGAGAGATAATAATTCTCAGTTGTGTGTATGGGAGAATATGAATAATCAATATATGAGAGAACGTACCTCTATACGATAGCTTCCTTGCTAAGTTATATTACCTTTGCTTGGATTACTGTGCCACCCACTACTACCTGACACCCCCTCTGATCTGATGGGCTCTGCCGACTATATCAGGTTTATCTACTGCTTTTAACATCGCTTTTTTTCATCTGGCCGTAAGTAGGTTATGATCCCATCCACATTAATACATGGCAGGATCTTTGGTCAACTGTCATGCTTTTTCATCATCACAAGTCAAATAATGAGATATTAAAATATCTAATGGGTCGATCCATTGGACTGACCCGGTCCAACAGGATTAAATAAAGTTGACACAATAAATGGGCTCAAAGAGTCCCATGACTTAATAATAAAAGTCCAACAGATTATACTGATAAATGGGCCCAATCTATTTGGCCCAAAATAGGAGAAATATTATGACCCAACACTTAAGAAATTGGATCTCTCTAACTAGCTAGCTAAGCTAAGTTAGTAAAAATCAAAGCTTGACGGACGGACGGACGGACGGCAAGAGCAAGAGCCTCGGCTGGCTGGCTGGCGGACTCCACTGACTGACAGTGAGACAGACGTACAGGATGTAACGTAATACTCCGTATTAATTAATTAATTAATTCATTCATTCCAACCAACACTAACACCAACACTAATAGTAATACATGCAGACATGCAGTATCATCCTTAATTAATTTCTACTAGTATCTATCACCATGACACCATGCATGGAGGATTGCCACTATTTAATTAAATACTACTAACTTATAATTCCCAACACTAACAGTAACATCGATCCTAAATTAATATTTATAAGTCAGACAGACATATATATTTTTCTTTTTAAAATAGAACGAATATAAAACAAAAGAATTATAGTTTCTGACGTTATCACATTAATTAATTGGAAAAAATAAATAAAACTCCTCCCGGGATCAGATGCATGTGGGTTTCGTATGGGAAAGGACTAAGCCATTAGCCATGTGCCAATTAAGAGAGCCCGCACGCAGGCGGCAGTCATTCCTATGCTACAAATTACTAATTTATATTAATAGTAAACGATCATTCATAATTTTATATAATTTCATTTTATTAGAGTAATGCAACAAAAGTGTAGTAACGTCGATATTAATTATCATGTCCGACTTAATTTCTCCTTTAATTATAGTGAAGAAAATACTTGAAATATATGGGAGTGGTTAGCCTAAAATTAATTTTGATTAATTTATCAATGCAGCGATCTCTTTCTGCGTGTCACCGTTGTGTATTGGTCAAATGATCAACTTACTATAAAATTAACTTTATGGTAACGGGATCCGAAATATATACTCGATTACGGAAATGTCAAAATAAATTGACTTTAATTGTAAGTTCCATGTGAAACCAAGCTTGCAGTTATCTAAATAGGGGAGGGAGGGAAGTTTGTTACAAAATTTTCATTTTCAAAAATATAATATAAATTTAAGTGTGGCTTTTTTAAATTAGTACGAAATTTTTTAAAAAATTTAGTTGATGTGATTTTAAAATTTTATATTTTGTGATTAGTTTATAACTTTGATAAATGTATTTTTTAAAATAAAGAGAGTTTAAACTAATTTTGAATTTAAATATTTAAACTTGACTTTAAAAGGTCAATATAAATCCTATAATTTGAAACATGCGGAGTATTTGTATACGAGAATTTGATAATTTTACAAGACTTTCTGCTTAAATAAAACCCATATTCACCTGTCTGAAAATATCAGATTTTTTTTTGTTGTAAAAATAATAATTTCAATTTGTTTTTTTTAATTCTAGCTAATTCATCTCTCTTCCAACGAATAATGCTATGGTGTCGAAATATTATTACAAAAAATTAGACACAAATTAATATATCAAATAATAACTAGTTAATATTTATCACAAAATAAGTGAACTCAGTTGTTATAATTAACTACCAATTACAACCCTACACATCATTTTTTATTCCATTTTTATAATCATTCTTGGTACCAAAAACATTATTCCTCCTCCCACATAAACTTAGAAAAAACTCTTCCCACACGATATGTTTTGGTTGTTGATATTACCCTTGTTTCATCAGCTGCCGAACAAATTAGATACGAATACATTTGAATTTTATTTATTTGTATTTTTATTTATTATTGGAGTCAAAATACAAATAAGTAAAATTCAAATACACTCATAAGTGAAATTCAAATACACTCGTGTCCAATTTCCATGTTCATATAGAGTTTTTGACTGTGGAATCTCAATTCCCATCTTTACTTGTGGACTCCATTATTTTAAGGATAATAATACATATTCCAATATTTTAAGTCAGACTATTTGCTTCGGCATAAATTTGTCATAATACATAACACATGATCCTTATTTTAGCTTATTCTCAAAGCCATTTTTTCGCAATTCAACACTCTTGGAAAATAATAGATTTTTTTTTTATCAACTAGTCCAAAAAAAATAAAAAAATATGTATATTAAAATTACAATTTATTATAAAAGATTAAAAGAATTGTAATATTAATCCTTTCAAACAAAATAAAAAATAATCAAGAACATGACCAATCTTAGCAACAACTAGTGCATATCACAAATACTCCTACAAACCAGTCGTATTTAAGAAATAATAATAATAAAATATACAGATTCGAGCAATTATTCAATAATTTGAACAATATTTTCATAAATCTATACACCGAAAAAATTCTGACAAATAAAAACAAAAATCTCTAAAACAGATAAAACAAAATCACACTAAAAATGATAATAAAACCCCCTCATAAAAGAGAAATCAATCAAACATCTCATGAAAAAAAAGGTCCCAAAAACAAGTTCTGCAAGAACATTATGAAGCGTATGGAATTTTTTTAAAATTCTCTCTACGCATTAGCTATAATAGTCTATTTTTTTTTTTCAAATTACTCCCATTAAATTTTATAATAGATAATATTATATATACAATTTAATTTAATTATGATCACATTTAAGTATGAAACATTCCCAACAAAAATTAATATTTTTTGTCCACTTTAACTAAAAGTCTATAGGCACCTCTAGTAAGGACCCTCCCCAAGATAATACAGAAAAGATGATATTATCCCATCATCAATACAATCATGAGAGCACAAAAATATAAAAAGATTAATTTACTTAAATAAAGTTTGCAAGTGACCTAAGGGGTCATAAATTTATTAATTCAATTCTTTTCTAGTGTCCGGATAATTAATATGGTGGTGGTCCATTTGTATATTATTATTATTATTATTTTCATTTTCATGTTAACTTCAAAAAATATCAAGTCTTGGGAAAATTAATGTTTTTACACTAGCTAGTTAATCAAAACTTATGTATTTTGAAAAAATATATTAAGAAATGTTGATTATGCTAATAATAGTTAAAACAATTTTATCATGATAAATATTATGTAATATTTTGTTAACACAATCAAACTTTTTGGATTTATTTTTCTAATAAAAACTAGAGTTGTGAGATTTTTAATATATGGTGTAAAAAATTAGTTTACACGCTCTCCTTTTAGAAATCATTCTCCAATTTTATAACTTTTTTTTAGAACCTATATACATTTCATCATAAAACCTAGCAAAAAATTATATGTGGACATGAAAATTAAACATGAATAATGTATTTAAATTTTATTTATTTGTATTTTGACCCTCAATGATAAATAAAAATACAAATAAATAATTCAAATACATTCGTGTTTAATTTTCATGTCCGCATAGAAAAGCTCAAATTCTAGAGGTAGCCTGGGAAGTAAACTAAGGGGACTTCTGATTATGCATTTACCCAAATATATGATATTGCACAGTAAAAAAAGAGATCACGTACTCTACCACTACACAATCATTAATACAGTACTGACACGTAAGAAGTGATCACCTCCCGCCTGAGTGCGATACTGTATTAGTCAATTGATCAAAATTAACTTCATATTAACCACTCCTTAACTATTGATTTCCATTAACTATACCATCAAATTTGAGTAAAATTCTACTAATTGCAAAAATAAAATTCAAAGTCAAAGATTGAGATACTCCATAAGATAATAATAGTAATATATAATAAGATCTTAATCCCTCGTGATAAAATAAATAAACTATTTTATAAACGGTTGATGTAACATACTTCATCTCAATTTTTATATGGGACAAAAAATTACATTGAATTAATTTGTTGATTAATATATTAAGATAGAATATGTCACAACAACAATTTATAAATAAAATATTTATATCTATCTTCTTCGTCATCAGAAATTTCATTTCATGATCAACCTAGCTAGCTAGCTAGCTATCCCGGCAGTTGAGACTTCCTTGTTTTATTTATTAATTTATTTTGTTTGCCCCCACCCCAACCCAACCCAACCCAACCCAACCTCAACCCCAACTCCAACTCTCTCTCCCACTCCAACTCAATTTAATTCCTAATTAAAACCACCACTACAAACACCAACCACCACGCTAGGATCTAGTAGCGAGTATGAGGAGGAGTAATCGGCTATCACCGCCGCCGAACTTGAATCCATCACAACTAAGTGGCCGGCTGAACTCGTTTATGGCAAACAACCGGGTCGGCAAACATTTCAAACTCACACAACGAAACACTACTTTTACAACCGAACTCCGAGCCGGTACCGCTACCTTCCTCACCATGGCCTACATATTAGCCGTAAACGCCAGCATCCTCTCGGATTCGGGCGGAACTTGCTCCGTCTCAGACTGCATCCCGATCTGCTCCGTCTCACCCGCCAACTGCACCCAACCAGACTCATCCTGCAAATTCGACCCGGTCAACCCAGGTTACTCGGCCTGCCTGGAGAAAGTCCGAAAGGACCTCATAATCGCCACAGTCGCCTCCTCTCTTATCGGCAGCGTAATCATGGGCACCTTCGCCAACCTCCCTCTAGCCCTGGCCCCCGGCATGGGGTCTAACGCCTACTTCGCTTACACGGTCGTTGGCTTCCACGGCTCAGGAACCGTTCCTTATGAAAGTGCGCTGGCCGCAGTTTTCGTGGAAGGCTTATTCTTCCTGCTCATCTCTGCCGTCGGTTTGCGGGCCAGGCTAGCCAAGCTAGTCCCCAAGCCGATCCGAATATCTTCTTCTGCAGGAATAGGCCTTTTTCTAGCCTTCATCGGCTTGCAGAACAATCAAGGGATTGGGCTAATTGGTTACAGCTCATCCACCCTGGTCACGTTGGGGGCCTGCCCACGCGCATCACGTGTTTCCCTCGCGCCAGTGATAACATCCGCCGCCAATGGCACAGTCTCTCTCCTCCCCGGAGGGACCGTATCCGGCGACGTTATGTGCCTCCACAACCGAATGGAGAGCCCCACGTTCTGGTTAGGCGTCGTGGGTTTTGTCATCATTGCCTACTGCTTAGTTAAGAACATTAAGGGTGCCATGATTTATGGAATCGTGTTTGTCACGGCGGTGTCGTGGTTCCGCAACACCAGCGTCACCGCATTTCCGGATACTCCGGCGGGAGATTCAGCTTTTAAATACTTCAAGAAAGTGGTGGACGTCCACAAGATAGAAAGCACGGCGGGTGCTTTGAGCTTCAAAAATATTAACAAGGGCTATTTTTGGGAAGCCGTGGTCACGTTCCTGTACGTGGATATATTAGATACTACCGGAACTCTTTATTCTATGGCACGATTTGCTGGTTTTACCGACGCAAATGGTGATTTTGAGGGCCAATATTTCGCCTTCATGTCGGATGCTTCGTCCATAGTGGCGGGATCGTTGCTGGGTACGTCGCCGGTGACGGCTTTCATAGAGTCGTCTACGGGGATAAGGGAGGGAGGACGGACGGGACTGACGGCGTTGACGGTGGCGGGGTATTTTATGCTGGCGTTTTTCTTCACGCCGCTACTGGCGTCGATACCGGCTTGGGCGGTGGGGCCGCCGCTGATACTGGTGGGGGTGCTGATGATGAAGTCGGTGGTGGAGATTGAGTGGGACGACATGAGGCAGGCGATACCGGCGTTTATGACATTGATCTTGATGCCTTTGACGTATTCAATCGCGTATGGGCTGATCGGTGGGATTGGGACTTACGTTGTTTTGCATTTGTGGGATTGGGGTGAGTGGTTTTTGACCAAATTTGGATTTATTAACGTAAAAGAGGAAGAAGGGGAACGTAGTAGTAATGAAACTATTATTACTGCTGATGGATCCACTGGGAGAGGGGTTAGTATTCCATTAAATAAGCTGGATGGGAGTGAGAGTGGGAGTGATAATAACAAGGCTGTTGAAGAAGTTTAGCTTTTGTAGATATAGATTTCTCTTTTATATTTTTTTATTACTGTTGTATATAAATTCCTGTACCCAATTTCATCATTATGAATACAAAAAAGTTGTATAAAAAATTTCCTTAAATTATTTATGAGAATTTTGTTCAAATTCAAATTCAAGCAACTTATTTCAAACATCATTTATTTAGTTGCGTTTGATGTCAAAATACAATGGTGCGATCCATTTGGACATTCAAATGCTCTAAATGTTATTGCTCAAAACACTTTAAACGTGCGCGGGTAACCGTATATATTAGAATGGGGGACTAATAATGAGAAGAATCAAGTTGATGAAGATGAGGAATTGGTTTGGGTTTGGATTGGGGAATCAATCGAAGAAGATTAGGAAAGAGGATGGATGAGTTTCGAAAGATGATATAAGTTGATGGAATTGGTTTGGAAAGGAAGAACTTTAGACTTTCACCTTTTCTTGTTCCTGCTAGCTTTGATGCGTAAATAAGATATGCACAGGGAACCGTATATCCAGCTTACTCCTTATATGTAATCCACACACACGCATATATATAATTGAAGAAGAATTAAGGAGAAGTAATTAGAGATGAATTAATAGGAGTATGTATGTAAATAATAATCTATGAGAATAGTCTGGTAAAAAAGTTTCCACCAGATTTGGACTTGTTGTCTAAGCAGGCTACATGGACATATCTTCCAAAATTGTCTACCTGCCTTGCTTCACCCCTTGTGTCCTTGTTGCATACTTTGCATGTTTTGTCAACCCAACCTTCTTCTACATATTCTCCGTCCACTGAAATAGTAGTACTTGTAACATAGTAATTTAATTTCCAAGAACAAATTCATTCAGAAATACTGTATTGGAATAGGAATAGGAGCATCGATCACGTACCATCAACGTAAGACTTGAAGAAATCTTTGTAAGTCCCTCCAATTTTCCTTCTAAGAGCGCCATACTGTATTGTAAATTGTAATTTTGTTTATGAGCAGAGCAAAGCAGAGCAGTTATACATACATACATGTGAACAGTCGTTAAGTATTAGTACTAATACTACTAATTACTAATAAATTACCTGTTCCCTGGTCATTTTATCGCCGGATTTTGTAGCTTCCCTAGCTTCCTCTAGAAGCTGGGCATCCTCAGCTGATCTAACCTGGGAAAAATCCAGAGCTTCTGTTACACTCTCAAACAGGTTTTGCTTCCTCTTCTTTTTTGCTTCTTCGTCGTCATCATATGACGACTTCTTGGCTGACACAACGACTGCTGCTGATGATCTCCTCCGATAGTAGAAGAGGCCGCTGCAGTAATACTGTTTTGGTGTCAACATGCTGCTGCTGCTTTGTCCACCCACTAACAAGTTAATGTTGATATTATTAGGAGGAACTGTACTTACAAGCACAACACCATTTTGCAGAGGAGGAGGAGATGATGACAAAGGAGTTATAAGACCCCTCACTCCCATTTTCTCCTTAAAGAAAGAAAGAAAGCTGCAATTACAAGCCTAGCCTACAAGTGATATACAAACTTGATCAACGATTGAAAGTGGGGAAATATTAAAACAGACTAAATAATTTTTTCCTTGTTTCTCCGACTTGGACCACTAGATTATTGCCACGTGGTTGGTTAAAACTGGGGTGGATTCTTCTGCACTTGCATTTAGCCCCTGCCTTCCTTGTATTTGTGGTTAATGGGAGACCGACTGCGTGGCCATTTGTCTGACCAGTGTAATTGCTATGAAGGAAAGGGAGCTTTTGTCTTTCTTAATTCTTGCCCTCAACTGGACTAGCCTAGTTGTGTGGAGTACCAATCCAATCAAATCAATCGCTCACAGTTAATTGTTTGTTCTTCTTTTCTTTCCTAAGCCTCTTATTTCATTGATCAACTCCTCCTGGGTAATTTTAAGCAATCCGTGTTTATTCGCTATTCTAATCCTTAATTTACAAGTCACGAATCTTCTAAAGAAGAAATATGGGAGCAGCAGAACCCCATTGTATTCCTTTCAGTTTTTCTCTGTTATACGGTCTTCAATCTCTCTAGAAGAGCATCTGCAAACTGGCATGTCACCATGTAATGTGTATCATAACACAACCGCGAAAGAGAAAAATCAGTGACCATCACACAATCACCATGCAACACTTATCATAACATGTAACCATGAAAAAGAACCGGTGAGATGCGGTCTTTGGGTACATTCAGATATACAAGCTCGAGCACAAGTTTATAGAACAATACCAGAGGTATAGAAGAGCCATAGCTGAAATTGTTTAAATATTACCAAAGAAAGTAGAGGACAGCTGAAAATACATGGTTTATACACTAGTCTCCATATACGAGTAAAATAATGCCCTTACAAAATGGGGCTCCTCATCAGTAGTCATTTTTATTCTCCAAAACTAAGCAGAACAGCAACACCTCTCTCAAAACAGCTCCTGAAGATGGGGTTTCTTTCAAGTTGAAGGGCACTCGCTATCGTAAACTTCACCAGCAAATTTCCAGTTCATGACTTTCCATATATTCTTTAGGTAATCTGGTCTAACATTTTTGTACTGCATTGTGAAAACAAAAGATGTGCATTATATCTGCGAATCAAATAGGCCAACTTGCAAGAAATTAATAACAATATTTCAAGAGACTACATTTGAGCAAGATGAAGTAGTCAATTATAAGTCGTACTCCAGATTAGCTACAAGTAGGTCAAGACTTGTTCCAAGGTGTTTGATTTCAAGTCAACAATCAAATAGCTAACTGATGCCGGCAGTCTTAGATGTATGGCATAAGGACCGAAACATGAAACAAAGAATCCAGTAGCAGAATATATATTGTTGCTACCTTAAAAAATTAGGTAACCAAATTATGAGCCTTTAGAGGAATTATAACTTGACAGATTTAAATACCTGCAAGTAGTATGCATGCTCCCAAACATCTATACCGAGCAGAGGAGCCAAATTAGCTCCTTTAGTAACCAGCGGGTCCTGCACTACGTAATTCAGAATCTTAAGAGTGATAGAGCAATAGTTCAAGATTTTAATTTGTTTGTACAAAATGAGACCAACCTGAAGCAATAAAATAGTGCTAAGTGCTAAGTGCTAACTTAAAGATTCTCTACTGCAAAGATGTTTTTATGAACTTAGAAGAGCGGAATGCCGATCCATGTTACATGGACTCGGGTACAAGACTCGAATACAGGTAATGTTTACACTTGTCTATTATTAAGATAATAAGATTAAGGGACACAGGATAAAAGAATCCAAATTTCATACACAAGTGTGATGTTGGAAGTAAGCTATCGTATTACTTGATACATGTATTGGTATTTGAAGATATATTTGTATTGATACATGAATATTAGCATTCATGTACATACATGTACCATGAACTTAGATTCACACCCATTCATGTACTAACTCAAATTACTAATAATATTAAATCATCTTTATACTTTCAACGGCTTCTCTTAAACTTGATTTACTCCATTTGAAAATTTCAAAAATTGAGGGATCTTGTATTGACAATGTCGTGAACCTTCCAATCTTCCAATGCCTTCAATCGCAAGAATTGATACTCCACCAAACTACAACCACAAATAATTTTCTCGACATACTTAACTCCTTAACACATTGGAACACTTCAATCATCTTTGTGATTTCCATGGATGTGAGAATCTTCTTTATTTTCTTCCCTTTTGTGCCTCCACATTTCTTCTTCACTAGCTTCTCACATTTTGCATGCTCCATGAACTTCTTGTATTGCTTCTCCATTTAATATTTTCAAACCCCCATGAACTTCTTGTATTGCTTCTCCATTTTACTATTTGCAAACTCCCTTTGATCAAAGTATTTCTCAATGTTTACCCACTCGGAGTCTACCACAATGATTGACGCTCCATATACAAAATCATTATTCTTGACACGCAATATATTTTTCTCAAATTTCTCTAGAATTCATCAAATGAACTTGCTTTTTTTAAGTGAATATTAAGATCATACCTAAAATTTTGGACTCGTCCTTTTTGTCAACAATCTCTTCTATACTCTCACTTTCGACAAGTTCTCCAACATTGCCAACTTCATTAATTATTTCAATGTCTTTAATTACTTCCGCTTTTTCTTTTTCTTCCTCAAAAGATTCTACAATTGTTATTATCTCTTCAAACTAATCACTTTTGGTATGGTGATTTACTTCTTTTTCTTCTCCTTTTAGCTCTTCAAATGCTTGTTCACTTGACGTCACTCCAAGTTCTTCATTTTTGTTGTCATACTTTTCGTCTTCATCAACTTGAGTACTCTTTTCAAAATCTTCCTTGTCACTTTCTTCTCCCTCAACTTCATCAATTTCTTTAAAAGGTATCTCATCTTTCTCATAATTTTTTTACCCAATGCTCTTTATTTAAAGTTGGACCTTTTGTAATTGAAATAAATAATCTCAAGTTCTTTCCATAACTTGGACACAAAATCAAAACTCACAACATGCTTCCAAACTTCTTCATGCTCTTTATAAGTTATTTCTTTCATTTCTCGAACCTTCTTCAAAACACAATTTGCAAGTAAATCCCGCAATAAATTGCAAGCTCCAAGATATGTTCGAGTTATGATACTCCAAACCTTGTAATATGTACACTAATTTTTCACCAACCCTAAGAAGAAACATTTTTCTATAATTTTACCTCTCCAAAACACTAAATGCCACAACCTTTTGTGACGTGCTTTAACTCGCAACTACTTTTCGAAATTTCCTCTCCCAGCGAAACAATTTGATAGCACCAGGTCACCTCTATTTGGTCGTCGACCTCACGTGTCGTCACCTTGTATACCTTGTCTAAACTTTGCTCTGATACCAAATGATACCGCTGTGAAGGAAATGGAAGATGATATATATTTTATTTGAGAAGAGAAATATGATTGTGGAGAACATTCACGACCACTTTCATTTCATTTGCTTAATGATAAGTACAAAACTATTTATAGGTTACAAGAGACCATCTATATGCTTCCATACATGAACTAGAACATTAACCTAATTAATGTATCAATACAACCGTATCTTCAAATACCAATGCATATATCAAGTAATACGAAAAGTCATTCATGTATATGCATGGATACAAAAAAGTAAAGTTAATTAAAGAAGTAAATGTTATGTGAGATTTAGTGAAAGAATAAAGGATATTTGCTTAACAAGAAGAAATTAAAATATTAGACAATTGAAAGAAATTAAAGTGCAAGGGTCCATGTTAAATTTACAAAACTGGGGGACTCTAGAATCCAGACTGAATATTAAATACAAACAAGGGTTTGACCGTAAATTTACAAAATAAATTAACAATCTGTTCTTTATTTTTTTCATCTTTCAATAGCTTCTATGCTGCACTTGAAGCTTATCAAGGCGACGCTTAATCGTCGTGAAAGCAAATATAAAATTTCAAGCGTCAGGCGACTTGGGTGCAGATTCGAGGAGAAGCGACGAGGCTACAACTTGGGACGACTTGGACGATGGCGAAGCGACTTGGGCGCTAGGTAGCTAAGCGATCGACTTGAGTGCAGCGGTGCGGTTCGACCCGATTCTTACTGGGTTAAAAAAAAACCCTAAAGTTCGACTAAACAATCTGAACTCTGAAGTTAGGGAAATTGATCGATTCGGAAGATTGGAGAGGGAGAAACGAGACCAAACAGGGAGATCTCAGTTGTTCGACTAGCTTCGGCGAGTGAAATGAGGGAAGAAGTACTTACCATCTCTAACTTGCTTCGGCGACTAGCTTCGGCGAGTGGCAACTCAGTTCGGCGACTTGTAGGTATGCAGTATGCTTCCTTCTTCTCTTCATCTTCTTCTCGTCTTCTGAGTTCCGACCTCCTCTTTTCTTCTGGAAATCAACTGACTTCTGAGTATGCTTTTGTTTTTTCTTTTTTAGTTCTTCTATTCTTTTGAGTTCTGAGTTCTGACTTGTGTCATGTGGATGTCTATTGACTCTATTTATTGTTTAACACTTTAACGGTTGCCACTGCTGGGAGAGATGATGATGATTTGATTTGATGATTTTGTTTGATAGCTTGAGTGATATTTTCATTATGAAAAATGAAAATTTTGAGTTAAAGAATACTGAATTTTTATGACTTTGTTTTCATTTCTATATTATGTTTGTTTTTGGCAATGTCACAATGAACATGTTAAATATATAGAATTTTATACGTATAAAATTTATATTGTTAACGACTTGTCGACTTGTGGACGACTAGTCGGGTGCTTTGTCGCCTAAGCGCTTAAGCTCTCGGCTGTCGCCTCGCCTCGACTTAGCGCCTTGATAACTATGGCACACACCAACATAAAAGCCTAACCAAATAGCCAAAAAGACAGAAAAGAGAAGAAACAATTGCAGAGAAAGTAGATTCTCTGTTTTTCTCTAATCTTCTCTTATCTTTCCTTTTTTTTTTTTTTTTTTCCTGTTCTCTCTCTTTTCTAATCTCCTCATAGTGGAAAATGAGAGGAAAAGAAGAAAGAAAAGTAGTTATGTCCATGGTCCAAGTGCTGTATCCGACTCGAATCTCATACTCGTACCTGTGTCGACAAAGGTACTTGGCGACAGTGCCGAGTCTGTGTAATGTAATAGCCCATTCCCAAAAGGTAATGTTATGAAGGGAGAGCCCAAGAGGCCAAGGGCCCAAGGCCATATCAACCAACACCAAGTCCATACAACCAATGTCCCATAAACCAGTATAGAATCATAACAAGCCACAACTCTTTCATTCTAACGTCCATGGAAACTCCACTCTAACACTGACGCAATATATTTTATTGATCTTCCATGTCTCAAATATATGTACTAGTATTTTAATCCAGCTTCTAGATAGCCCTTTCCATAAAAGGGTAGTTCACGGATATTGCTCTGATAACTTGTTATGACCTTAGGAGAGCCCATCCACAAATGCTAGTTTTAGGGAGGGAGAGCTATCAACCCTTCACAACACATTCCATGTTGTTCATACAACTGTGCAACGGGCTCCTATAGAATCATCACATGATGAAGTTCTAAGAAGATAATAATAAATTAAGAACATGGACCATATTTTCAAGAGCAAATAAAAGTCGGTCGTCCTATCCCAAGGCTTAAATTACATATATCGACTGCAGAGAGAATTATAAGATGATGCAATTCCAAGAAGATAATAATAAATGAACAAAATGGGCCCTCCAAAAAAAGCATTAAATATTTTCAAGAGCAGATAAAAGTAGGACATCCTATCCCAGGATTTAAATTAAAATTATGGATTGCAGAGATCATTACCAATGATGTAAATTGTGTAAACAGATTCATTAGAAAAAGGTAGGAAAAGTTTCATTTATTGCAAACCTTTATAAACATCTGGAACTGATTTCTTAACAGCTAATATGTCAGGCCAAGGGTAAACTGTGCATAACTGGAATAATTAATAACTTATAGCATTAGTTATTTTGGTGCACATGTAAGCACATGGGCAGTTAGTTATCATATGGGTGATGGATAAGGTGTAGGTTAGGAGAGTTATTTTCCGGCATTTGTTAGCTATATATATAGATGTAATGGGAAGAGTATTCCAAAAGTATAGAATATATGAATATGAATTTTGTGAATTAAAGAAGAGAGCTTGTGAACTTCTCCTTATTTTCTCTATCTCTATAACTCACGAACTCAGTGAGAAATCACTGAGTTCCTCTCCTTCCTCCCTTTTTCTCTCTAAATTCTATCTTTGTTTCTCTCTATTTCTCTCTTATTTTCTGGTTAGGCTACAACAAGGGCCTGACAAATTGGTATCAGAGCTCAAGGTATATCCAAAACCATCATCTTCTTCCTCTAAATTTCTCTGTTTTCTTCAAAATTCAACCTCTAATTTCTTATCTTCTCTACTAAACTATTCTGAATTCTATTTCTTCTATCCCCTTCTACTCTTCAAACACTACTTTGATTCTAAGAAACATCAGATCAAAGCCACAAAGTAGCAGAAAACCATCACGGAGACTCTGTTTTCTAGAAAAACCTACAACTCAGCAAATTGAAGTGTTAATAAACACTTCATTCTTACTCGTTTCAATCTTGTAGTAGTAGCCCATAACATTTTTCTCATAAACAACAAGACGCAAATATATTTCAATCCATATTTTCCTTTTTCTTCTCGGTCGGCAAAAATTTTCAGAATCTAGAGATTAAAGTTGTTTGAACTGTTTTGATTGTGTCAAGTGATTCATATTAAGTTGTTTAGTCTACCTAAGCTTTAGTTTACACATTCAAAAAACCAAAAACTCCAAAATCTAGTTCTTATTTCAAATTTCAGCCAATTTACAAACAGTTTCAGCTATATTCTTAGTGTTTACACTTATTACTGCAGTAATAATTGGTGTTTAAGCAGTTTTGACTCCTTGGTGCTTTAGCTTTTTTTATGTGCTCATTTACTCTATATCTCAGATTTAAACATTGTTGATTGTTCTATATCTCGGATACTCAATTTGATCCACTGAGGAAATCCATTTCTTACTTCTAAAATCCCCTTTAGGCGCTAGGCAAGTCTGGCGCACTCGCCTAAGGTTCTAAAAATCTGGGCGTGACGCCTCACCCAAGTCTAATGCGGTAAAAAAATCCTTCCAGAAAATTAGGCGGTAACTAGGCGGAGAGTTTTTTTTAAAAATTTTAATAACTACCCAAACCAGATCTTGATATATTTATTTTTCTAATGATTTATTATATTCATAATGCTTGTAGCATATCAAATCACAAGAAGAAGTAAACAATATCAAGTCAAAATGGATAATTTTATTATAGTTGTAATTTTTTGAACTTGTACCAACTTCAAATTATATAAATAATAATACATTTGTAATATTTAGTTTAATTCAATATAATTCTTAAATTTATGTTTAGTTTCTTAAGTTTTAATATTGAATTGAATTCTTGAAATGTTATTATTTAATAGCAATCTTGTTTATGAATAAAACTAATACATTAAAGATATGTTTGAGCATTTAATAATTGCATGTTTGTGTTTGAATTTTGACATTGACAATATGGATATGTGTTTGAACTTTAAGCAAAAACCTTTATTATAGATTGTTTTACTTTATATTATTATTTTGTTTGGATAAATGTAAGATAAAATATTAAAATTGGCTTAGAATCAAAAATCCCGCCTAGCGCCTTTTATAACATTGAGTTCACTTACTCTCACTCAAGTAGTGTTGCTGCTTGGGATTAATTTTCAAACTCAGAATCACAATTTTTCTATGATTCATTTCCTTTCTATTCCTTGTAAACATGGCTGGTCCTTCACAAATTTTGCAGCACGATTTTCTAAGTTACGGGGAATACACCAATGAGAAACTACAACTCATTGAGAAGATGGATTACTTCATGGGTGGTATGAATGAGTTGTTGAAACAAAAGGACTCAGGTAATGAAGAGGGGTTCGAGAATCCTTTTGGGAGCAAGGACCTATTCATATTGGACAAAGAAGAGATAAGGGCTTCTTTAGAGACCCTAGGCATGCTGAGCAAGAAAGTGAGACGTGAAGAAGATGATTGTCAATGGAGGAGAAGGAACCAAAATGGTGATGATGATAAAAAGGGGATAGAACTTGCATTTTAAATTGGTGTTTCCATCATTTACCAGAGGAGAATTGTCATTGGTGGAATGCATCTCCATGGCTTTCCAAAGTACTGGTACAAGTCTTAGGTAGGATGGGCTTACCTGATTTTACTGTGAGGTTTACCGAGGCAGATGTGGAGAATATATACGAACAGTTCAAGCTACTAAAATAAGTAAGCACTGTGAATGCATATTATGATGAGTTTGAAAGGCATAAAGGGAGATTGCTTGAAAAGTTGTCTCACTTGACTGAAGACTTCTTTGTAGGAACTTTGTTGGTGGACTAGAAGATGAAACTAAGAAAATAGTGAAGTTATTCGACTCTGAGACACTTTCCCAAGCCTTTAAACAAGCCAAATTCCATGAAAGCCCTATTTTAAAACCTGCAAACCACTACAATAAAGCCCAAACTCCCTACACAAACACTTGGTCCAACTCCAAAAAGGACTGTCCTGCACCTATTACCCCCAAAACTCCTATGCTCACCTATCTTAGAAATGACTTTAGCAAGCACAAACCTATTACTGCAGCCCAAAGAGATGAGAAAAAGGCTAAGGGTCTTTGTTTCAACTATGATGAGAAGTACACCATGGGACATCAATGTAAAGCCCCTAGAATTTCATAATAACTTGTGAGGACTACTACTAGGACTTTGAAGACTACATTGGACCTCCACAATATGATGAACCTACCTGTGACATTGCAGAAAATTTACCAACCAAAGAAAATATTGTGGTATCTCTTAATGCACTTGAAGGTCAAGTTAGTCCCCTGACCATGAAAATGACTGGTTATATTGAAAAAAGGCCTATATCAATACATATTGTACCCATAATTTCTTGGATCCTAAAACAGCACAAAGGCTCAAATGTGCTCTAGAGCCCACCTTACCGTTTCTGTGGCAGATGGTAGTCAACTCCCTAGCAGCCAACAATGCCTAGAGTTTAGATGGAAGATGAGAGACTTCCTTTTCAAGGATGCAGTGAGATTATTACCTCTGGGAGGATGTGACATGGCGTTAGGAGTTCAATGGTTGAAACAGCTAGGACCAACCACTTTTGATTATGAAAAACTGAACCTACAATTCAACTATGGGGGGAAATGGTACAGCTAGACAAAATAACAATACTTGTCCAGAACTAAAGATGATCACCTTAGAAAGTCTTGTTGAGCACCTTAATGAACAGGAGAATGGGTTCTTAATGATCACCTTACTACAGGTATGCCATCCCAAACCAGCTCCAGCTGCTGTTCCTTAAACCCTTCCACTACCATCCCAGAAATACAAACCCTCCTTGACAGCTTTGCTGATGTTTTCCAAGAACCAAAAGAAATGCCACCAAAAAGAACTCTGGATCATAGCATAACTCTAAAAGTAATCCCTCCTTTTTCTATCAGACCAAGTGCTCCTATGACCAAATAATGAAACAGAAACACTAGTGACTGAGATGCTGCAGCCTGGAATCATAAGGCTAGTTAAAGCCCTTATGCTTCACCATTACTCTTAGTCAACAAAGATAGGAGCTGGAGGTTTTGTGTGGACTATATAGGCAACTCAACTCTCTCACTATCAAGAATAAATATACTATTCCCCTCATTGATGAGCTACTAGATGAACTAAAGGGATCCAAGTTCTTCACTAAACTAGACTTAAGGGCTTGCTATCACCAAGTTAGAATGAGGGAAGGAGACAATGAAAAGACGGCCTTTTGAACACACCAAGGCTTGTTTGAGTTCACTGTAATGACCTTTGGGCTAACCAATGCCCCAGCTACCTTCCAAAACCTCATGAATATTGTATTCCACCCCCTCCTCAGAAAGCATGTGTTGGTTTTCTTTGATGATATCTTAGTCTACCCTAAAGAATTGAAGAAGCATTGTAAACACTTAAGTGAAGTGCTGCTGCAAATTATGAGGGAAAATCAGCTCTATGCAAAACTAAGTAAATGTGCTTTTGCAGTCTCAAATTGACTATCTAGGGCATGTCATCTCAAGCCTAGGAGCGGTAGTGGATCCCTCTAAAGTACAAGATGTGTTGGACTGGCCTACTCCTAAAATTGTCAACCAACTAAGAGGCTTTCTGAGTAAAATGCAAATGTGGCACATAAACTATAGGTGTTTTTGGGTATTGAGCCCCTTTCTATTAGTCAACGCGAAACGAGCCTCTTTCTGTCAAGAAATTTGGATATTAAACCCTCAGGTGGCACATGTTCGTTGACTTACCTACGTGACATAGCTGATATGTACTTAAACTCAATTAAATCCCAAAAAGATGTTTCACATGTTTCACGGATTTGATCTCAAAACCTCGTGTTTGAGGTTTTGGCCATGAGACCACCCGAGCACCATGGGCCAGCTACTTATTAGATTATCAAAGAATAAATTATATACTAAAAGACAAACTTAAACTCAATTATGGCCCAAAAAAGATGTTCCACGGATTTGATATCAAAACCTTGTGTTTGAGGTTTTGGCACTGAGACCACCCGAGTAACACGGGCCTAGCTACTTAGATTACCTAAAGAATAAAATTATATACTAAATCAATTGATTTTTCCCCAACAGAATATTAAAAGATAATGGTCATGATGGTCATCAGGACTCAAGTTCTTCTAGTTCTTCTGATAATAGTTATATACTTCATGATGAGGAAGAAGAAATGTTTCAAACTGATGATAAAAAAATAATTGAGAGCGAGGGACAATCAAGTGGAGTGACAATCAACTTTCCAACACTGGTGGAACTCAGGAAAGTGTGAACAAGAAGTAGAAGATATTGCACTATTAATCTATATTTTCATTATGTAATTGACTTTTATGGTATTTTGGTTTTGTATTTATCTCAAAACTGATACACATGGGATTTTTTGGTGTTTGTAACTCGGGCTACAAGTTATGCAAGGCTTGTTACTCTTATATTGGGAAATGTTGTGATCCACCATCTGCTCAGTTAAGTGAGCAATCATGCCTGCTTAATGTGTGTTGGTAATGTTGTTCAATGTGAAGTTTTGTGGCATCTGATGATGAGATGATGTATATTTATAACTCAGTAGCTTTTGTGAAGTCTTTAAAATGAAATTAATATAAAAGTACTTCGATTAGAAACTTGTTAGGTTGATCTATTTCGTTGAGTAAATGATATGTATAGACTATAGAAAATTAAATGATCGTAAAGCCGTCTAGAAGATTGTAAAGCTTCTTGAATGATCGTAGAGCGTGGATACTCTATGAACACCATGAAACTCTATGATCTGAATGATCGTAAAGCAAGTAGAAAACCGTAGACTCTGATAGAGATCGTATAGCACATTAAAGATCGTACAGCTTTCCAATCGTAGAGTTCAGTGTTCTAGAAATCCCCGCCAGACGCTAGACCCTGCCTAGGCGTTAGGCCCCCCTTGGCGCCCTACCTAGGTGTTAGGCCCCCCTAGACGCTAGGGCCCCCTAGACGCCTCGCCTAGGCTCTAGGCCCCCCTAACGCCTTACCTAGGCTCAAGGCGGCAAAAAAACCTTCTAGGAAATTAGACGGGACCTAGGCGGAAAGGGTTTTTTTTATTTTAATTACCCAAACTAGATCTTGATATATTTATTTTCTATGAACAGGTTGTAGTATATCAAATCACAACCAGAAGTGAACAATATCAAGTCAAAATGAATAATTTTATTATAGTTGTAATTTTTTGAATTTATACGAACTTCTAATTATATAAATGATGATACATTTGTAATATTTAGTTTAATTCAATATAATTCTTAAATTTATGTTTACTTTCTTAAGTTTTAATATTGAATTAAATTCTTGAATTTTTAAATTTTATTATTTAATAGCAATCTTGTTTATGAATAAAACTAATACGTTAAAAATATGTTTGAACTTTAAACAATTGCATGTTTGTGGTTGAACTTTGACATTAACAATATGGATGTGGTTGAACTTTAAGCAAAGGTCTTTATTATCTTTATTATAGATTGTTTGGCTTTATATTATTGTTTTGTTTGGATAAATGTAAGATAAAATATTAAAATTGGCTTAAAATAAAAAATCTCGTCTATGCCCCGTCCAGCCCCCTAGGCGCTAGCCCCCCCGGCCACCCGCCTAGTGCCTTTTAGAATATTGATAGTCATCTAGCCAAATACTCTACAAACACCATGAAACTCTACAATTAGCAAAATCGTAGAGTCGTTCTGGCTTTCAATATAAAAACGTAGAGTGAATCCTCAGATCGTAGAATGACTCAACTCTATGATACTAGACTTTACGATTTAGCCCTACGATAGTAGAGCGACTTCAGCCTTAAATCTACGAACTGCTATTCCACTCAACGATCTTAGAGTTATCTTAAAGTACTTTACTTCTTAACTTATTGTAGAGTGACTTAAGTCTTAACTGTACGAACTTACATTTTAGAGTTCTCTATGAGTACTCTACTCCTTTACACTACAAATTAATATTTCACTCAACGATCTTAAAGTTCTCTTTGAGTACTTTATGACAGTAGAGTAATTTCAGCCTTTACTCAACGAATTTTCAGCTCCAGCTATTACAAAGTTATACTCTACGATTTTGGAATCAAGCTATGTACATAGAGCTTTCCAATCGTAGAGTCATATCTAGCCTTGGAAGTATTTTTTGGAACAAAAGATAGTAACTTGTCTGCAACAAAGGTGGATGAGCAAACTTCAGGGATATGACTACATCATTACTTACAAGAAAGGGAAAGATAACACAGCAACAGTTAGTCTATCAAGAAAGTTTGAAGAAGGAAACAGCCAAGAACATTTTCATGAGGACATGAAAATTTTTAAAGGGAAGGGATTAAAGGGAATGTCAGGCCAAGGGTAAACTGTGCATAACTGGAATAATTAATATCTTCTAGCATTAGTTATTTTGGTGCACATGTAAGCACATAGGTGGTTAGTTATCATGTGGGTGATGAATAAGGGATAAGGTGTAGGTTAGGAGAGTTATTTTCCAGCATTTGTTAACTATATATATATAGATGCAATGGGAAGAATATTCCCCAAGTATTGAATATATAAATTTTCTTTTGTGAATGAAATGAAGAGAGCTTATGAAGCTTCTCCTTATTTTCTCTCTCTCCCTCTCTCGATCTTTGTAATTCACGAACTCAGTGAGAAATCACTGAGTTCCTCTCCTTCTTCCTCCCTTTTTCTCTCTAAATTATATCTATATTTCTCTATTTCTCTATTTCTCTATTTCTTTCTTATTTTTTAGTTAGGCTACAACAAGGGCCTGACACAATACGCCCAATAAGTTTATACAATACTAAGATAGTTACAAAATAATTTCTTTTCAAATATAAATAGAATTTTCAGCATTTAAGTATCTTGGCCCCCAAAATTAGCAAGTATTTTTTATGTTTGGTTGCCAAGTTCAAAAGCTTTTGATGTAACCAATTAATTTGTTTTTGATTGGTTGAATATTGATATTATTCTTTCCTTTGAATTTCCTTCCCTGTTTATTTCTCATGCCTTCTTTCGTGTATATGTTCTGCATCATGCTAATTGCAGCAATTTAACTGGAATGAGTTGAATTAATAAGTTTCCAAAAATAGGAGACCATATGGCCGCTAGATTCGTTGATGACATTTGATGCATATGTTACCTGATTTGCAGTAGTTTCTACCACAAGCCTTTTCAGCTCTTTGTCCAGACCAAGCCACTGCCAAAAGAGACACATGCGCGAAAAAAGAATGAAAAAAGCCATGGATAAAAAAACCCATCATAATATGAGATATCCAGCAAATAAAAAGTCAAATAAATAGAATATACCACCCATCCAGAGCCCTGTAAAGCAGCGCCTTCTGCGTTCATCTTCTGAACTAATGCTTCCACAGAACCAAACTGTGTGCCAATAGCCCCACCAAGAGAACCTTTTGGAGGCTCACCACCCCCTGCCTGAAAAAGGTTTTAGCACTCGCTTAGATTCAATGTTAAGAGAAATAGTGCACAAACAGTTGGAAAAAGAGAAAATAACTTACATTAACAGGAGCAAGATTCTTCCAGAAAATTGAGTGATTGATATGACCTGCTTGAGAGAGCATGAGTTATGTTATTTAATCATATCCTAGCAATAATAATGAGCAGGTTGATTAAAATTTATCCATGTATCCATGGATCATAGGGTTAATAATTATTGTACGATCCTAAAATAAGCAAGAAACATTAGGGCCCTAGGCTGACCAGAAAGAATACAGGGGTTCTATGTAAACTCCAACGCTAGTTTCTTATGTATAGAAAATTGCATTAGCCCTCAAGCATGAATCTCTAAAAGTGCACTTTCCTCTATCTCAAACTCAAATTCCGAATAATTTCTCACATAATTACCAGGTACATGAAACTTTATTATGGAGCTAAAGTTAAAAGACTGAAACCATGCTGAATAATACTTATCATGAGAATGTCACAATGTAAAATGATACTTCTTTAGGGCAAATACACATACGTACATATTTAGAGAGCATTGATAAACAGGTGAGATTCATATGAAACATGAAATTAGAATTGCAATAATGGTACTAAGTGTATATTCTAAAATGAGGCTCTAAGAAAAGGGTTTTAGCTAAAATGGCTTTTCCTATGAGAAAAACTTGCTTTAGCAAAAGTCAAAATGATGGGGGATGGGGTTTTGGGACAAAGATTCTCACACAAAATTCAATCAATTAATCACTCAATGTTTCCAAATAATGAAGTACATCACTAGTTATAATACTCCTAAACAACTTTCCTAACCTAAATTGGACTCTAATACGATAATTAAAAATTAAAGAAATTAATTAAAATACAACTTTTAATTCATATAGGCTTCTAAAGCCTTTTATATTGTTCTAACCAACATTCACGGACTCATCCTACATCATTTCTCTTCCGTTGAAGTTATCAACATAAAAACAATCACATCAGATCACCAAGGAAGTCTTTGCAAGCTTCAAATTTGGCATGTCAAGAGTGCAAGTAAGAGTGAATTTGGTATTGCTTTTGATAATCGAATAGATATTAGCACGACCATCATATTGCGCGTGACGATCCATAGTTATTTACGCCCTAAGATAATGTGACCAACTTTAAGGGGTAGAACATCACATAACGCTATCCTTAGCTTGCCAACGGAAAATGCAACCATACACATATGAGTAACCCGCAACTTTGTATTGATAATCCATGCAACATCATACGGCTCCGGGTGAGGCTCAACTTTTAACCCAAGTTTCTTAATTGCTTCCTCAAAAATAACATATGTACAACTCTCAGTATCAATCACAAGAGAGCACACCCGTCACGCACATATGACTCTCGTTTGAAAAATTCGCCTACGATGGATCTTAGGATCATCCTTATGTTGTTGGGAAACAAGTAAAGGTCGAAGAACACCTAAACATCCTTCCAAATGAGCATCAACTTCTAAATCTTGCTCATCGGGCTCATATTCGTCGTCTATCGGCTTGCAAATCTCTTCGTTTAAGTCGGCTTTCCCGCACGCTTTGTCAACAATAGCAAGTTGCCTAAAGGGAGAAGAGGCAACATTCATATTTGGGAAAAGACACTCAAAAGACATGTGAGTTGTGACCAAAACCACGACAATTATAGCACCTAGACGAATTGTATTAGTTCGTTTTGTTTCTCGTTTCGATTTCCGTTATTATTTCACATAATTGTTTCTTGTGAAATTCATAGTAAAGTTTCATTTTGGAGCTGATACATAGGACTCATATTTGTACTCTTTGAATTAGGTTATTATGTTTAGTATTTATTTTTGATAATTATAGAGCGGTACATGTTACTTTCTTTTTGAGACATTGTAATTATGATTTGATTTGGTTCAACAAATACATATTAGAACCCCATTTTTGTGGATATTGTGTCGCATGTATTGTGGCACAATATCTATTTTTATTGGTATTATGTCGCATGTGTTGTGACATGGTATTTTTGTTAGAATATACCGTAGGGTATACCTGAATTATAACCACTTGTGGGGTACCACAGGCAATGTTGTCTTGGCATGAGAGGCATGACACTTTCCGTGGCAGTGTGATTAGTCCACGGCGTCTCCGTTTTGGACTCCGGAGGAAGTGGGCCATATGGTGTTTAGTTGTGGGAGGCATATGGGTAGGCCCTAGTTTTCTGTTCTGCGGATTGGTGATGTTATGCCAAACACACCTATCCGATTTGCATACATTTGGATTCGCGGTCCAATGTGTGAATTGCATGTGTGACATTATTTTGGTTGCCTGTGTGGCATTATTTTGACTTGTCTGTGTGTCATTATTTTGACTTGCCTGCATGGCAATGTATATTTCTGAGCTCAATCGGTATGAAATGACACCCAACCATTTGATTCAGCCTATTATTTCATTGTATTAGTTTTGTTCTGTTATGTTCAATTCAATTTATTGAGTTAGTTATTTTGGTTCAATATTTCTTTACTCTTCTATTTGTTTCGTTAATTCTATTGGTTCAGATATATTCTATTCAGATCTTTGGAGATTTTATTTTTCGTCGAAGGCAATATTGTCTTTGGTAATTTCTTATTTTAGTTGTATATCTATTGTATCTTTATATCCGTATTGGCAATTGGCTCATATTGTGTTTTTCTTCCGGCAGGTTTGCAGGGGTGATTCAGGACTAATGTGATGAGAGTATTGCCTTTGGCCATTTAGGTTGATTCGATTTTTGGTTTTGATTATTTTGATTCTAGTTGGAGAATTGTATTTAGTACTTCATTGATGGATATCATTATTAATATTTTGAAATCATTAGTGATCTGTTTACTAATTTTGAGATTTGTTGTGCTTTGTGCGTAACCTCCCTTTTGTATTCGGGAAGGGGGTGTTACAATTAACTCGTGAATTAGGGTTATGCTGTTGTAGTCTCGTATGATTCGGGATGTGATATTCCAAATTTTTATGAGCATCTTCTTGTCCCTTTTCTACGCGTTTCGTTAGTACATCAATCTTTACTGTAAGAGCGGTAATAGAAGCCTGAACATTTGCAGGAAGTGTTGTGATTGAATCTTCAATCCTTTTGAGACGCTCATCTTGTTGCAACACATAAACATCAAAGCTTGGCGTTGATTTCTCCAGCATAAACCATGGTTCCTTTGAATAAAGATAGACTTTTTTTCTTCCTCTAGGGACTTAAGTGCAGGAAGTATAAAGAAATAGGGGCTGAATTGAAACTAATGAAACTTCAGGGGCAAAAATGAAAGAAAACAAAACTACAGGGACTGATATGTAAAATTTCAAGGGTTATTTTGAAATTTTAAAAACTCAAGGGACTAAACTAGAAAACTATAAAAATTATGGGGTACATAACTGTAATTATCCAGAAGATATTTAATTAGATAGGATAGATCTGATAGTACTTTTTTCCAAAAACAGAGAGACTGAAGGAAGACAACTTCACAAAGAGATGGAAAAGAGAAAAAAATAAAAACCTTGAAGGGAATATAAGGTTGCAAGAGGAGGCGGCGGCGCAAGGAGCTGATCTATTTCTACTTCCTTCTTTTTTTTTGGAAAAGAATGGATTGGTCTAAGTATGGGTTTTGGCAATGTGTTTGGGATGATACTTGGCATGGTTAATAGGTTGAGTAGATTGATAGTGGTTATATGACTTGGTTTTGTATTCAAGGCAAGGGTGTTGATGATGATGGGACAATGAATTTGGGACAGAGATTAGGATGGCATAAGGTAGTTTTGAGATTTGGCTTTGATATCAAAAATGATGGGGACGGGATTTTGGGACAAGGTTAATATCACACAAAAAATTCTCACGTAAAACTCAACCAATTAATCATTCAATGTCTCCAAATAATGAAATACATCACTATTTATAATACTACTAAACAATTTTCCTAACATAAATTGGAATCTAATATGATAACTACAAATTAAAGAAATTAATTAAAATATAACTTCTAATTCATATAAGCTTCCAAAGCCTTTTATATTGTTCTAACCAACCTTCATGGACTCGTCCTACATCACAAAAACTACTTCGCAAATAACACGAGACTAAAGAAAAGACTAAAGAAAAGGTAAATCCTCAACAACTAATAGATGTAATAGTCTCGATATCTCATCAAATACAAGAAATTCAACTATTCAAGACATATTAGTCTTGAACGCGGCCAGTTTGTTACACTTAATGATATACCTCAATGTTGTAAATATAGAACTCTCCTTTATATTCTCTAAAAGTATCAAAGCACATTCTGACTGCAGTTCACGCGCACTCAATGCTAAACTCAGTTAATATGATTGAGAAGATGAAATATGAAGTGTGTACTAAAATTGAAATCAGTCGCAGCCAAAACAGTGCCCCTCATTTTCTACCACATACAGGTCATCTGAGAAGTTGGTTTTGATTGAATGGCAGCTGTTATCCATTTATGGATTTTTCTCCAAACCTTAGGCTGGATTTGCTGAGTTCATTTGGCGTGTGCGGTTATTATAATTTGGTTTGATAAATCACGTTCTTACTTTTTTATGGAGACATAAAATGGTAGTTTAGTCCAATTTCCTTGGGCTGTGACAAAAGGACTAGTTATTTGGTATTGTATAACTCTATGAGCTTATTCAGAATTAAGTTTATTTAGTTTTTGTTACTTGTATATTTGAGTCTTTTTGGTATACTCTTAAGTAATACTAGCACTTAATTACCAAACAAAAATACCCAGATACTCCATCCGTCCCAAATTATCTGTTGTTCTAGAGTTCCACATAGATACCAATATGTGTGATAAAAATACTAAAACACCCTCATTACTATTAACTATAACACCTTTGCTCTTCTCCATGTCTGCTCATCTTCTTTCGCTCTGTCTATCTTTACTTTCTCTCTCCTCATCTTATATCACAATATAGCTGAATTTTCTCACCCTTCCCTCTATTTATGTCATCTCTCTCCTCTCTTTTTTTTCTACTCACAGCCTAAAACTCTCTCATCTAAAAGTTCAAAGTTTCTATATGAGGTTTTTTTTTCTTTTTCTCCAAACCATTTTAGATAAGTTCTTACAAAATCCTGGTGCCAAAAGATTGAATGTAAAATGACCACAATTTTTTCTTTTTCTTTAGGTTTTAGATAAGTTCTTGTAAAAAAAATTACTTCCACCATGAATTCAAACTCCTTACTGATGGTAATTAAAAATACAAAAACTCCTGGATGATGGTAAAAGAGTCAGATCTGATAGAAGAGATGAAGAAAAAGAAGAGAGAGAAAAGAATAAGTAATTGCAGGGATATATATGGAGGAAAGAGAGAGTAAAACGGAACCGAGGGAATAGTCTGCAGAGAGAGAAAGTATGAGTGTATATATATGTGTGGAGAGAGGATGAGAGTAATGACTATTAACCTAAAGGGGCAAACTTGGAAAATAAAGAGAAAAAATGCATTGAAATCTTAAAAAAACAGATATTGTGGGACAATTTTTTTTTGCTAAAACAACAGATAATTTGGGACAGAGGGAGTATTAACCAAAAAAATAACTCTACCAATAATTATAAATAAAAAAAGAGTAAAGTTCAGATCACCACCTAGAGTTTGGGGTCTTTCCCACTTAACCATCTGTAGTCAGCAAATCTACATTTAAACTTCCGACTTTTTGAGTTGAAGTGAAAACGTCACCTTTTCCATCCAACTTAACCGTGCGTGTATGTCAGACGCCAAAAGCGCGTAAGAAGGGACTATAACAGTCAAAAAAAGACTGGTAAATGTCCGAAATACCCCCTTCTTCTTCCTCAAACCACAATCCTCTCATTTCTCACTCCTCAAACCGTGCGTCCTCTCTTTCTCATTTCTCACTCCTCAAACCACAATCCCCAATTCTCTCTATAATATTTCTCATCTTTTAAGGGGTTTTTAATCCACAACTCGAAAGATCAAATTCTAATTTAATTTGTTGGAACCCTAACTGATTTTGATCCCAAAGAGCTTCAATTTCAAAACATGGACTCTAATTCGTGGAGCGCTCGTCTATATTCAGTTTCTAAGCGCTATCAATCCGCTCTTCAATCGCGATTTGGTAAGCTCAATTTTGATAAATCTAGGTTTTTGTAGTCATGTTTATATATGAATTCGTTTATCTGAAATGATATGGATGATTTTGATGCAGATATGCTCATGGGTTTTGAAGAAATTGATGCAGATGATGACATTAGGGAAGAGTTCCCATGCCCATGCGATGCCCGTCGAATGATCACACTAAGCGATGCCATGCGGCTTTTTTCCCCAGACAAATACACGTTCACGTTTGTAATTACGTCGTGAACTCATCAAATGTCAGTTGTACATGGTCAAATTGTTCATTCCATGGTTGTGAAAAATGGGTATGAATCCAATCTATACGTGAGCAATTCATTGATCAATATGTATAGTGTTTTTAATCAAATGAAAGATGCCCACAATGTGTTCGATGAAATGTTGGTGAGAGATGTGTTCTTGTGGACTAGTCTGGTTTGTGGGTATGCAAAACAAGGGGAGATGGATAGTGCTTGCGAAATATTTGGTGTGATGTCAACTCGTAATGAGGTATCTTGGGCAGTTATGATTTCGGGTTTTGTTGGAGGTGGAAGGTATATCGAGGCCCTAAGATATTTCCACGACATGTTGTGTTATGATCATAAGGTGATGCCTAATGAGGCTGTTCTTGTTTGTGCTTTATCTGCATGTGCTCATCTGGGGGCCTTAGATCAAGGGAAGTGGATTCATGTTTATATAGACAAAATAGGAATAGTTGTTAGTTCAAACATGTCCACCGCTCTTATTGATATGTATGCGAAATGATCACAGGATTATCAAGTCATGGGCTTGGTAAGGATGCTTTACGTGTCTTCAATCAAATGTTAGACGAAAAAGTTAAACCAAATGAGTTTACTATTCTTGGGGTTCTAAATGGATGCAGCCATGCAGGTCTTGTGGAGGAAGGTTCTTCAATATTCTTCAATATGGAGAGTTTGTGTGGAATTGTGCCAAAGATTGAGCACTATGGCTGTTACATTGATTTACTTGGTCGTGTTGGCGACTTGGAAAGAGAATTCAGTGGCTTGGCATAGTGAGAAGCTAGCAGTTGCCTTTGGTCTGATGAGTACTGAGCCAGGGACTTGTATTAGGATAGTGAAGAACTTGAGAACTTGTGAGGATTGTCATACAGCTCTAAAGGCCATTTCTAAAGTTTTTGACAGGGAAATTATTGTTAAAAACCGCACTCGTTTCCACACTTTCAAAGAAGGAAACTGTCTGTGCAATGATTATTGGTAGTTATCTGTTTTCTCATACTGTAAATGCGGGAAATGCAAGTTTAACGACAAATGAGTTCATCAATTAATATCATCTCCTCCAGATCATTTTCATGGACCACCTTTGCAAGTGCCACAAGCTGGGTAAAGCAGCTTTGTTTGTGAAATCTCTCATTCCAGTTAAACCATAAAAAAAAAGAAATTTTTTTTCACTAATTTAGTTGCAATTATGTTGTTGGGCAAAGTCAAATTCCTCTAAGAATCATCAGCAGCAGAAGCAGATTACATACATGTTAAATTGAGTAGCCTTGTCTTTTCTATATATACACGCTCTGTTTCTTTGGTAGGATCATTCGTCGTTTTCAATATTGTAATTAAGTCTTTAGCCAACTCAAGTAACGGAATTAAGACGGAAAGCATTTATTCACTTCAACTCGAGAGTTTAAATGTAGTTTTACTGAGAGTTTAAATGTAGTTTTACAGGTGGTTAGGTGGGAAAGCGCCCCATGGGGTTATCTGAACTTTACCTAAAAAAACACAAAGCTGGATAACAAACTGAGCCTAACAAGTTTCCACTCAAGTGTGTGTCTAAAAAATTCAGGAATATCACAGAGAAATATTTTCACACAAACATGAGGGAGAGATGAACCTCCGCCATTGAATTTGAGGGCGCTGTGCAGTTTTGCAATAGTGGAAGAATCAGCTTTGGAGATGGCAGCATCGAGCTGCTCAAGAGCTTTGTTGTAGTTGGTAATGTAAGCCTGGTGATGCTTCTGATGATGGAGGTGCATTATATCTCCGCTAATGGCCGGCTCCAGAGCGCCATAATCATAAGGCAGATCCGGAAGCGAGAAAGTCGTTTGCAATCCACGAAATTGCTGAAATCTAACGCCTAGGGTTTTACTGCTCATTAGGGTTCGAAGAGCCATTTCTAACAGCAGTGCTATTTTGTGGAATGGAGTGGAGCTTTCGAAACAGCAGTGCTATTTGTATTTGTAATCTAAACTTTTACATGGCCCTAACTTTTCTTTTTTTTTTTAAACAAGAAAAATTCTACGTCGACATGAAGTAAAAATAAAATGGCTGTGAAATTATAAAGTAGTTATATTCAATTATCATGTCCCCATGAATAGCTCAAAAAAACAAATAGCACCCTCTTAACCAACCAATAGAAAATGATTGCTAGATCGGCTCCACAAAATTTCTGAGGGTAAAATATATAATACACCTTCTTTTCAAAAAAATTGGGTTTTCATTGAAAATTTGAAAAAACTTAAATTCAAACTTTATCTGATTTATTTGAAAATAAAAAAAACTTGATAATTGATAATTTTAGTTAGATAGATATTACAGTTTTTATAATTATATTGTCATAATTTTTGGAAATTGTTATTGATTCTACATAATGCCTCTCCCAACTATCAGAGGATAGAGCATAATAAACATACACTAATCTAACACACTATGTGTGCAATTAAGAAAAGAAAATAAAATTTTTGGATAAAATATAAAAAACATGGATGAAAAAGGATAAGTGAGAAAATAGAGATAAAAAGTAGGAGAAAGAAAAGAGACCCATAATAAGTTGTGGATGGAATGATTTGTCATGAGTTAACTGGCGTGAAGGGAGATAATTTAACTAAAATATAGTAATTTAAACTTTATCATAGATTGATGGTGAACACATTTTCTTGCACCTTCAAATATTAAAAGATATTATTATATGAATTAAAATCTTTAGACCAATCAATAGCATTCAAATAAAACTTCTTATTTATAATTTCTTTTACCAAATTACGAATACAACGTATATCAATACATTATGGGAATGGATAAAATTATAAATTTGGTAGTGTATCAAATAATCGTAAAAAGTATAATCAATTAAATTCATCCACACGAGTAAGTCAGACATGTATCCTTTAACAGTACTCATTTCTCCTGCCAACCAAGTAAATCCTAGACAAATGAACCATAATGGTAAATAAACAATGACAACTATTGCCTGTAAACTTATACTTAATTTTATAAGTTCAAATTAAGTACAAGTTTACATATATTTCTTCAGTTTGGAGAAGCTTATTTTAACAAACTGGCGGCAATCATCAAACACCATGTCAATTACAGACTAGGGTCTCAGACTAATATAACCATCTAGCCGTCTTGCCATACTAAGCTGATCTTACCTAGAACACCACCGTAGCCTGTATGGATTTTACTACACATGTCAATATGGATATTGCAATTCCATCTTGTGCATTGTTCAATCCAAGTAAGTATACACAACTAGACACATTTCTGCCATTTGTCATGCAAAGAGTAAAAGCATTATGTTTGGAGCAATTCATTTGCCTTATTCAACCAAACATTGTAAACCGAATCTTCAAACAGCACGAAGTGCACCTGCAATTTGAGTACAACTGTCCCAGTCAGATTTCGCCAATAAAACTACAGATACATGCAATGGAACATTATTAATTAACAAATAAGATGTGGTAGTTGCTGATTTGCATGTTTGCATTGTATATGATTGCGAAACTATCCAACTCATGAACCTAAAAATGAAGATGGTCTAAACAAAGTTATATTAGACTAATCACAAGATAATACAGAAAAGGGGAAGTTAAAAGTTTTGCCAAACCTTACGAGGCATTTTACAAGAACCAGAATTGCTTTAATCTAGGTTTCACCTCATTCTGTAATTTCTGATTACCAATTTACCGGGATCACTTAGTTTTATAACTTTCTGTGCATCTTGTATAGCTAATGTGTCCCATCTTTTGATGAGTACGTCGGCATTTAAGGTGCATGCTTGAACTTCAATGTAATTTTTATGCTCTAAACGTAGAATTTTATATGTCAAACAAACTATATATTGGTCTCAAACAGACTGATTTATGTCCTCAACTTCTTGCAAACTTCGACCAATAAAAAAAATGGTGCCCCATATCGGGTTGAAACTATTTAATGACATATTTATTAGGTTTTACAAACATGCCTACAAGTAATTAATACTTGTACAATACTAAGGGCATGTTTCTTTTGTCTGGACAGCATCTCAATACGTCACAATCTGTTACATCTAGACGTGTAATTAGAAAGACAGACTGTTTTCTGAGCAATAATAAGACTTAATACCTCTTAATCACTCTGAATGGTCTTTTTAGTAAAAATTGACATTTATATGATTTAGAAAGTTTGAATCATCATTTATTTATATTAAACTGTGATTTCACTCTTTTTCTTTCATTCTTTATATACAATACCTTTCAAATATTTCATTTTCATCCAGTATTCAGATGTCATTTCTTAATCAAGACATGTACTTGTCCTTCAGATTTTATCACTCGATGAAAACAAACACCACAAATTATAAAATGAAAAGAAAACAGACATGCAACCTATGAATATACATGTATATATATATGTGTGTGTGTGTAAGTGTATATAGTATATACATATATATGTATACACGCAAATGACGCAATCTATGAATATATATATATATATATATATATATATCTGTGTGTGTGTGTGTGTATAAATATTGTACCTCTTTGAAATCATTTGCATACTCTCTAACTGTTGAGATAGCCAGAGTAGCGGCTTCGCCATAAGGATATCTGAGACAATAGATGAAATTGGCAGAAAAGACTCAACATGAGTACAAAATCATAACAAATCTTGTGTCATATTGAACATGTTTGTCTTTGAGCTTATAGTACACGTATATATTAATTTGACACCCCATAAATTCGATGATGACGACTCTATTATCAACATCACCGAGGTACCATTTAACTTGTTCTAGGTCAAGGACAGATAATCTACATCCTTAGCTGACCAAAGAACTTACAATTTTATCTTGATGGTTTCTATGTGGCAACTCACCCAAAGACACCACAAGATATGGCAGGAAATGCAATATATTGAATGTTCTTCTCTCTGGCAACACGTAAACTGTTTCTGTAGCAAATATGGGCAAATAATTAAATGGCAAAGAAGCTTGAACAATTAATAAAAGGAGCAAATTTAAAAGTATACCTGTATGCACCTCTCAAAGAGGCTTCGGGGTTGCTATCAGGATCATATATGGGTCCAACAGTATGAACTACATGAGATGCAGGCAATCCAAATCCTCTGCATAAACCCAATATCTTAGTATTTTGGTTGCATTACAAGGAACTGGGAACATGATCCATCTTCAACCCTTTAAGAACATCACCTTTTACATTTTGTGTTTCCTCTCTAAATGATTTTCACAGTTAGAAAAGTCAAGAATTTAAATATCTTAATTACAAATTTACACATTTCATAGTTAGTCCTACTAAAGAAAACTTCAAAAGATGAAATACCATGACTGTATTCTGAGAAGTAGATCCATAAATTTTTGAAGTGGAAGTAAAATATACTTTCTTAAACACCATGCAGCATCTTTTATGGGCACAGGGAGTACAAGTTAAAGTGAAAACATACGGGGTAATCCTTGCTTCCCCAGTGGGGCAGCGAACTCCAGGTCGAACTTCTGGTACGTTGTAGCATGCTGCTCGGAGTTCTGGACCAGCAGCTCTATGTATGGCTAAGAAAAGGAAGCGCATATCTTAAATAGAGAAAATTAAAAGAAAAGTATTCAACAGAAAACTGATATGGAAGTAAGTAATTACCTCCATCGGCACCACCGCCGCCAAGCATTCGCTCGTTGGCAGGATTGACCTACAAAATTATCAGTAAAAGTCAAATTAATATAGATTCAGATTTTCAGCTCAAGGTATTGAACCACGAATTGAAATTCAGTTGTTTTGAAAGAAAAAATGCTCGCAATAATAAGATAAGCACGTTCTTTACAAGGTCAATGTAAAAAATAATAGTTGGCAAAAAAGGAACACCACTAATGGGGACTTGAATATCAAAACAGCGAGTAGAGTGACGTAGCACATGTTAGTGGGGGAGTGAGTTTTGTTAAGACTGAGCAATTCGGGTGTGAAATAAATTAACACGAATCCCATTAGCCATTATTATTGGTTCCAAAAAAAGAGTCAATTCTTTTGAATAAAATGACAAAATGTCCTTGACTTATGCCGAAAAATGTTGAAGAAGTAGATAACACAAACAAACACTCAAGGATAGAAAAACTCACCACCTGAAAGGATCCACCAAAGGGATAAGAGCTAGAAAAAGAAGAAATCCATATTCTAATTTCTAAAAAGGCCAAAGGCTTAAATATATTAAACAATCAAACAAAACTTATTTTACAATCAGTATAGGACCTAAATAGATGGGCTAAGAGCCTAAGAACATCTCTCCGGCCATAGGACTGAATTCAAGACAACCTTGGTACCATACTTTTTCAAATTAAAAGACAAGAAAATGTGGCTTCGGGACTTAAAAAGGTGCTTAAATTAGTCTTGAAATAACACATGACAATCATCCAAAGTGCAGAAATTGATCAAGATGCATTTTTTGCCAAAAAGTCAGCTTGGACAGTGTGCCAAAATGGCCACACATACTTACATAGTAGCAAATCATGCACCGTTTTTTTGTTTTTTGTCGAAAGTATATTCATAGAGCATTTCAACAGTATATGGCTCAATAGGACGGATCCTTCCAGATATACACAAGAAATTCTTCAAAATTGACCCAAATTTGCTAGTTGAAATTATTGTTTAGGCTTCTAAAAAGTCTTGCCTTGCTTAGAACACTTTAAGGCGATGATTTCCATGCATAAAGTTTACAATCACAATTTCATTATTATGTCATTGCTACTAACACTCGATAAATGTAGGGGGTAAAATACATCCTTTAAGTTTCCAAATTTAGGAAAGTGTTCGAACCCTCTTATGCATGGTTCAAAGTATCGACCAAGTAGCCGAAATCTAAGCGTATCGGTTTGGTATCCTTACTCGCTAATGCGATAATGAGTCACAAATTGTAATTTCAATCAATATAAATGTAAAGTTGTCTACAGGCAAATTTTTGCTGTAACAGAAAAAAATAACAGTGCAACAGAAAAATAACGGCTTAACAGATAAATCAAGGTGAAATAAGGGTTTGATAAAAATTAACAAATTGTACTCTTTTGTGGAACAAAGGGTAGGACTCTTTTTGTGTAATAGAAAAGGTAATAATAATAAGTAAAATTGGTATCTTTACATATTAACTACTAAAAATAATAATAAATAAATAAACGTCACAGTGCGTATCACCCGAAATCAAAGCGAAAAGTTATAAAAAAAAAAAAACCTTTTGCAACCTAGGCCGCTACCACGACTTTGAACCATGCCTCACAGTCCTTCACTCAACTCCTAGCATCATGTCCTTCATGAATGATGACAACACAAGCTAGAGATGCTTGAGATCCTTACCTTCTTCATTTTTCCAATCAAAATTGTTCCTCCTCACCCATTGAACATCATCTTCTTCATTTCTTTTAGCCCTTTCTTACTCGGCATGATTGGGATTTTTAATAAATCCCTTGTTCCCTCTATGTCCCATGTAAATTGGCCTCTTGTCCAAACCCTCCTCATTACCTAAGCCTTTCTGTTTCAACAACACATTCATACCACCCACGAAGTAATCCATCTTCTAATCTATGAGTTGCATTTTTTCATTGGTGTATTCCCTATAACTCAAAAAGTCTAATTGAAGCATTTGGTTGGGCACTTGGTATGAGGGTCCAGCCATGTTTCCCTTCCAGAAGTGAGAACGAAATAGAGTCACTAAACAATTGGGATTCTGAGTTTGAATATAATCAAGTAGCAGCAATACTACTTGATATTAGAGTAACTGACTTTGCACAGCTAATATGGTGAGAATGGGACTTCCTCGGTGAAAGAAAAAAAAACACAGTATTTGAGTGAAATCATTTTTAAGATTCATAGCACCAAAGATGCTCCAATTCCTGCCTTCAACTATAAAACACAATACCCTATGAAAGTTGGGTTCATGACACCAGGTTTTTGGCAATATAAAACACGAGGTAGAACGGAATTTATAACAAGCATAGTAAAATTAAGCCACGAAACTCACACGCACACAAAAGCCCTAACCTAATTAAGGTAGAGGGGATAGGGAAAGGAGGGAGACTTACAATAGCGTCGGAAGAGCCATCGACGTACCACTTAGTGATGTCTCCCTTCTGAATATTCAAAATCGGCAAGTTGGATGACGGAGAAGAGGAAGACAACTGGAACTGAACAACGCCGTCAGCTTTGTACGTCATTGTGGAAACCCTTGTCCTTTGTTGGCAGACAAATAATAGAGGAATAAGAGGCGGAGATGCAACAACAAATTTCCTTAAGGGAATTGTTAAATAGAAAATGTTATTTCCACAACAAAAGTGTCGCAATAGATTCTATAGCGACGATTTTCACTGTCGCTATACATCTACAACGACACTTTTATTATGAAAATAACAAAAAATAGTGTGAATTTAACAATTCCCTTTCCTTAATAGCAAAAGAGTCCCCATTACATTAGAAAAACAAGAATACTAATTGACTTGAGTGCCACCATCACCATCAGTCCATCACCAACACCAAGCCCGTAGAATTGGAAACGAACCGGCCAGCTTTAACGGCTAACCCCCTCCTCAGGCCACGTTTGCTATTTTTGAGCTCCGAGCTGACCCGGGCTCTAATCCCCTTCTTGGGTCTACAAGTTAACGAGCCTTGGGTTAGGCAACTAACGCGAGCAACACCATCTCATTCTCAAACCCACATACCGGACATGAAGAATCACTCCCCAATCCTCGTCTGCAAAGATTAGTCATGGGCCTCAACTTATTCTCAGCCATTCTGACTGTTTTTCAAAAACAAAAATTCTAAAAAGAGTTTTTTAATTATATGAAAAGGTTAAATTTTGGAATCAGATAGATTTTTTATTTTATGGGAACATTGGGAAGGACCAACTATGTTAGAGGTTTTAAATATTTGTGTTTTTAGATTATCCAAGAAGATGGAAGTTTAATTTATATTTTGGGATGTATGGAAATTTTAAATCATTATTGAATTTTTATTTATTATTTAGGTTAGGCTAATAGATTTAATTATTTTTGGGCCTGTTTATGTTTTGAGCTTAATTTATAAATTTATAAATTTATTGGATTTTATTTGTTTTTAAGATATAGGTAGTATAAATAGTTTATTAGAGTTATTATTGTGGAACAACTAGATTTTATTAAAATATTGTGATTGCTTAGTGAATTTATCTAACTTGGTGAATTTGTGTGATTGCAAGATTACATAAATTCGTATTTCTCTTGTTTATCCCGTCTCATGTGTCACCTTTACGTTTTTTTCGTTAGTCAATTTTTTTTATTTTACAAAATGAGTCAATATCCTCAAACTTATTGCTATAATTTTGCTATCATGTCACAATTATTAAATTAACAACTTATTAGTAGAGGTAAATATTTACAAATTTTAAAAATGACTCGAGGCTGCCTCCTTTTACTGGTTTTTTTTTTAAAGGAGGGAAGTATTTTTTTTTTCAAAACTAAAAATGAGCAAAAAAATATATAATGCTATTAAAAATAAAACCCAAATTCGGTTTTTATTCCAAATTGTGGGTTGGATGGCACAATTTTACATACTTGGATATGGAGTATATATATAATGATATTTCAATACAAAGGACACCAGTCTTATATCCCATATATAGATTTCAATTGGGGGTGGGGGGTGCGGGGATTATATATATAAACAAATATATATATATAGGCCTGCCTAAGCGGGTGCTAACTTGCCACCACAGCAATAGACCCTAGGGGCTAGGTAGGTAGGTTGAAAATGGAATAATTAGTAATTACTAGTACAAGTAGTAGGGAGCAATTGTAATTGTAATTAAAATTGAGAGCCTTGGTAAGTTTGTCCAAACTGCCAATTCGCGGGTGCGACGTCGTAGTTGGTGAGGGTTCTTCCGTCACTGAGAGTGAGCTGAAAGGAGAGAGCTTGACCATTGAGGTAGGAGTTGCTCTGCCAGTTTTGGCCCCAATTCCTAGACATGGGCTGCCATCCATTGGCTTTGGAACCTTTGATGGAAACAGAGTGGACATCCCCTGCACCTCCAACGTTGGTGATGAGAACCAAATTGAAGTAAGAGTGTCCATTGATTGTGAACCTCACTCCTCCTTTCTTCACGCAAGGGACCCTGCACGCACCAAATTAACTAACTCAATGCAAATGCTTGTATATATGTTTGACATAAATAGTGAACTCATTTCTATATATAGAGAGACCGTCTGTCCGTCCGTCCATTCCTTACCTTTGGAAGGCAACAGGGACAATTCCGGCGCGGTATTGAGCAATTTGCAAGAAAGCAGGCTCAGCCAAATCAAAGTGCTGGAGGGGAGGGTTGCACCACCCGCCGTTGTCGTTGGACAAACTAGGGTTTGGCGGGCAGAAGTTGGTGGCGGTGACGGTGATGCTGCCGGGGAGGCACCATTTGGGATCGTCGTTGCACCTCATCTCGTAGCACGACCCGCAGCTCAACCCATTGTTGAATAGGGCAGTGCTCAATGCTGCTGTGTTGGTTCCATAACCTTGACTGTACAAATTTCCATACCCACAAGCACCCCCTGCATGCCCTCGCAATGCAATTAACTATTATATATATTTATATATATTAAAATTCACACCCAAACCAATTTTATGCCAACAAACACATGTTAATAACCTTATATATATATATATATATATAAATGAGCTTTTATATAAACATATACATATACACACAAACAACGTACGTACCCATTGTCCCAGAGGCATCTCCGCCTCCATAGAAAGTAGCATGGCCATTTTCCCACCATCCATTTGTGCCGCGGAGGAGGCGGCATAAATTCAAAATGAGGAACACAAGAGAGACACTACTACCCTTCCCATAGAATGCTGAAAAGGCCATTGATTAGATAATACTAATACACGATCACAAAGAGAGAGAGAGAGAGAGAGAGAGAGAGAGAGGGGATGATCAGGAATGGGTTGTGAGCTAGAGAGCTTATTAATGACTTGCTACTACAAATTTGTAGGGAATTGAGCTTCACTTATATAGATCAATCCTTCAGACCATGGAATCATAGGGTTGTTAAATTTTTATGTCAAATGATGCGAGAAGATTTTATGTGATTGAGATAAAAAGTTTAAGACTCTTAGTATTACTTGACATAAATAAATAATACGTTTCTCCATTCTATAAAAAATGTGAACACATTAATTCTTGTCGTATGTTTATTCTTAAAAATAATATATTATTAATTTACTAGTGTTGACATAATAATTAATAAACTTTAAAATATTGATCATTCATTCGAGTTTTTTTTGTGTAAAAAATGTTAAAAGATATTTTATTTTTGTGAAACATATAAAAGTACATAGAAAGTGACAATTTATTTAGCTGGGGCCTGGGGGCAAATCTCTGAGGTCCGATAATCCACCGAAAAATAAAATGAAAAGTTGAATATCAAATTAATTAATTAGTGACTAGTGCGTATAATATAGTCGATCGGGGTCACCGTGTGTGCCCGCCATACAATATTAGAAGGAAAATAAGAAAGAGGATAGGATCAAATGTGCACATGCATTTGTTCCAAGTTGAACAATCTATCAACCAAGTGCTAACCTCACTCCAACCCCACCTGCACATGCATATATATTTTTCATCAACGTCTTTTATTTATATATATATATATATATATATATATATATATATATATATATAAAAAAATGGAGAGTGACACAATCGCAGTAACTTTTAAAATTACACTTGCCTACGATCGTAGAAGTTAAGAGCTTACTTCTACGATATGATCGTAGAGTAATAAGTAAATACTATCGTCGTAGAGTGAATCATCATATTATAGAATAACGACTACTCTACGATTATAGAGTGACTTAACTCTATGATCATAAATTATGTATATTTTGAAGTTTGCACATGCAGCTGTTCAACTCCATTAATCATATATATATACTAACTGTGTTCCGTACCTCCAACACTACATGGATGGTGGAATTATCTCAAACTTGTGACGATCCAGATGATTTATTAAGGTCAACGAGAAATTCAAAATCAATTATATTTTGTTAGATAAATATAAAATTATCCATAACAAGTAATTATTGTGTTTTTTGTATTTCTCTTTTGCCTTTCCATATCACATCTCTCTCTCTCTCTTCATACGCACATGACAATACATAAATACCACTATATTTTTTTGTCTGATTTGCCTACCGCAATCACACAAACTACGAGCCACCCCTTAATTATGCATTTGTCGTTCCAGTTGACAGGATAGTATATGTTATTGATTGTCCCTCCCAAATACGGGTGGATAATTAAGAAATTACATTCATCCATGATACCATATAACAATAAAAACATACAACAAATTAAAGCAATCAAACCCTAAAATATTTATACTAGTTTTATGTCTATTAAGGATTCAGTTTGGACATAATTTGTCGTATCAAATCCGCTATCAACTTCTATAAACTTTTTTGTTTCATTAGTTTAATAAATGTTGCATTTATACTTAATCACAAACAGGACACCAGAGTTAAAATAGAATATTAATACAACAAAAAACTACAAAATTTTATGATAATAAGTAGTGTGACAATTTCGGATTCGGTTACCATAAAGTCCAATATAGTATTGACACGCAAAGAGATCACATCGCGTCTTTGTGTCGACACTATATTGATCAATTGACCAAAGTTAACTTCATCACAATTTCACCCGATTGAATTTGCCTCTCAATAACAACCATTACACCAAAATTAGATAAAATTATTCACAATAACATAATTCTTTTTTAAATGCAATGCACCAAACGACATTGAGCTCAGATGTACACAAGGGGCTGTGAGTAGCAACTCGACTTTTAAAATACACATCTCTTACAGTTTTTAATTCGTTGATATATATATATATATATATATATATATATATATATATATATATATATATATATGATGATGATAGTTTGAAGAAAAACACTTTCTTAATTAGCATTCATCAATATTTTGAAAAAGATGCATGGGGTTGAGGTGGGACGTTAATTAACCAAGGAACATAGCCTTGCCGCCTTATATTCGTACTCCCTCCGTCACTTTAATATATGTGGTTTTAGATGGTGTTTTTTTTTTTAAATTTATCGTTTTATATAATTTAAGAGAATTAATTATAATATTTTAAAAATTAACTCTTATGGAAAAATGTTATAAATAAGAGATAGTATGAGATAAGTATGTTAATTATGAGAATTTAAGAGTATATTATATACAATGAATACAATTATTTTCTTAATTCTTGTGCATAATTCTAAAATTACGTATACTCATATTAAGTGAGTATATACTTTGTCTGTTTTGAAAACATGAAAGGGGAAATGACAAAATTGTCTTAAAGTTTGGGCGGATTTTAGTTTGCACATCAAACTACAGTTATAATCATTTCTTACTTGAAAGTTATTTCAAAAGATAATGTTGTTGTTTTAGCCTGCCTTGGTCAATTTTTGACTGGAAATCACTTACTCATCCACACTATTAACTAATTTGACCGTATTTTACTATATTTGCCCCTGTAAAATGCTAAAGTTCATCAAGTAATTAATCTCTCTCTCTCTCTCTCTCTCTCTCTCTCTCTCTCTATATATATATATATATATATATATATATCAAAATGGTTATAATTGGTTGGGAGTCAAGGATAGTGGCCTTCACAAGGATAGTCTGTTGATCATATTATGGTGATAGCTAGATAGGGAGAGACCTTGAACATACCTAAAGAAGATGCATTAATCGATTCATGGACAGATACACATATACGTAAAAAGCACCATTACTGAATACCAATTAATATATATATATATATATATATATATATATATACATATATGTATGTATGTTATGCATACCAATTAATTAACATGGCCTGGTCGCCTGCAGGTCGGGTCGCTCGACTACTTATTACGAATTCTGCGTGCCTATAATATATGGAGAGAGATATCTAACGGCCACGCAAACAGTACAGCCCCCAACCCCACTTGTGAGAGTTCGGAGGGATGCATCAATTTAAGTACTCAATATAAATATAAGCAGCTCGGATATGAGTGGATATCAGCACTATTCCAGTTTGAGTTGGTGGGTCTCATTTCATTCATATCATATTCATATATCTAACTATATAATCACCCCACCCAGTGAGTCTCTAACTACCCATAGATGTTAATTTTGGGTGGACCCAACCTCGTGTTATGTTTGTGATCAACATATATATGAGAGGAGGATTTATTAAAAAATATATGTGAGAAATGATATTTTATATGGAAAAAATAATATTTTCACATAATCTCTCAATTAGAGAGCAACTCGAGGAGGTTTCTGTAACGATTTGGATAATCAAATTCTTTACTGAGCTTAAGTTCAGCTTAATATATCTATGGAGATTTGTGACTTAGAAGAGATTTAAATAAAGAGAGAGAGAGTTCAGAAGAAGTAGTGATAAGTTCAGAAGAAAGAACAATTCATTTCATAGCCCCAACTGATTACATATTGTGACGCCCCCAAAATAGGTCCATTCCATCCAACCCATTCTGAGTCGCCAAATACATGGATGTAAATAACTACAACTTTATTAATACATTTACAACGCAAAATAATACAACATATATATGTGAGTTTAAATACAATTATTGTCATCTAGACAATATCCACACGCAAATAAATTTCCATCATAATTATTGATACATTATTTTACAAAATGATGAGGACTATTAAACAAACTCTCTGTAACCTTCATTCCATACCCCGACTAAGACTCGCTACATTCTCGCCTCCCGAGAAGAAAAATGGAACAAAAAGGAAAAGGGTGAGCTCAACTATTTCAAAGAAGAATATTATGACTAAGATAATATACAACAAATTATCGTTAGTCTTCAACAGGAAAAATTTAATAGAATACAATAGACAACAAGTTTTAAATCAATACTCGCAATGAAAATATTAATTCATAAAGAGTTACGTAGATGATGAAATCTATTAATATCCATGAATTTAAAAATTCATCATCAATATTTTTATCCTCGTAACATCAATCAATATATATCCGAATCATATACTCATCCTCGCACTACTGTGCCAAGGATATTCATCACCGGGTCATGTTCATCTAAACACTGCTCATTTTTGCACTACGGCCAAAGATATTCATCGAAATCATTCATCTTTTGCACTATGTGCCAAAGATATTCATCAAAATCATTCATCTTTGCACTACATGTGCCAAAGATATTCAATAATATCATCATTTAAGATCGAGGATGATGAAAAATATATATTTTTTAAAGAAACGAATCCAAATTGAAACAAAATGACAAGGATTAAGGATTAAGGATTCAGATTTTACTTTTATCCACGCCCAAAAATACCTCAAAAATAATCATAGTGGTGTAAAATTCAAGAATGATCAAAACATGGATACAATCAAAGCTAGTATCCACAATAGATATTTTGGACTTAAAAGAAAAAATTTTATTTTTCAATGAATAAAGGTCAGATTCGTGAAATAAGATCATATGCGTGAATAAGACCAGATACGTGAATAAGAATCTCGACACCAAAAGTTTCAAATTTGATAAAAACTTCAAACCAATATTTCAAAGATAATGATATTGAAGAAATAATATCATTATTTAAAAAAAAATAATATTCCTTACCTCGAAAGAATAATACTTACTAAATAAAACACCTGATATAAAGCTATGACTTGAACTTCAGCACAGTATAACAATACTCAAAGTATACTCAAAAATACTCACAAGAATACTTCGATAATATAGAGAGAAAACTTCATTTCGTGTGATTTTCAATTCTAACCCAAGACCCTATTTATAGAAAATGCTTAGAACACCAAAGCAGAAAATTTAATAAATTAATAATATATATATTAAGTTTTCTACGCCAACCTTCCTAGATCTGAATTCAGCAACATGACACATTTATAACATGTGGAACACTCACCAAAAACATTTTTATTATTTAAAATAATTAAAACTTCCAGAAATCAATTATTTTGGAACTCCGAAACTTCAATAATTCATAATAAATAGTTTTTTTGCCAGAAAATTCGAATCTCACGAATTTTTATAGGAAATTCAATTCTCTACAACTTTACAGAAGAAAGTTTTTCCAAATTCCAAACAAAAATTGGTCAAATCCATAAACAAGCGATTTTATAAGTTATAATCAAATTTCACCAATAAATGGGGTCCACCGACATGTTTAACATGTTTTAAACATTTATTGCAACAAAAATACTCTTTCCTCCTCATATACTCATATATCCCACATTCATTGTAAAAATATCACCATTATTATATTATTAAAATATAATAATATATATATTAAATGAATTATTTCATCGTAAAAAGATAAAATTTCAATTTTCAACAATTGTCACATTAAAAATTTTCTCCATCTATATCCACATAAAATCAATATTTTCATCATCATATGAATCAATAATTAATTATTCACAAATAATATTACGTAATCACAATATCGACAACCGTGCAGCTCCTCAGTGAGCAGGGGCTTTCCAATAAAGATTTCTCTCATCATGGCGCCGCAATTTGGTGACCAAACCTCTCTTAGATAGAACTTTCTAGACATTGCCAATAATGTTATCTAATAATATTATTCAGATAATATGAATTATTGCTTCGATAATGAAAAATAATGTGTAATGACAATTATCAAACAACAAAGAATATAAAATATCAATGCAAAGAATTATTGAATCAATAAAATAAAATATCGAATAGTAATTATCGTAACCATTATTGAGTAGTGTCTTCACGTAAGAACCAATAATTGGTGCAATACCGTGCTATCGTTTCAACAACGCAGATTTGTGTGTTTTAACCACTGGGTATTCCAACAAAGATAATTCAGAATAATCTCATACCGTTATTTATAAACAACTTATTCTTTGTCGCTTTTTTCCTCCAATCGCTTTCCGTTATGGGGCCCACACATGGTCGCTACTGGTCGCATTTAATATTCTCGACAAAGATTTAATATTCCACGCACCAAAACTAATATTCTCCTAACAATAATGAATATTATATCACCACTTGCTTATTTAAAATATTTATGATTTTACCCATAACTAACCACATTAATCAAATCCACCCTTACTATTTCAAAATAATAAATAAAGGAAATTCCTTTTATTTAAAAAATTTCGGTCTTACAACCTCCCTCCTTATGAAATTTCGTCCTCGAAATCGACGACGCATACTGGTGTTTCAAAAAGATGAGAATACCTCGCTTTCATTTCCGCTTTCCAACTCTCGTGTTATTTCCTCAATAGCATGGTTTCTCCACAAAACTTTAACTTGTGGTATAACCCAGACACATAGGACATGTTCTTTCCTATCCAAGATCCCGATAGTACCTCCTCAGACGTTAAGTCTTCTATTATCTCGTCCGGTTCTAACTCAATGACGTGGTTCGGGTTGTCCACATATTTACGTAACATCGACACGTGAAAAACGCGAATGAACACGCCGCCATACTTTGGCGATAAAACGAGTCTATAGGCCACAGTTCCTATTCGATCGAGAATTTTAAATGGATTAATAAATCAAGGTTTGAGCTTTCTCACCTCACCGATTCTCGCTTTTGAAATAACAACTTTGCACCTCCTTCTTCAAATTCATCACCCCTGGTGTGTAGCTTGAACAACTCTAACTTTATCGATTAAAGTCGATTATACTCAGATATCATCACGTGGGTACCTAGAGTTTTCATCTCCATCTCTATTATTTGTAAATTATACTGAAAAGAGTCTTTGACAATATCGACTCAGATTTTGTATACGATCTTCTACTCAACACGCCGCCTACCACGCTCGCTTTTCCAGATGGCATGGTTTAAATGTGTTTGAAATGAGTCTCCTCTCGAGTTCTTCAAGCTCTTCCCACATTCCTCGCTCCATTCGAATTTTGTATCTCTACGAGTCACCGCAAGTTAATGGAATAGCGATTTGAGAATATCTTCAACTAATCTCCGATAATAACCAACTAAGCCTAGAAAGTTACGATTTTGATTACCGACTTAGGTTGTTCTCAATCGTGACTCATATCCCAACCCTCGATAAGACGTCACAATGACACCTATCGCTTTACTATCGCATTTAATATGGCGCCCCTACGGAGAGTCTCGGGCTTTGTATTCCACAAAGGAAGTCACCAGATAAAGGCTCGTGTATCAACTTCTACAGTTTGGTTTTTAACTCCTCAAGTTCAATAGAGCCATTGATATGAGATTTTAGAAATGGGTTTTGTACCGGATTTAAAGTCGATACAAATTCAATATCACGCCCGGGAGTAGGCCAATGAATTCTTCGTAAAATACGTCAGAAAAAAATCAATAACAAAGAATATTATTCAAATCGACGTGTCTTTATTCAAATCCATAACATGGACTAAGAAAGCTTGACATCCGCTTTTTCAATAAACGAATCGCTTTATGATTAGATATGACAATGATTGATTTTAATGGTTTAGTTGCTCGAATTCAACAACAAAGTTGATTAGGAATATGAAAACTAACAACCTTATTTAAAACAATCAATTTTGGCATGATGAGTAGTTAACCAATCAATCCCTAAAATCACATCAAAAGCAAGTATCTTTAAAGAGATAAGGTCAATGTGTAAGATAAGGGTGCCAACTCGAATCAAGCAAGATTTCTAAACAATGATATAATGAAAATTTCTCCAAACTGAGTCTCCACAGATAGGTCAAAGTCTAATTTCTCCGTAGTCAAGTTCAAACGCTGAGCGCAAGCAAAAAGAGAGATAAAAGGATGGGTAGAACCCAGATCTAATAAGGTATAAACTTCGCAAGAATTTATAATTAACTAACCTGTGCTAACTTCGTTCGTTCCTCAGATTTTGACCGGCCACGACAAACGCTTCTTCCAGAACCGCTGATGACTTTTTTTCGACATCCTTTTGAGTCACCATCCTCACTGGACTTGGTTTCGCTACCGCATAATCTCGAGCGATATGTCCTTCTTTTCCACAATTATAGCATACCTTAAACCTATTGAGGAGCAGCCAATGATATGTCCTCTTTCCCAGATTTGTAAATATACGACCGGTGGTCTTTCTCTCCCCTGGAACCAGCTTACATCGGCGCCGACGCCTTCACATGGTCGTTGTTGAATCTCCTCTTTAAAATCTCCTCCCGACTCGCTTCTTCTATTTTCATGGCCACGATTACCACCAGAGTGGTTACCGCTTTGTCCGTATTCTTCTTTCTCCATTGGTTATCGTTATTCGATGATATTATCTTCAGATGATCCTCGGTTATGGTCCCTCGATTGAATGTACTCGTTATCTCGCTTCTAACAACGGAGCCCTCGCTGACAACATCCAATAGAGAGAAAATTTATGAGAAATGAGATATCGACGTATACGGGTTTCAAACCCCTTAAACATCCGCGCCACACGCTCCTCATTCTCCACCAAATGAAGTGCAAACTCGATAACTCCTCCGCGAACTTCGCCTCGCATCGGGACACCGCCATGTTATTCGCCCAGCCTAATAAAATCCACTTCCTTCATATGATTTAATACTTTCGTGGAAGTACTTGTCATTGAACTATTTTCAAACGTCTTTCATGACACGCCGAAAGGCAAATGGATGGGTACGCCATGCATTCCCACCAAGAATCGCCTCGCATTTTAACATAAAAGTAGCGAATGGAACTTTCGTTCTCCTCCGCATCCCAAGACATCGAATATCTTGGTAATTTGTTTGACCCACGCCTCCGCCTTTAATCGGATCCGCTTTCCTGCGAACTCGTGGTCCCAACTTTGAACCGCTTGGCCGTGACTACCCGTGAATTGCTATCATTTCCTCCTCAGATTTTGAACACGAAGTCTCCTCGTCTCGATTTTGCATGAATCGCAAAAAGCTTCTAAACATCCCCTCGCTCATCATCGCTCGTCAAGGGTGTTGTTTCACAGGAGGTACATTGCCAACTGTGCTCAGACGTTCTCCTCGCTGGTAAGTAAAGACAGCATCTCCACGGCCTCATTAACTCCATTGTTAATATTCTCAACGACATTCTCAAATATTGTCATAAAACAAGGGTTAATTAAGGAAATCAATATATCACATAATATCCCTATATACTAACCAACTAACAAATAAGCTTAGGTAGGACACACTCAATGAAGGATTTACTGCCTCTCCTCCCTCCTAGTTCTATTCCCGATCTCCGCCAGAGATCATATCCCCAAGCTCGATACCAACCGTGACGCCCCAAAAAATAGGTCCATTCCATCCAACCCATTCTCGAGTCGCCAAATACATGGTACGTAAATAACTACAACTTTATTAATACATTTTATTATTACAACAATATATATATTGTGAGTTTAAATACAATTATTGCCATCTAGACAATATCCACACGCAAATAAATCCCCATCACAATTATTGATACATTATTTTACAAAATGGTGAGGACTATTAAACAACTCTCTGTAACCTTCATTCCATACCCCGACTAAGAATCGCTACATTCTCGCCTCCCGAGAAGAAAAATGGAACAAAAAGGAAAAGGGTGAGCTCAACTAGCCCAAGAAAAGAATATTATGACTAAGATAATATACAACAAATTATCGTTAGTCTTCAACAGGAAAAATTTAATAGAATACAATAGACAACAAGTTTTAAATCAATACTGCAATGAAAATATTAATTCATAAAAGAGTTACGTAGAGGATGAAAATCTACTAATATCCATGAATTTAAAAATCCATCATCAATATTTTTATCCTCGTAACATCAATCAATATATATCCGAATCATATACTCATCCTCGCACTATGTGCCAAGGATATTCATCATTGGGTCATGTTCATCTAAACACTGCTCATTTTTGCACCACGGCCAAAGATATTCATCGAAATCATTCATCTTTGCACTACAGCCAAAGATATTCATCAAAATCATTCATCTTTGCACTATGTGCCAAAGATATTCAATAATATCATCATTTAAGATCGAGGATGATGAAAAAAAATATTTTTTAAAGAAACGAATCCAGGAAGGAAACAAAATGACAAGGATTAAGGATTAAGGATTCGTGATTTTGTTTTATCCACGTCCAAAAAAATACCTCAAAAATAATCATAGTGGTGTAAAATTCAAGAATGATCAAAACATGGATACAATCAAAGCTAGTATCCACAATAGATATTTTGGATTAAAAGAAAAATTTTATTTTTCGATGAATAAGGTCAGATTCGTGAATAAGATCAGATACGTGAATAAAAGACTGAAGATACGTGAATAAGAACTCTCTACACCAAAAGTTCCAAATTTGATAAAAACTTCAAACCAATATTTCAAAGATAATGATATTGAAGAAATAATATCATTATGAAAAAAAAAATAATATTCCTTACCTCGAAAGAATAATACTTAAATAAAATAACCGGATATAAGGCTATGACTTGAACTTGCACCGTATAACAATACTCAAAGTATACTCAAAATACTCACAAGAATACGCCGATAATATATAGAGAGAAAACTTCAGCTTCGTGTGATTTTCAATTCTAACCCAAGACCCTATTTATAGAAAATGCTTAGAACACCAAAGCGTAAAATTTAATAAATTAATAATATATATATTAAGTTTTCTACGCCAACCTTCCTAGATCTGAATTCAGCAACATGACACATTTATAACATGTGAACACTCACCAAAAAACATTTTTATTATTTAAAATAATTAAAACTTCCAAAAATCAATTATTTTGGAACTCAAACTTCAATAATTCATAATAAATAGTTTTTTGCCGTAAAATTCGAATCTCATTGAATTTTTATAGGAAATTCAATTTTCTACAACTTTACGTAAGAAAGTTTTTCCAAATTCCAAACAAAAATTGATCAAATCCACAAATCCAAGCGATTTTATAAAGCTATAATCAAATTCAAACCAATAAATGGGGTCCACCGACATGTTAACATGTTTTAAACATTTATTGCAACAAAAATACTCTTCCTCCTCAGATACTCATATATCCCACATTCGTTGTAAAAATATCACCATTATTATATTATTAAAATATAATAATATATATATTTAAATGAATTATTTCATCGTAAAAAGATAAAATTTCAATTTTCAACAATTGTCACATTAAAAATTTTCTCCATCTATATCCACATAAAATCAATATTTTCATCATCATATGAATCAATAATTAATTATTCACAAATAATATTATGTAATCACAATATCGACAACGTGTAGCTCCTGAAAAAGAGGGGCTTTCCAATAAAGATTTCTCCTCATCGCGCCGCGCAATTTGGTGACCAAACCTCTCCTTAGATGTAACTTTCTAGACATTGCCAATAATGTTATCTAATAATATTATTCAGATAATATGAATTATTGCTTCGATAATGAAAAATAATGTGTAATGACAATTATCAAACAACAAAGAATATAAAATATCAATGCGAAGAATTATTGAATCAATAAAATAAAATATCGAATAAGAATTATCGTAACCATTATTGAGTAGTGTCTTCACGTAAGAATCAATAATAATGCAATACTGCGGTGCATCGCTCAACAACGCCAGATTGTGTGTTTTTAACCATCGGGTATTCCAACAAAGATAATCTGTGAATAATCAAGCTACAAGTTATTTATAAACAACTTATTCTTGTCGCTTTTTTCCTCCAATCGCTTTCCGTTATGGGGCTCACACATGGTCGCTACTGGTCGCATTTAATATTCTCGACAAAGCATTTAATATTCCACCACCAAACGTAATATTCTCCTAACAATAATGAATATTATATCACCACTGCTTATTTAAAATATTTATGATTTTACCCATAACTAACCACATTAATCAAATCCACCCTTACTATTTCAAAATAATAAATAAAGGAATTTCTTTTTATTTAAAAAATTTCTGGTCTTACAACCTCCCTCCTTATGAAATTTCGTCCTCTAAATTGACGACGACGACTGGTGTTTCAAAAGATGAGAATACCTCGCTTTCATTTCCGCTTCCAACTCTCGTGTCATTTCCTCAATAAGATGGTTTCTCCACAAAACTTTAACTTGTGGTATAACCCCAGACACATAGGATGTTCTTTCCTATCCAAGATCCCGATAGGTACCTCCTCGTACGTTAAGTCTTCGGCTATCTCGTCCGGTTCTAACTCAATGACGTGGTTCGGGTTGTCCACATATTTACGTAACATCGATACATGAAAAACGTTATGAACACGCGCCATACTTGGCGATAAAACGAGTCTATAGGCCACAGCTCCTATTCGATCGAGAATTTTAAATGGATTAATAAATCAAGGTTTGAGCTTTCCTCACCTCACCGATTCTCGCTTTTGAAATAACAACTTTCGCACCTCCTTCTTCAAATTCATCACCTGTGTGTAGCTTGAACAACTTTAACTTTATCGATTAAAGTCGATTATACAGATATCATCACGTGGGTACCTAGAGTTTTCATCTCCATCTCTATTATTTGTAAATTATACTTAAATGAGTCTTTGACAATATCGCACTCAGATTTCTGTATACGATCTTCTACTCAACACGCCGCCTACCACGCTGCGCTTTTCCAGATGGCATGGTCGTAACATGTCTTTAAATGAGTCTCTCTTGAGTTCTTCAAGCTCTTCCCACATTCCTTCGCTTCCATTCGAATTTTGTATCTCTACGAGTCACCGCTAATGGAATAGCGATTTGAGAATATCCTTCAACTAATCTCCGATAATAACCAACTAAGCTAGTAAAGTTACGATTTCGATTACCGACTTAGGTTGTTCTCAATCGTGACTCATATCCCAACCTTGATAAGACGTCACAATGACACCTATCGCTTTACTACCGCATTTAATATGGCGGCCCCTACGGAGAGTCTCGCTTTGCAGTGTATTCCACAAAGGAAGTCACCGATAAAGGCTCTCGTATCAACTTCTACAGATTTGGGTTTTAACTCTCAAGTTCAATAGAGCCATTTGATATGAGATTTTAGAAATGGGTTTTGTAAAACGGATTTAAAGTCGATACAAATTCAATATCACGCCTCGGGAGTAGGCCAATGAATTCTTCAGAAAATACGCCAGAAAATCAATAACAACAGAATATTATTCAAATCGACGTGTCTTTATTCAAATCCATAACATGGACTAAGAAAGCTTGACATCCGCTTTTTCAATAAACGAATCGCTTTATGATTAGATATGACAATGATTGATTTTAATGGTTTAGTTGTTCGAATTCAACAACAAAGTTGATTAGGAATATGAAAACTAACAACCTTATTTAAAACAATCAATTTTGGCATGATGAGTAGTTAACCAATCAATCCCTAAAATCACATCAAAAGCAAGTATCTTTAAAGAGATAAGGTCAACAGTAAGATAAGGGTGCCAACTGAATCAAGCAAGATTTCTAAACAATGATATAATGAAAATTTCTTCTAACTGAGTCTCCACAGATAGGTCAAAGTCTAATTTCTCCGTAGTCAAGTTCAAACGTTGAGCGTAAAGCAAGAGAGATAAAAGGATGGGTAGAACCCAGATCTAATAAGGTATAAACTTCGCAAGAATTTATAATTAACTAACCTGTGCTAACTTCGTCGTTCCTCAGATTTTGACCTGGCCACGACAAACGCTTCTTCCAGAACCGCTGACTTTGACTTTTTCGGGACATCCTTTTGAGTCACCATCCCACTGGACTTGGTTTCGCATACCGCATAATCTCGAGCGATATGTCCTTCTTTTCCACAATTATAGCATACCTTAAACTGCTGAGGCGGTTTAATGATATGTCCCTCTTTCCCAGATTTGTAACATACGACCGGTGGTCTTTCTCTCCCCTTGGAACCAGCCATATCGGCGCCGACGCCTTCACATGGTCGTTGTTGAATCTCTCTTTTAAAATCTCCTCCCGACTCGCTTCTTCTATTTTCATGGCCACGATTACCACCAGAGTGGTTACCGCTTTGTCCGTATTCTTCTTTCTCCACCGGTTATCGTTATTCGATGATCGCTATCTTCTAGATGATCCTCGGTTATGGTCCTCGATTGAATGTACTCGTTATCTCGCTTCTAACAACCGAGCCTCGCTGACAACATCCGAATAGAGAGAAAATTTATGAGAAATGAGATATCGACGTATGCCGGGTTTCAAACCCCTAGTAAACATCCGCGTCATAACGCTCCTCATTCTCCACCAAATGAAGTGCAAACTCGATAACTCCGCGAACTTCGCCTCGATCGGGACACCGCCATGTTATTCTCGCTTCCAGCCTAATAAAATCCACTTCCTTCATATGATTTAATACTTTCTGTGGAAGTACTTGTCATTGAACTGCTTTCAAACGCCTTTCATGACATGACATGCCGAAAGGTAATGGATGGGTACGCTCACGATATTCCCACCAAATCCGCCTCGTTATGAACATAAAAGTAGCGAATGGAACTTTCTTTCTCCCGCATCCCAAGACATCGAATATCTTGGTAATTTGTTTGACCCACGTCTCGCCTTTAATCGGATCCGCTTTCCCTGCACTCGTGGTCCCAACTCTTTGAATCGCCTTTTGTGACCACCCGTGAATTGCTATCATTTCTCCTCAGATTTTGAACACGAAGTCTCCTCGTCTCGATTTTGCATGAACGCAAAAAGCTTCTAAACATCCCGCTGCTCATCATCTCGCTTTCGTTGGTGTTATTCATGTGGAGGTACATTGCCAACTGTTGCAGACGCTCTCCTCGCTGGTAAAGACACAGCATCTCCACGGCCTCATTAACTCCATTGTTAATATTCTCAACGACATTCTCAAATATTGTCATAAAACAAGGGTTAATTAAGGAAATCAATATATCACATAATATCCCTACATACTAACCAACTAACAAATAAGCTTAGTAGTAGACACACTAGTGAAGGATTTACTCGCCTCCCTCCTAGTTCTATTCCCGATCTCCGCCAGAGATCATATCCCTAAGCTCGATACCAACCGTGGACGCCCCAAAATAGGTCCATTCCATCCAACCCATTCTCGAGTCGCCAAATACATGGTATGTAAATAACTACAACTTTATTAATACATTTGTCGTGCAAAATACGACAACATATATACTGTGAGTTTAAATACAATTATTGCCATCTAGACAATATCCACACGCAAATAAATCCCCATCACAATTATTGATACATTATTTTACAAAAATGGTGAGGACTATTAAACAACTCTCTCTAGAACCTTCATTCCATACCCCGACTAGTATTTCGCTACATTCTCGCCTCCCGAGAAGAAAAATGGAACAAAAAGGAAAAGGGTGAGCTCAACTAGCCCAAAAGAAAGAATATTATGACTAAGATAATATACAACAAATTATCGCTAGTCTTCAACAGGGAAAAATTTAATAGAATACAATAGACAACAAGTTTTAAATCAATACTCGCAGCGGAAAATATTAATTCATAAAAGAGTTACGTAGAGGATGAAATCTATTAATATCCATGAATTTAACAGTCCATCATCAATATTTTTATCCTTGTAACATCAATCAATATATATCTGGAATCATATACTCATCCTTGCACTACAGGCCAAGGATATTCATCATTGGTCATGTTCATCTAAACACTGCTCATTTTTGCACTACTACGGCCAAAGATATTCATCGAAATCATTCATCTTTGCACCACAGCCAAAGATATTCATCAAAATCATTCATCTTTTGCACTACAAAGCCAAAGATATTCAATAATATCATCATTTAAGATCGAGGATGATGAAAAATATATATATTTTTTAAAGAAACGAATCCAAAGTGAAACAAAATGACAAGGATTAAGGATTAAGGATTCAGATTTCGTTTTATCCACGTCCAAAAATACCTCAAAAAATAATCATAGTGGTGTAAAATTCAAGAATGATCAAAACATGGATACAATCAAAGCTAGTATCCACAATAGATATTTTGGACTTAAAAGAAAAAATTTATTTTTCAATGAATAAGGTCAGATTCGTGAAATAAGATCAGAGATACGTGAATAAGGCCAGATAACGTGAATAAGAACTCGACACCAAAAGTTTCAAATTTGATAAAAACTTCAAACCAATATTTCAAAGATAATGATATTGAAGAAATAATATCATTATTTAAAAAAATAATATCCCTTACCTCGAAAGAATAATACTTCTAATAAAACACTGATATAAAGCTATGACTTGAACTTGCACCAGATAACAATACTCAAAGTATACTCAAAATACTAACAAGAATACGCCGATAATATAGAGAGAAAACTTCAGTTTCGGTGTGATTTTCAATTCTAACCCAAGACCCTATTTATAGAAAATGCTTAGAACACCAAAGTTAGTAAAATTTAATATATTAATAATATATATTAAGTTTTCTACGCCAACCTTCCTAGATCTGAATTCAGCAACATGACACATTTATAACATGTGGAACACTCACCAAAAATATTTTTATTATTTAAAATAATTAAAACTTCCAAAAATCAATTATTTTGGAACTCCAAAACTTCAATAATTCATAATAAATAGCCTTTTTGTCAGATAATTCGAATCTCGCGTATTTTTATAGGAAATTTAATTCTCTACAACTTTGCAGAAGAAAGTTTTTCCAAATTCCAAACAAAATTGGCCAAATCCACAAACCAGGCGATTTTATTGTGTTATAATCAAATTTCGGTCAATAAATGGGGTCCACCGACATGTTTAACATGTTTTAAACATTTATTGCAACAAAAATACTCTTCCTCCTCAGATACTCACATATCCCACATTCGTTGTAAAAATATCACCATTATTATATTATTAAAATATAATAATATATATATTTAAATGAATTATTTCATCGTAAAAAGATAAAATTTCAATTTTCAACAATTGTCACATTAAAAATTTTCTCCATCTATATCCACATAAAATCAATATTTTCCTCATCATATGAATCAATAATTAATTATTCACAAATAAATATTACGTAATCACAATATTGACAACTGTGCAGCTCCTGTGAAAGAAAGGGGCTTTCCAATAAAGATTTCTCCTTCTTGGCGCGCAATTTGGTGACCAAACCTCTCCTAGAAACGAGAACTTTCTAGACATTGCCAATAATGTTATCTAATAATATTATTCAGATAATATGAATTATTGCTTCGATAATGAAAAATAATGTGTAATGACAACTATCAAACAACAAAGAATATAAAATATCAATGCAAAGAATTATTGAATCAATAAAATAAAATATCGAACAAAGAATTATCGTAACCATTATTGAGTAGTGTCTTTCACGTAAGAACCAATAATTGGTGCAATACCGCTGTGCCATCGCTCAACAACGCCAGATTTGTGTGTTTTAACCACCGGGTATTCCAACAAAAGATAATTCAGAATAATCGCGCCAAGTTATTTATAAACAACTTATTCTTGTCGCTTTTCTTCCTCCAATCGCTTTCGTTATGGGGCTCCACACATGGTCGCTACCGTCGCATTTAATATTCCCCGATAAGCATTTAATATTCCACGACCAAACGAATATTCCCTAACAATAATGAATATTATATCACCACTGCTTATTTAAAATATTTGCAAGATTTTACCCATAACTAACCACATTAATCAAATCCACCCTTACTATTTCAAAATAATAAATAAAGGAAATTCCTTTTTATTTAAAAAAATTTCGGGGTCTTAGACATATAGTTTCTTTAATTTATACACAATAAAATGAACACTACGAAAATGAGCATAAGGGGAATGAACACAACGATATATAACCAACTGACTCAATTATTACACAAAGACTATTATACCCTTAATGAATATTTATCGTAGAGGTATTATCGTAGTGTAATAGTTGGGTTCCTTACAATCCATCCCCCTTAAAAAATCACTTGTCCTCAAGGAGTAAAATCGGGAAATTTAGCATGCAAATATCATACTACAATTCCCAAGTTGCCTCTGAAGATAGTGTTAGTCCATTGAATCAAAACTTCAACCGCAATTGTATTGTGTTTCTTAACCATTTTTCGATCCAGCACGGCAAGAGGTTCTGTGACGCCCCTAAATCCGGGTATCTTCCAACCCGACAGATGGTCTACACGGTGCTACAGTTCACATAAACATTCAATTGAAATGCCTCAAAAGAACGGATATGTCTTATATATATATCAAAAGAATATTTACATTTCCCCAGGTTCTTTACAACCAATACATTGTCTTTGTCATAATATCAATATTATTTCTTACAAAATCTATATTTATTACATAAGCAAGCTACGGGTTCGCCTTTTGCCTTCCCTTTATCCTTGCTCGATCCATCTATTCAGTTACATTTAGTCAGCATTCATATGGTTCAAGCAAGAATGAGCCTAACTAGCTCAAGCAAGTACAACAATTCTAGGAAAATAACATGCTTGAAACATAGGAATCGTATATCTTCGATAACTGAACAATAGTTACGAAGTACTATTGATAATTCAAAATAGCACTTCTTTTCATTCAAAACGTTTTACAACAACAATATTCAGTAAAACATCAATTCCGGTTCAAGACCGTAAACATTTCATAAGTACTTTAAAAGGACATCCCGGCACGAGGTCCGTAAGTCCGGTATATCTTACGAGCACGTCTAGGTGATCAGCCTATAATACTCTATGTTGATCAACATTACATTCATTAAACGTGTATACGTTTAAGTTGTGGCAACCTCACGTGCCTATCGTTTGACGACAAAATATTTTAGCATACTAAATCTACTTTTGAAAACCACAACAATATTAGTTTGGTAAATCCTTATCAACACTTGATAAAATAACATAGCATACGTTTAGCCGAAAGGATTGGCTTTGACATTCTTCAAATACTAACTCATGCGAAGAATACATGAATCACAAAGACTTGTCCAGATCGAACTGGAACAAGGGTTAGAGTACTTGCCTTTAGCGTCTGCTACAATTTATAACACGTGCACTTTACGTCTTTAAGGTCTCTATAATAATTGATAACATCATATAGTACATTAGGTCAAGAATGATTACACATAGTTCTTAAAGAATCTTACCCTACTTCTAATCTAATTACATATTAGATTTGTTATTATAGGTTCCGGCTTTCCGTTACGTCATTCTTACATTCATAAGTAATTGACTTAGTCTTAACCTTAAGTGTGCATACTTAAGTTCTAATATGTCTTAACAATGTTTCATTAAGATCTTCATTTAATTGTTTATCAATTACTAACCATGCTCTATATATAAACATTCATTATTGTCTTGGTCTTGAAATTTGAAAAGTCTTTGCGGTACCGACTTTTACACTTGGTGTCGTATTTGCGGTGTCATCTATTATCGCTTAGAACCCTTGACTCTAAGAGACTGCAGTCATGAAGTCTCAACAGTTAATAATGGCGTCAGCACGCGCCACTCTCCAGAAGGTTAGGGCTTTGCTCGACCAAGCTCGTACATTATGCGACGCAAGGCTAAATGGCCTTGGTTTGGCATGGCGCCGGCCATTTCTGCACCTGTAAAAATTTTACATACTTTTTATTTTGTGAGATTCCCGGACTCGTAACTTCTTCGTTATAAGTCCGAATTGGCTCGTTCAAGAGCCTACGGTTCACAAATCACGTACTCTATGCGTTCATTCAAGAATTTTATCTATTCGACTTCGTTTGCTAAAATTTCACCTATTAGTTCAATTTTAACGAAAACGATAAACATTCATGAACGTTCAACGCTCGTTTCTTCGTTCTAAGTCGGAATCCGGCCATTTTCGAGTTCGCAACTCTATAATGCCAAATATGACTTGCCTCCATCGAAAACCCATGTTTTTAATGTCAAACACAAAATACGACTTCCATTCCGAGAATTTCACGAATTCGACGATTATCGTCCAATCGTGTAAATGCTGGCGAAACCTTAATACTAATCATTCTAAGTGGATTTTAATCAACATGTAGACATTACAAGTTACTTATTACACCAACTTATTATCAAAGTAGGTTTTGACTTATTCTTATAAGTCAATGACTTGTTTAACTCATTAACTACAATTCTCATACTTATGAAAACAAATGGAAAATTCTTCATAAGTTCATCAACTTATTTAGGTTCAAGTTGCTTATTCAACTTATTCGGCTTAAGTCCATTGCTTATCAACTTCTCCTATATTCTTAGCATTTAAGTTCATTAGATTACACTTCTCTTATCAACCTACCATAATAGAGATAAAAGAGACAAGATCAATTACCTTTGAAGATTACTTCTATTGCTTTGGAAATCTACAAATGATAAGTTAAGCTCAAAGTGCTTATTTGCTCTAACAATTAAGTTGTTTATAAGAGAGTTTGTTGGATGAAATAACAAGCAACAAATGAAAAATGAGCTAGCTATTTATAGAAGTCTCTAAGCTAGGGTATAATGGTCATTAAGCATCTCACCTCCTTAATTAACCTCCTTACTATTCATTACTTGTTGCCCACAACTCTTATCCATCCCTTTGTCATTACTTAAAGTTCTTGCTCATCACTCAAAGTGCTTAGTTACCACTTCACCCATGGGTTGCCCCATGGATCTTGCTTTACCCATTGGATCATCCATTGGGCTTAGTAGTTAACTTAATTAACTTAGTCTTTGGGCTTGTAGTAATCTATTATGGGCTTCATGTCATTACTACATGGGCTTAAGAATAATCTCACATAGGTTTACACATTAATCTTATTGGACTTATATTTCATACAAAGTTAACTTAATTCATTTCATTAGGTTTTTAATACCTATATTCCCAAATTAAGTCCGCATGCGAATTATTGCGTTTTTCATACTTAGATTATTATTACATAATCTATCTCGTCTCGATATTCTAACTTTACGTATTTCTCGGAAGTTCAAAAATAATTCCCGAGCGATAATTGGTGAATAGTGTTTTTCGTAAACTTTCTCGGAAAATATTTATTTTCGTCTTGGAAATTCAAACACTTTAATTCATTCACGTGGTTCAAATACTACGATCTTCCGACATTTCTAGGTTATAGAATGACATACATCTTGTTAACACATATAATAACAAATAATATTATTTTATTCATTATTAAATTCTTTCAAATCTTTTACAAAGGATCCGAATTTCTCGGGCGTTACAGGTTCAATAACAAACTGGCCATAAGCATCAACTAGAGGCAGAACTAGGGAAACTTGAGCAGAAACACCAAGTTTTTTCTTCAATTGAGACACATGAAACACTGGGTGTATTTTAACAGCAGAGGGCAATAATAATTTGTAAGCAACAGAGCCTATCATGTTCAGCATTGAAAAGGGACCATAATATTTGGAGTCCAACTTGGAATATTTAGAGTGTGTCATAAAATGTTGTTTATAAGGTCTAACCTTCAAATAGACCAAATCTCCCACATTAAAGACCCTTTCTTGTCTGTTGGCATCGATCAGCATAATTCTTCATACGACACTGAGCTTGGGAGAGATTGTGCTTCAGAAGTTGTAACAACTAGTTTCTAGATTGGCAAAACAATCTAGCTGTAGGATCAAAAATAGTACCATATTGATGATAAGAAACATGTGGAGCTGCATACCCATACAAGGCTTGGAAATGAGTCAACTATGTTCCATTGTGGTAATGAGTATTATACCACCACTCAGCAATCGATATATGGCCATTCACTCCATGATTTAGGTCTCTGACTTTATAATATACATCTCAGATAAGCCTCCAAGCATTGATTAAGTCTTTCATATTGACCATCACTATGTGGGTGATAGGCTGTACTAAGTTGAATTTTAGTACCCAAGAATTTGAATAGGGATTGCCATAAATGTCCTATGAAAATTTTATCCCTATATGAGACGATAGAACTAGGTAGCCCATGTAGCTTATGAATATGATTGAGGAACAAGGTAGCAACATCAGTGGCAGTAAAAGGGTGCTTTAAAACCAAAAAATGTGCATATTTAGTTTAGTCTATCTATAACTACCAAGATGGAGTTGTAACCATGAGAAGCAGATAATCCGTCAATGAAGTCCATAGCAATATCCTTCCAAGGAATATCAGGAATAAGGAGTGGTTGCAACAGCCCTGGCACCACAGCAGTTTCATGTTTGCTCAGTTGACAGCGATGTCACATTCCTTAACAAAGCTGATTACATCATTCCTCAGAGATGGCCAGTAGAAAAATTTTGAAATCCTTTCAAAAGTCCATCTTCTTCTGAGCGGCCTCCCACATGAGAAGTATGAAATTCGTGTAAAAGTTTAGTTTTCACAGCTGGAACATGACCAACAACTAATCTGTCCTTGTATTTAAGTCTGCCATTAACAAAAAAAAATATGGCAAGGAAGTAGGATCTAATGCAACTTGAGCTATCATCTGCTGAAATTCAGGATCAGTTTTCCAAGTCTGAGCTAGCTCTTGAATCCAAGTAGGAGTAACTGAGGTAATAGCCAAACAATGGGAGACATTGTTGATACCTTCCTGAAACTCATGATGAAGCTGCAACCTAGACAAACCATCAGCTGCTAAATTTTCCTTTCCTTTCCTGTAACAAATTTCATAGTCCAACCCCATTAACCTTGTGATCCACTTCTGTTGATTAGTAGTAGTTATTCTCTGATCCAACATATATTTGAGACTTTGGTGATCTGTTTTAATAATAAACTAATTGTTTCCCATTAAGTAATGCCTCCATTTCTGCACAGAGTAAATGACAGCCATCAACTCTTTCTCATAAGTTGACAAGCCTAAATGTTTTGAAGCAATAACCTTACTTAAGAAAGCAAGGCCTGCCATTTTGCATTAATATTGCTCTAATTCCAGTAGCACTAGCATAAGTTTCTAATACAAATGGAATGCTGAAAGTAGGCAAAGCCAACACAAGATAAGAAACCATAGCTCCTTTGAGCTTAACAAAAGCCTCTTCAGCTTCAACACTCCAATGAAACTAATCCTTTTTTATCATATTAGTCGGTGGTTTACTTATTAAACCATATTGTCTAATGAACTTTCTGTAATAGCATGTGAGACCCAGAAATCCCCTCAAACCCTTAAGGTTCTTAAAGACTCCCTCAGGTGTAATAATATAACCAAGATACTGAACTTGTTATGTAGCAAAAATACATTTGGATAATTTGGCATACAACTGATGTTGCCTCAACAGCTATAATGTTATTTCCAAATACTGTAAATGAGTCTCATATGTGGGACTGTAAACTAGGATATCATCAAAAAAAAACTAAGATGAACTTCCTCAAATAAGGGGCAAAAACAGTGTTCATTAAGCTCTGAAAGGTAGCTGGAGCATTGGTTAGCCCAAAAGGAATAACCTTAAACTAGCTCATAATGCCCTGAATGAGCCCTAAAAGATGTCTTAGGAATGTCAGGTGGGTGTACTCTTATTTGATGATAACCAGACCTGAGATCCAACTTTGAAAACTAGCTTGAACCATTAAGTTCATCCAATAACTCATCTATTACAGGTATAGGAAATTTATGTTTAATAGTAGCATCATTGAGCGCTCTATAATCAATACACATTCTCCAAGTATTATCATGTTTCTTTACTAACAAGACTGGAAAGGCAAAAGGACTGTTACTATTCTGAATAACCCCACTATTCAGCAACTCAATCACTATTTTCTCAATTTCAGATTTTTGGACATATGGATATCTATAAGGTCTCAAATTCATAGGTTTGCTACCTTCCTGCAAATTAACATGATGGTTATGAGATCTTTCAGGTGGCATACCTTTAGGTTCTTCAAAGAAATCTGAAAATGATTTCAGAAACTCTTTAAGTTTTGGACATATAGGTTCTGAGGGTGTACAGTCTTCACAATCCAAGATTCCATATAATTAGCATCCAAAAAAATCATGAGATGTTGTTTGCAACAGGTTCTGGAACTTACTAGATTCCATTAGCTGTATTGTTGGAGTGACATTAATATCTTCCCCTTTCATCAACAATGTCTCCCCATTTTGCACAAATTGGAGCTACAGTTTATTGAAGTTAAAAGTTATAGGACTTAATGTCCTCAACCACTGGACCCCTAGAACAACATCAACACCTCCCAAGGGCAGAATCCTCATCATTGTAGTGTAATATCTACCCTGCACCTGCCATTGGAACTCTGAACACACTTGTTCACTTTGCACCTTAAAACCATCTGCAACTGAGACTGTCACTGATGGAGTATTTGTTAGCTTAACCTTCAGTTTCTTAGCAGCGTGAGGATATAAGAAATTTCCAGTGCTACCACTGTCAATTAATATGCTAACTGATTTGCCCCCTACTGACCCTTATACTCTGATGGTATTGTTAGCATTATGTTCAGATAAAACATGCAATGTTATTTATACATCATCCTTTTGATTCTCCAATAATGGCCTGTTTTGCTCTTTCTGCATCTCTACTTCTGTTACACAATCTTTTTGTTCCTCAGTTTCCAAGCACATTTCCTCATCCTCATATGGTACCATCATGAAAAAATGAGGCTGTTTGCATACATGACCAAATACATATATACGGCTCATCACAGGAAAAACATATCCCCTTCCTCCTTTTCTCAAGTATTTGATCTTTAGTCAAATGCTTAACTGGTATACCTCTTCTCTGCTCATTTCCAGACCAAGCAAACCTTAGTTTCCCCCACATTAGGACTAGAGAATTCCATTCCATTATTGTTGACACTTTTCTGCAAGCTAGAATTCATTACTACATTCCTGCTGCTGGAATTATTAATGATAGAAGATTTTAGTACAGTTCTGCTTCTTTTGATCCATGCTTCCACTTTAGCTTCTTCAACTCTAGCCCATCGAATAGCCTCGTTAAGAGTAGTAACCCCTAACTCATGGATACCTAACTGAATATCCTCTCTCAGTCCACCAACAAAGCAATCAATAAAAAATTCTTCATTGAACTTTGAATTTTTTAGCAGTGCCCAACCTCTTAGTTCCTCAAACTTTGTTCGATATTCATCTACAGTTGTGGTTTGTTGCAACCTTTTAAGTTCAGCTATAGGATTCATCTTAGTCTCGAGACTAAATCTAGCTAGCAATTCATCAATTAAACCATTCCAGGTCAGGTCAACACCATTTTCAACAAAGCTAAAATACCACAACTCAGCCTCTCCTTCGAGATGCATAGTTGCTAGGTATATTTTCTGATTTTCAGCAACATTATGATAAAAAAACAATTTATTGCACTTCCTAATCTAAGTCCTTGGGTTAAAACTTAGATCCATGGAATTTAAGGAATTCAAATCTAATAGTCCTAAATATACCTTCATTTATATTGTTCTGTATACTACCTCACTCAAACGATCCAAGGATTGATCCAGAACTTTGTTGATTTAGATTTGGATTTGGAGGGGTTTGTTGAGTTTGTTGATTGTGACTGTTAGGCTTTCCATTATATTGATTATGTCCTTGTGCTATCAACATTGCTTCTACTCCTTTCATTAACTTCTCAAGCTTATCATCAAATCCTTTTAGCAAAGACTCCACTGAAGATTGCAATTGAATTTGCAAATTCTGGAGGTTCGTTTCTAGATTTGTTAATATCTGATTGTTAGTAGCCATAACCACTGATCGTAGCAAGCTTTGATATACCACTTGTAAGGATTTGGATAATCAAATTCCTTACTGAGCTTAAGTTCAGCTCAATCTATGGAGATTTGTGACTTAGAAGAGATTTAGAGAGAGAGAGAGAGTTCAGAAGAAGTAGAGAGAAGTTCATAAGGAAGAACAATTCATTTCATAGCCCCAACTGATTAAAGATAGTTTCTTTTATACACAATATGAACACTACGGAAATGAACATAAGGGAAATGAAAACAACGATAACCAACCGACTCAATTATTACACAAAGACTATTATACCCTTAATGAATATTTATCGTAGAGGTATTATCGTAGTGTAATAGCTGGGTTCCTTACCGTTTCCATCCAAAACACTACGGGCGGGCACACGGCTATACTAGCCTTTAGCAGCATAGCAAACGAGTTTAAACATTTAAATAAAACCATTAATACAAGAATCCCGCCTTCCCCAGCAAAGGAATTTAACCAATAAAAAGAATTAAGTAGTTTGTGAATTACAAGAATAGCTTGATGCAACTCTCCATCTCCTCCGAACAACATTTCCAACAATACAACAACACTTTCTAAAGAAACAATTCTTGAATTAAATTAAATAAACAGAAAGGGGGCAAAAAATCATAACAATTAACAACACTGACAATGAATATCACAAACTTGTCAAACCACTGAAAACCTAAGACCCCAATCATATGAGACCCAAAAAAAAAAAAATTGTGAACCAGTCTTTGTGCTTCTGGATGCTAACAAGGTGTCAGTCTATGAACAATTCAACTAACAGGGTCAAGCAATAAACTTGAATCAAAATGTACTGCTGCTTTCACTTGCTGAGATAGAAGGGCCTTCAGACTTCACAAGATGAGAACCTCTGTGGCTGATATCAAGTCCCTGAAAACGGCCCAGGGGATCCTGCTGCTGTAACGTCTCTGAAAGAACATCAGCATGCGCAGCTGCAAGCATATGGTGCTGCTGATTTGATATGCTGGACTGGAGGGAATAGAATTGTGTCAACATTTGCTCATTCAGGGAATTACTTGGCCCTGGTTGTGGCTGTTGCGGAAAGAAGGCAGACTGGTTATATGGGAGATGATGTATTCCCAAATCATATGCATCTGAATGGCTCGCCATTTCACCAGTGGCAACTCTGAGCCTTTCCACTTCCTGCTTCAGTGCATCATTCAAGGCTGTTTTTTTCGGAACAATACCATAAAGATGAATATGAGCCCAAAATTTACTGATGCGTATTAGAAAAAGTACACAAATGAATATATATATATATAGAGAGAGAGAGAGAGGAGAAAGAATGGCTAAAACTCTTTAGTGAAATGGACCAAAGTACCGAGCTTTTATTCTATTTTCCCATACCTATTTTGGCCTTTAAACCATTTGTAGTTTTAAGACAAATAATACCCAAGTATATAATCATTATTATACCCTCGTATGCTTTTGGTTGTGATACATCAGTTTGAGTCAATCTAATGTGTGGATAAATCATGGTTATAAATTATTTTCAAATGCTTGCAAGACAAAAGTTATGCTAGATATAGTATGAATATAGTTCTGAAACTTGCCATCACGTAGCTGAGCTTGTTGTTCCATAGCTTGTAACCGGATCTTAAGCTCTGTGTTTTCAGTCGACAGACCTGTTGTATCTCTCTGAACAGAAAACAACAGTACTGTATAAGCATATAAAAGCAAGAAATGATGGTGAGGAGAAATATCACCAATAAAATAATAATAGAGGAAGAAAAAAATAATTTTTTTTTAAATTCTTGTAATTCATATGCATGCATGATAAACTCAGAAACGTAGTAAAGCAAGGTATGAAGCTTACAGACAGGCAATAAGAAACATACAATGTTCAAAATTGTTGGGAAAACTCCTCCAACTATAACTGTCTTTGATAAATTAAATAACAAATCACGTCAAAGAAATAATACAATTCCACCAAATAAATTTTAGCCACAGAAAATAATAGTACGAAAAATAAACCAAAACACAAGACACCAAATCTTACATGAAAAATCTTCTAAAACTAAGAGGTAAAAAACCACGGGCCGAGCTCCGAAAATTTCACTATAATCAATTGTGAGTACAAATAATCCTTCCAAGTTTTATAAATAAAAACTTGAAATATTATGAAATTGAGAAAATACAAGAATACCTTAATTCGAGTGAAAACTCAAATTACCTCACCACGTAGAACCTCCAAATTAATTAAAGTCTTCAAGCAATTAATTGATCCGAAAACCGATGATGAAAAACCAGTGAATAAACCTTCAAAAAACCTCTCAATTTTCTCGCATTGCACTCACTGATTTGTATGTTACCGAAAGCAGCAGTAATGCATGCATTTATATATAACTCAATAACCCAGAACCGTTTAAGCACTAATGCACTAATGCATTAATGCATGATATATATATATATATATATATATATATATATATATATATATATATATATATATATATATATATATATATATATACCTTCTGATTCCTAGCAAGTCAGTTTCCTTTTCATATGATATAAATCAACTCCAAGTCCAACTCGGTTTGAAGAAAACTAACCGAGCCTGTCAAATTAAAAAGTCAAAGCCCATATATATTTAACCAATGAAATAACCCAATCCGTGTAGGATTGTGTAGCCACTAAAATCCTAATAAGGATTCCTTATTACTTGTCCTTCTTTACGCCACATGCATTCTTACACGGAAGTGTTCCAATTTCAATATTGCTTCGGAATTTCAATTTCTTCTCAATTTCGGAAAACATACGTACCAAATTAAAAATACTCCTAATTTAAATAGGATAATCTCATGGGTTTGGACCTCACAAACCCAACAACATACAATGTTCAAAATAAAGGTTAGTTCATTTTAAACATACGGCTACACGGTTTATCATATAAGAGTTAAGAGTAGAGACAGACTAAAGTGTCTTGGGGAGAGGCATCAAATAGTTACCGTATTTAATAAGGTCCATTTTACATACAAGGTTGACGCAGCGGAATATGGTTAGATTGTAACGTTCTAACAAAAACGTGATTTAAAGGTTTAAACGTACGAACAAGAACATAAGATAAACCCTTGAATAATCCACAAGGAATAATGAAATCACAAAGAGAACAAAGATAATAATATTGATCGATCAAAACATTTCATGTAAATAAACCCTAACACATATTTATAGTACTAAACTGTTTTCCTATGACTAATTGGAAAAGGCAAATAATTAAAACCTAAAACTAAATAAAATTATCAAAACTATAGCCCAAAACATAAACGAGCTAAATAAAAATTAAACTACTGAATTTTTCTAAATAATAAATAAAAATACATCAAAGAAATTAAAGTTCCATAATCTTTAAAACCTTATAACACCATACTCCAAGTACACTTAAGTAAACAAAAGTGACCCCAAAAACTTTTCCGGCAAAAAAAAACGCATGAATGCTTACGTGTCGCCGGAAAGGCTATTTTATACGGTTTAAATGTATATAACTATTACAATATACAATTTATTTACTAAATACATGTGAAATACAAGGAAGGGCCGCACGCAACAAACACATAAAGCTGTTTTCTGCAAAACCTAAAATCAAATTCTAAGATCCCCAAATTATGAAGAAAGAAGAACCCATGGAGCCGAAGCTTATACTCAGAAAGCGGAAGCAACCCTCACCAAAATCCGGTCCTTTTACCGACATCTACACGCTCAACAAATCTCATATATATTTCCATCACAATCGCTCCGACCGAGCTCGCTCCGACGAAATCCAACAACATAATCATATCTAGTTGACTTGTAGCAAAGCACTCAAATACAAATCTCTCAACGATATCGACGATTATATGGTATCAGGCATCTCTGTTAAGGATCTTTGCGCAAGGCACGTCTTCTCTCCCGCTTCCGTGGTGGAAGAACTGGAAATTGATTGCCAAAATCAGAATCGACAAATGTGAGCCCTAATTCAGAGGATCTTTCCCTTGGTAAAGATGATTTGAAGAGTATTGATACAGGGGTTTCTTTTACTAATAATTCAAATGGTTTAAGCCCTAGCGTGGAGGATGAAAATGAGGTAATTGGACGCCTAAATGGTGGAATCTTTAATCAAAGCTCCGATTCTAGCACTAAATTGGAAAAAATCTATAAATCTGCAATTTGGATTTTTTTAAAAGTTATTGATAGAATGCAATTTTCAGTCATAATTATGTTTAACTATTGGGAAAATATCACAATTATAAGCTTATAGTAAATTGGCCTACAATTTCATGTTAGGTTACTAATTTGCAAAAGTGAAATAAGTTGTATAAAGCTCCATATTCGTTTAGTTATAGAAGGTTGCTACCTTATCTGATGGCTGTTGAAAAAGATTATTCTTGTAAGTAGTCTATTGGGCTTTTCTATACAATTTTTGATATTTTTTTTTGATATTATACATATAAACGTATACTTTCTCAGGTTGGACTGAAATGGATGGAGGGAAATTAATAGTATTGGAAGTGGAGGAAAAATAATAGGGTGTAAATGAGTACATACATGGATTTATTTGGTTTTAATGTCAAAATACACTAAAAATACTAAGTAAATTACAAATACAGTGAAATACAAGCCTTTCCGGCGACACGTAAACATTCAGACATTTTTTTTGCCGGAAAAGATTTTAGGGTCACTTTTGTATACTTAAGTGTACTTGGAGTATGGTGTTATAAGGTTTTAAAGAATAGGGTCACATGTGTAAAAGAGATCATACTTCAAAGGACATAAGCGTATTTAACCTATATTAAAATATATAAAAATTTGAATCTTTCTAGTTATTTTTCACCGTATCAATCTCCCCTTCTAAGAAAACATTTTTCCTCGAATCTTCAATCTTCGCGAGATCAAAATTTCATGCATTTTCTTTTCAAAACATAATCCTGAAAATAAATGAGGGAATACCAACATCTTCCAATTTATCTGACAAAGAAATTTTCAGGGATAACAAAATCAATAATTTTGATGTCCTCGAACAAATGCACGGGAACAAATTCTGAACCAATGATGTCTATTGTAATATCATCATCCTTAGACGTCTCAAAAAATTTCACTCCTCGATACTAGGTGACTCAACGAGAAATTGTGATTCTTCAACTGTACTAACTTCAATCTCAAGTTGTCTTTCCTTCAAAACAATACCTCAATGAGCTTCCAAACATGGCACTTCTTTAATTTGTGGTGTACCAATGGCCTTTTGAAACTCACAATATGTAATAAGTACTCAACCTGTTCACGACCATCAATTTCCTACTCAACCAATTCAAATTTTAGCTTTGAAGACCTCGTAATGGTATGCATATTTGATTGGCAAGGAAGCAAACAAATTCTCTTCCTTCCACAATAAAAGCTATAAACATTTTCAAAATCAAAATATTCACCATGAAAATCATCCAACCATAACCAACATAGCAAGACATGAGCCACATCCAAGGGCAAAACATGACAAACCACCTCAATAGTATACTTTTTAAATTTAAATGGAACACGCACCAATGTGAAACTGTGATTAAGGTATTATTGAGCCAAGAAATTTCAAAGGGATAAGAAATTGGTTCGGGTTGGAGGTCTAACTCTTTCACAAGTTTGGGTGAAACTATGTTAAAATGACTATCTTTATCGAGAACAAATTTGCACACCTTTGATTTGCAATGAACTTAAGTGTGAAAAGTAGATTTGGGACACAAGTCATTTTGTTGAAGCAATTTAGGAATAAAAATGTTTTCCACCATGATAAGAATTTAATATTTGGGGTTGTTTCAAAGATTTTATAAATGCTATAGGTTAATAAGCAGTTGACCAAAACTTCTAGGACACTATTACGAGAGGTAACTGAACAAGAGGTTCAAGTCACAATTTGCCAAAATTAATTCAAAACCAATTGTGTACCTCTCAGATCATGTGCCTCTACCTTGTCGGCACCAATCACCAGAAGACTGATTAGGTGGCCTGAGTTTGGTGATGACTGTACTAAGATGACTTTTGTTCGGAGCGAAGGTTGATGATGGCTTGTCCCTCCCAGCAATTGATTAATAGCGAACCCTTTTTTTCTTGAAGATAACTAAAAATTACGTTGGGCCTTGTCCACCAATACGAGTTAACCAATTTTTGGTTCTAGAATTCAGTTTTCACCAAAAAATAGAAAATCCTTGAGATAACGCATGAGGTACAATCAGCTCTCACCTTATTCGGATACAATTATCCAGGCTCTAATGCCAATTGACACAACATATTATGGTTAGATTGTAACGTTCTAACACAAACGTGATTTGAAGAATTAAACGTACCAACAAGAACTTAAGATAAACCCTGAATACACAAGAAATAATGAACACACAAAGAAAACAAAGGTAATAATATTGATTGATCAAAACGTTACATGTAAATAAACCCTAACACATATTTATAGTACTAAACTGCTTACAATTGGAAAAGGAAAATAATTAAAACCTAAAACTAATTAAAATTAGCAAAACTAAAGCCCAAAACATAAACAAACTAAAAAAAATTAAACTACTGAATTTTCCTAAATAATAAATAAAAATACATCAAATAAATTAAAGTTCCATAAATATTAAAATATATGAAAATCCGAATCGTTCTCGTTATTTTCCACCGTATCAATTACAACCGGAGTCAGAACCAGAAATGAATTCTTTGAGAGACCAACTTAAACTCAAAGAGGTTAAGATTTATTTTTGGAAAACTATATAATACTTGCTTAGAAGCACAACTTTTACAATAAACTTCGTGTGTTGCAATATATAAATATAAGCACAACTTTGTATCACCATATAAGGAAACGAAGTTATCAAAATACCGAGTGAGAATTTCATTACATATTCTGATGTTTTACGTATAAGTCTTGAAACTTTATACAAACATTAAAAGGAAACAAACTAGCCTATTAACAAATACTAAAAAAATAGCGTTAGAATTGAAAACATTAAGGGAACGTATATTATTACTTAATATTATAAGAAATCTTCGGAGAGGAGCTGATACCTTTTTAAGGGACTAATATAACAATAAAACCATCATAACACAGAATTAACTCTTGTATAGGTATCTTCATATAAACTAAACACTTGGTAGCCATAACACTTTACACTAAACAACTTTTGTTTGGAGAGGCCAGCACTATAACACTTGTATAAACTCAAACCAATGAGATAACCCATAATATGATTATATACAATGGATCACATCAGGAGCTTAGGAATTTTTGAACTTGGGCCATGGCCCTTAGCAAGAATTAAATTCCCTCCCTGAACAATTGCATATTTGTGTTTTCTTCCTTGAGTTAAACAAATGAGAATGTAGATACCTTACTTGGTGGCAATAGAATTATGGCCTCTCCTCTTTTTCCTGTTTGGGCTTAGCTGTGACATGTAAAAGTTAGTGACAGAGTTTTGAATTCTTGGAAGGGGAGTATTGTAGCAGCAGAATTATAGTTTGGAACGACAAAAACTGATACTCTTCGAAAAAAGTGAGATATCCATGTTAAACTGCCGTACTTGTTGATCATATAATTTGTTATATGCTTCAAGTGGTATTTGACACTATTTATATTGTGAAATTCATAACTGGCTCAGTAGTGATCTGATTTCTGTATGCTTGCTCATTCTATAAACCTTGAAAATGTACTTTATTTCTTTAGTGGATGACTTTTCAAAATAAGTCCTCCATCTACGCATAAAACTCTCATAAAACTCTCATTTATAATGTACCTCCTTAAGTACAATACTTTATGCCATTCATTATTTTGCTTGTGTATTATATTTGTAATACTTTATGAAGTTTAGAAGTTTACAATATTCAGAAATCCTTTACTATTTATCATTTCTTAGGTATTTTTTTTAATAATACTTTGCCATGTTTATAATTTTGCTTAGCCTTTAGAATACTTTTAGGTTGCAAGTTTGCTCATCACTTGGTAATGTTCAATAATGTTACAAGTTGGCTTATATATTAGTTTTATGTACTTAGGTAAGATGCAAGTATTTTGATATCATTTTAACATATGTTTTTTTTATGTATTTTGATATTTAACTAAGCATCTGGTTAAAGTCTGATGTTCATGTATTTGAGAGGTTTGCAAGATCTCCGACGTGGGTGAAGCAAATTCCATGCTTGGCACTCCCTACCAGTGCAAAAACTGTAGGCAAGTCGCTTATGGTAAGGTGCACGTATGATCATGACTCGTAAGTGTACAAGGAGTATAGAGGTGGTTGTGTTTATTGGGTTGCACGTACTATGCAAGCCCTGCATATGATTTGATGACTACCTCTTTCTGGATGACTGAATTAGTAGGAAACCCTATCACTGGGGTCCATGCTCCGAAGGGGAAGGATGTCAATGCTCCGATGTAAGTAGCCCTCTTATACATGTGTAAGATATGTTTTCCTTTGTTTTGATGAGAATTTGACATCTTGCAAGTTGTAAGAGAGTTATGTAAATCAGTTAGGAAAGAATTTTATTTTAGTAAGTTGTGATCATCTTTACTCTTTTCTTTTGTTGTGATGCTGTATACCTTGTAAGTTATGAGAGTAAGAGTAAGTTGTGTATGAATATTTTATTTGGTTTAAGACATTTCAGTTTGTTCATTACTCTTCTAATACATGTCCATTGTTTTCATTCTATTTGTTTATCCATAATTGAGCAAAACCACTGAAGGTCCCTTTTCTTTTCCTCCCAGCAGGTAAAACGAATTAGCTGGAGTTGTCATTTGTGTGAGAGCTGCACTAGAGAAATTAGCTAATAGTAACACCTTAATTTAGGGGTTCTTAGATGATATGTATTTTTATATGATTCCAGTTTTTGACCCATTCTTTGGGCCTGTGATATTATGTTGTTTTTTTCTTACACAATTACTAATGGTGGTTTTCTCTAAACAATTGGTGTTTAGTGTTTTATTGTGTTCATTGCGGTTGTATTAGCACATGTTAGTGGCATGACATTTCCTCTAGGGTGAGGGGTGTTACACTTTACCGCCGCATGTTGCATCGGCTTGGTAATTTTGATGGACATCTATCTATATGAAATGGAACTAGGAATCCAACTTAAACCAAAGGGGTCAGCTCAGTGGTCATGGGCCTCTTGATAAGCGTCTATGGAAGTAGGAATCCAACTTAAGCCAAACGGGTCAGCTCAAAGGTCGTGGGCCTCTTGATAAGCATCTAGTAGGTAATGCCAAGGTTCAAAACAGCACAAAGCACTTTGGGGAAAGGGAATTACCAGATGCACACTACAGTGGCTGAGAGTGCCCCAGCAAAGGTAAAAAGAAAGAAAAGAGTCCAACTTGAGTTGGAAAAAGCAAAGAACTCAAGAATGTGAAGCCTTGATAGAGCATTGGCAGTTAAATTATATCATGTGCCACAGACCAACTATTAACACCAAAGGTCAATTTGCCCTAACTAATAGAAACATATATGTGAAGAGCTTAAAGAAATGACAAGTACACATAAGGAAAGCCCCGCAAGTAATCCAAAGATCACCTGGAACAGTGTTAGTTGTGCAGAAAGTGTGGTAGCTTCTGTTTGAAGGGTCTGCGCTTTTCTCTCAAGTTCAGATATATATCGTGCCTTCCTCTCTTTTGAACGAGCAGCAGACTGTCGATTTGCCAAAATCCTGTATAATATATATAAATTGTCATAAGCTCACAAAAGCTCAAATCCAAACTCATACAAGGGAACTTTCACATAAGTGGTAACTACAAAGTGACAAGTTCAAAATATCATTACTCTACCAAAGACATGGCATTAGCACTTTTTCACATCCAACTTCAAGCATGCACAAAGAGAAGCGTGCAGAAATCATTTTTAGAAGCTAAACTCAATTGTTTCCCCAGAATTTGCTAAAGAAGAAATATTTGGCTAGACGGGGAGTCTGACTAATGAGTTAAAATAGTTGAGCTTACGGAGTTCAAATTCACATCCAACAAACATGGCATACACGGATGGCGGGATGGGCTTGATCTTTTGATCTTTAAAAGAGGAATTAATCACTAGAAAGTACAAACTACAAAGTTTACAATTCCTTAATTGAATCATATAGGACAGCCAAGATTTTTATTTGTCAACTGAGATATTAGAACAAATAAAAAAAGAACTTTTAGGGTCATAACACTAGAACTAGTCGAACTATTTGCAATTATATTAAAAAATGACATTCTCACAGTTTTGAGTTAGCAAACCCAGAGGTCAGCCTTCCTAATTTTAATTTTCAGCATTCTTTGTTTGTTTGGTTTTTCTTTTTCCTTTTATATTTAGCCACCAAAGATAGGTATCGTGAATTTAAGTTATCAATGAAACTGTTTGAAACTAAACCTATACAAGAGTAAATTGACGATGTACATGAAAGCAATCACTTCTCCATTCTAAGTCTAATAATCTATCAACTAATAAATTTCACTGCAGTCTTATCGAACCCGAAGCTGAATGCAACCATTAATACTAACTTTGAAATTTATGAAACTATGATATTACATATGAATTTAAAAATTGAAATTTATTTAGTTTACTATGCTAAGATCAAGACTCTTACAAGAAAATTTAAGAAATTAAATGAAATCAAATTTGAATCAACTACAATGTAAACAGCCAGATCTTGTTAGGTTTCACGTCCGATCTTAATGGGGTTAATATATTTCAAAATACTCCCTTCGTCCCAGTTTATAAGGCAAAAAAAAATTGACAATGTTTTGCACGGATTTTAAGACACTTCAAAAACCTATTTATACAATATATTTTTATACATCTTAAATATAATAGAGCATACATATAACAGATAAATACATTAAGAAAATAAAATAAAATAAAATAATAATGTATAAATAGGTTTTTGGAACATCTTAAAATATGTGGCTAGAACAATAAAAAATATCTGCCTTAAAAACTGGGACAGAAGTAGTAGGATCTTGACCTAACCATCAAGAGCCCTACTTTTCCATATCCTAAAGATGTGAAAGATGAAACTACAATCCTCAAGGAACGCAATCGCACACTCACTTTTTAGATTCATTGAGATTTGAGGTAAAATTTTCAATCCTTGCGGATCAAACATTTCAGAGAAGAGCATATATATACAACTGCTAAGACTTTGTTCAAATACAACCCTCGAGGGATGGATATCACATGCTTGCCTTTTCAGATCCAACGAAACAAGGCTCTGTAATGCACTTGGGATCAAAGCTTTCTCTGATGACAAAGTAATCTTCTAAACCCAATGGAAGAAATAATTCTTAAAGAGATATATATTGCATGTTCAATTCATTGGTCCCCAACAGCCTTACAGTTTAGCCTATGAAGTCTTGTGTACAGCGCATCAAAGGCAGATTCTGATATTACAAAACATAGTCTGACAATAATCATTGCAACGGACTAAAATTCATCTAGTCATCGCACTAAGATTTACTTTGTATGAAAAAAAGAGCCCTCTGGCTTATTGAAAAAATAACGGAAACCTCAGGGCAAGTGATAAAACCAATTACTACAAGGCCCTAAACCACTCTCAAATTCTCAAAATATTTACGGAGCTCCGTTCCTTTGAGATGTATATAGTATATACCTAGACTCACCAAGAAATCATCAAAATCTCGACTTGAAAAGACATTAATTTAATAAATCGGAGAGATGAGCATGCAAAACATAGTTATATTATAAACGAATTAACTGCTAATTAAAGAGTCTTTTTCCCATATCTAGCACAGACAGCAGCATTAATAATACTAATAAGATGGATCAAAAGATGTGCTGGAAATGAAACAAAAAAAATCCAATTGCACTAGGCAATTCAGTAAAAAATCATGGTATATACTCAAGTGGATAACCGGGTAAGGTACCTCTTAGCACGCTTGGGATCTAGATTCCACAACTCAGCAAGCTTATCTGGAGCCATAGCCTTCTTAGCCTCAATACTTTCACTATTATTACTGCTACTGTTGAAAAGACTAGTCGAACTGTCCATTGAATTACAGTGCCGATGCCGAGGCCTCATGATGCCGCCGCCGCTGCTTTTCTCTCCCTCTCCGCCTGCATTAACATTGTTTTCTAAGCTGAAGCTGCTACTTCCGTGGAGGTTCATCAATTTGGATCTGCCACCGCCACCGCCTCCAAGCTTCTCCATGTCCATGTAAGTGCAAAAGAGATCGTCCTCCGATCCGAGGTCTTCGAAACTCCCAGAAGGTGCATCGAAGGGGTCGGAGGCCAGATCTAGGTCTTCCGGCAGGCGGAAGTTAAGCTCCGATTGGGCTCGCCGGTGGTGAGATGACCTGGACGGATTTGGCAATGTTGCCGGCGCATTGGATGGATTTGGTGGTGGCGATGGATCTTGCATTGCTGATACTCTTTGTTAGTCCTGGTTATCCTAGTAGTACGACTACCAGTCTAGTAGTTGCCACAACTTTGCTCTCTCTTTTCCACTCTCTGTCTGTCTCTCCGAGTATAAATTATTCTGTAACTTGATACTCTCCGTACCCGTAAATATATCCTCCCTCCATTGACTTTTAAAGTTCAACCGGATAGAACCAATTTACCTTAAATTACCATTTCTAAATATTTTTATATATCAATGAACCAATTTAACTTAAATTCCAAAAAATAAAATAAAAACACAAACTTTGAAGTTTGCATTCTTGGATCAGACTATATCATCCGGATGAAAAAGATTTCCACGTACAAGCTGTTCAGAATTGATAAATTTTGGGAATGCCTATATATAGTCTGTCTAACCGTTAAAAGTGCCAATTTTCCCATCAAACTCCCGACCTCCAGCCACTCTGAATTAGATAGAAACTATACAGAATTTTGCATCATTCATGCTACGCATCTATCTGTAAACCCACTCAGACTGAGACTTCTCCCATCAAGCTTTTGTCACGTCTTGATATATTAATAGGCTTAGGAGCTTTTTGAGGGAGTGAGGGAAAGCAAGACAGAGATCAGAAATAATGGTCTATATATTTGGGAGGGAATAAGCATTTCAATGGAATGTCTATAAGGAATGTAGAATGACTTATTTCATCCGGACGGGTAAAAATTGATTATTCCATTCTAATCGACAAACTTTATAAACAAATCCAATCGATCAAAATCGTATTCGTATAATGACCAAACATAGGAATAGGAATGCCCATTCCCATTCCCATTTTGATCGAGAGGAAGATTCCAATTAGACGTTTGGGTGTTCAAAATGATATGACTTTTGATCCGTACGGATTTCATAATATATCAAATTGAATCTCTCGATGAGCTCTACAAGACTCATCGTGGTTGGCCATGGCACATTAGTTTTTAGGCCAAATTAAAAAACTGTTTTAAGCTATTTTATCGTTGGTCAAAGTTTGGTCAAACTTGAATTGTTTTTTTTAATTCTCCTAATCCTAACTGAATACTGATGTTGGGAAGTTGTTTAGGATTACAAATACTTAATTAGGTTTTGTTAACAGTTACGCTTTATTCAATTAATATTATTATCTCTTTGTGAGTCGAGTAGTAAATTTAAACCAATACATTCTGTTTCTGAGTTTTAAAATGGACAGAAAAGAAAAGAAAATGATGGAAAATTTAAGTTTTTTTTCCAATTCTTATGTTTCTGAGTTTTCTAATAAACGGAAAAGAAAATAAATGGATAGAAAAGTACCACTTTTCTCGCTTAAAGTTAGTCTCAAAATTGGTATGATTAAGGAAAAGAAATTAGAATAAGTAATATTTTATAATTTCATATTATCCTTAACTTTTAATATAAAAATTTTAAATTCAAGATTCTCAATTTTAAATTTTTATCTTTTTCCATTAAAAACTCGAAACAACTTAATGGAAATCTTTAATCTTTTTTTTTACATTCTAATTTAAGTTTTACATTTTTTTCTTTTCTGTTCAAAACATGAGTGTTAATGCATGCAAAGTAGATTCCATATGATTTCACTTCTATCATAGTTAGAAACATCACACACGTGCCTTTTACTTCTTTCTTCATTGGTTAAAATTTTATTTTTAGTTGCAAGCCACGAGATGATTTTGATTTTTGGGGGATAGGATGTTGCAATTATGCCATAACTATTTCAATGGAGTAGACAAAACATATTCTTAAATAATACAGTAACCAAGATGAAAAACAAGATTGAGATGGAATTTATTGGGGGTTGGCAAGGGCCATAAATAAGAGCACAAGTAGTGGGTGGCAGGCAGGCAAATTTGATGATGAATTAATTGGGCAAGTGAGCGGAGAGAGAGTTGGCTAAGGAGGAGATGGTAGTAGGAGAGACGGCCCTAGTCCCACCCAGGTACCACTTCTTCAACATCTCAACCACATTCTCATTCTCCACTTTTATTTTCGATTCTTCCTCTTTCCCCTCCCTTGAAAAGCCAATCTGCAATATATATATGTCTTAATTAGTGAGTGTGCAATTAATATTATAAGGAAAGGAACTATATAAACTTTAGGAGTATATATGTATTTCATTTGATTAGTACCTCTGCAGGGGCAGCCGTGTCCGCCGGAAAAGTAAAGGTAATAACAGAGTCTTTCTTGAAATATTTGGACTGGAAGAAGTGAACGACTTGTTGGAGGGCATCCTCCTCCTCCTCCTCGTATTTATCCATCTCCGCCAATCGCTCCCTCACTGCACTCTCTAACTGCACTCCATACTGTGACCCCTTTATCTCCTTTATCACCACGATTCTCACAAACTTCTCCACCGGGGCTGCACGCCCATGCACAGACTATATTTTTATTTTAACTAAATACAAGTTTAATTAATTATAAATAAATAAATTGTCAAAGAGTACCAACCAGCAATTAGAGTGTCAAAGAAGTGATCATCTCCAGCAAGTTCATCTCCAGTTTTACCCTTCCAATTCTGTAAATGTTTGATAATATTGTCCGGATTCAGGTAAACACCAATAGCAGTGAACTTTATTTGGAGAAAGTGTATCTCAATGTCCGTGATTCCTGTTCAGTTTATCAATTCAATATATATATATATATATATATATATATATATATATACAATATAGAAATTAAAGATTGAAAATGCATGCATGGGTTGAATTAAGTAAATTCTCTGGTATATATATAAATATATAATATAGATGGAAGAAGAAAGGATTGAAGTACCATGACCCAGGAGAGATAAAGGGGTAGGGCCGGTGGCCGAGGATGATGATGATGATGATGATGTTGCGATCTGAGGAGGAAAAGGAATTCCATCCACCAAAACCACTTTACTCCCCACTGCACCAATTAACACGTACAATATATCATTAACATACATCTGTGATATACCGTAAGTATCACACCCGGAAGGATGGAGTTATATACTAATTAATTAATTGAGCGTGATCAAACACATGCAGGTCAATGGAGAGATCTAGATCTAGAGAGGGTAAGAGAATTACTCAGTACGTACTCTTGATCAGAAAGACCGACTAGGCAGCTGCTGTCTAGCTAGCTAAGCTATAAGCTGTGGTTTGATTAGCAATTGCTGGCTGGCCGGCCGTCCGGTGATCTATATATAGTATAGTATGTATGTCTCTCCCTCCCACCCTCCCTCCTATATACTCGATCGATCTTGTGAAAGGAATGATGCGTAATTAGACAACTTTTATCTAGAAATAAACAAAAAAGTTAGTTAGAATTGGTGGTTGTTACTACGCCTGCGGCCTGCCTGCGTATGTTATTTGTTCTGGCCTCATATCCTACGTCCCTTTTGTATTTAATTTATTTTATTTAAACAACCATCCTGACACGCACTACTTTCGTAAAATAAAAGAAAATACTAAGAATTGATCATAAAAGGAGTAATTTTTTAATTTTAAGAAATAACTGCTCTTATCTTTAATTTTAAAGGGTAAAATAGAAAAACAAAACTGCCTCAAATACCTTTATAATTAGAGATCTAATGTATGTTTTTACCCGCTTTCCATGTAAAGATTGCGTCGGTGATTTAATTCTCTCTTGCAAAGATCTCCCTTTAATTTTGGTCATATGAAAGGGAAAGGTGAGTAGGTAGGTTGAATTGGATTGGGAGTTGAGTTCCGAGCTATCCACCGCCACTCATTTCAACAACCACGTCTTCTTTTATTTATTTTTTAATTTTGTGTGGGGTGGGGTGGGGTGGGGTGGGGGGGACTAATACTAGTAGCAACCAACCCCTAAGAGCATCTCCGATAGTAGTATCAAAATTTAAATTAAAATTTATTTCCAACTACAATTTGAATAATATTATTTGTTACTTTTATATTTTGTATCTCACCAGTCTCTTCAATTCAATAAGTTGTACATCAAACTCATCAAACAAAATAAATGTTTTTAGCATTTCATAAATGTTTTGAAGATAGAGGATGAGGTTGCAGATTAAAAGAGAGAGAATGAAGAGGCTGTTGGGGATAATTTTTCTGATGTGACTCACCTATTTGAGTATCACAAAGTGGTTGAAGAGGCTGTTGCGTGTTGGAGATAAGTAGTACTTGCTAAGTTTTAAAATATAATACTATTATTATTGAATTCTAATGTTAAGCTGAGATATTTTAAATTTTAAAATAATATGATAATAAATATCTTTAATTTTTTTTAAATTAATTATAATTTTTTTGTTTTCATAAATTCTTAAGAATATTATCAATATTTTCATATCATGATCAGCCATCGAACCAGAAAAGTTATCGAGTGGATGGGTCACTGGTTCAACCAGTTGTTGAACCGTTATCGAATCGATAACGTTATAAATATATAAAAATATATATTATTAGTAACTAAAAAAATTTCGTTTTTTATGTACTTAAACATAATAAAGTTGAGTTACAATATTATTAAGAATGGTTAATTTTAATATTAAAAAAAATTTGGTACAAAAAAAATATTAAAAAATAATAATAAAACCAATTCAATTCGGATTTTGACTAAACTGATTTAATCGGACCTAACTAACCGGTTTAACCGGTCCGGGCAAGGTTTCAAAACAGTAAATAGTATCAACTTTAAGTTTAAAAGTTTAAAACTGATTTTCAAATATTAGCAACGATTTTCTATTTCAGAACTAAGAGGAGAGTAATGAAATACGCCTTTCGGTTGATTGGTTGGTTGGTAGCTATATTTATCTCTGTATCCATCCCTTATATAATACCAGGCCGATGTGATGATTGACGCAAAAGTTGACCAAAAATACCCCCATTATAAAATTAACCAACTTTTGGTATCTCAGATTGAAACACGCATTTACAATTTGAAGAGTCCGCAGTGAAAGAATTCTATTATTCCTTCTAAGGTTTAAAACATCAAGAAAAAAAATTACAAATGACGACCTGGAAAAATATTCTGAGGATGATGAAAAATATTTTTCGATTAAACAGAGAGAGTTGAGTTTCATCCTTATTCTGTTTGAAAATTCGACACGTCAGATGCATGGAGGTAATGAACTGAAAACCTTCTTCATTAATAGCAGCTAATTCTTTCTTTGCAGCCTCCAATTCTTCCAACACTGAGTGTAAGAAAGATAAAGATTTGGATTCTTCCCCTTTCATAGAACTATCCCCGGGCTGCTTCAAACTCTCTTTTCTTTGAATATCAATTGCCTTGAGTATAGCTAGTTCATTCTTTAGCATATTGACATCATCGGTTGTAGCAGCCAATTTTGTTTCAATCTCTCTTGTGCGATCAATCTCTTCAAGTAGGTCATTTACTTTCTTTCTTGTTCCCTCAAGCGCCGATGATACTCCGTTAGTCAATTTTAACGATTATTTAAAAATTAAAAAGTACAAACACCAGATCATAACATTTTCATTTATAGTGAAATGTTAGAACGCCAAAAGGAGAAGACAATCACATGTTGTCAAACAAGAGTAGGTTTGTAGAAACATAACAGAATTTTTTTATTTCATATGTTAAACATTTAATCATATACTCATATATAAATCGAGAAAAAAAGTCAACAAAATATGGCCTCAAAGATAATGGAAAATATAATGTATCAAAAATTGATTTATCCCAGCGTATTGTCAGACGGAGATTCCGAACAAAAAAGAATATTCCACGCAACAAACGAATAAAAAGTAACCGATGCTAAGGAGATTGTGTTTGCATAGACCATTTTAATTGATTAATATAATACTCCCTCCGTTGTTATTTATTTGACTACGACATTTTAGAGTCTTATTACTCTATGTATTATCATAACCATCCTTGCATGAATTAAGAATATAATATATATATATATATATATATATATATATATATATAAAATTGTCTAAATAAATGAGAGAAATTATGAAAGAAAATATTCGAGGACAATATAGAAAAAATTATAATTAATGCTTCCTATAAATTTGTTAACGTTTGTTCGATGTTCATCACATTAAGGATTCTTTATAGAAGTGCTTCAAGAGAAATTCATGATGATATACTTGTGATGCATTGGTTAAAACAGGTAGATGATAAGGAAAGAGAACAGAATACACTCCAGAACTCAAACATAATTTAGAATCCAAAATTGTGAGATCTGTTAATTGAAATGGCAAATAAATGTATACATGTTTTACCAAAAAATCATCAACATGGAAGTATCCCTTTCCTTTACCTAGTCCACTTCTAACCATAAATACCCCCAATGAGGTAGGCTAATGTTACAAGAAAAATCCACCTCATCTATAAGCCTCAGGTAAACAATAACCAGTCATGACTATTTTGTCGGCAAACATTTTGCCAGTCTTGGGCATTACATGCCAGTGCAGTGTCAAATTGAAATCTCTACCACGAAGGTTGCTTCCCTACAAATCACAAGTAGGAAAATATTAAAACCAACAAAAAGAAATAAAGGCCGAGATTGGGCTGTGCTTGGTGTAGGGAGGGTGGGTTAATTTAATATACTTTGCATAAAAGGCTTACTTGGTCAATGAACCGGTACTTGTTTGTGGTATGAATCCAGAATCCTGCATGCTCCTCGGAAGGTATAATACCGTCCCACAAAGATACCTGCCATATTATGAATGTGTTAAACCAATTCCACAATTTCACTACTTCCTCTACAGCTGAAACAAAAGAAATAGGGCAGAGCATGAAACATTCCCCAAATGTGGAATACTACTACCTCCATTCCAAAATTAGAGATACATCTTGACCTTTTGAACAACAAAAAATATGACAGTTAATATTACTTTTTAGTTAGTTAAAAGAAATTATAAATTGTTGTACTAAAATTAAAAAGTTTGTATTAATTTTGATTTTTAGGATTTCGCAAATTCACCAAAAAGGTCAAAATGTCTTACTAACTTTGGAACTGAGGGTGAACATGCTTTAATTATAGTGAAAAATCCTGAAAGTTATAACTTGATAGCTAATGTCTATATCTTGTCCTTTTTCTTCTTCAAAATGACCAAGAAGGGAATAATAAGTATACATATATATACATTTATACACACAAGCCCCTTTTTGGCTTAGAAATATATTTGTTTTCTTATGGGGAGCAACTACGACCATGATATTGGAGTAATTTCTTCTTTAAGCTAGGTTTCAAACAAGTTGCAATGCGCTTAAACTTCTTTACATTCATCAAGTAAAGAAAATACTCCATTTGTTCCAAATTATAAGATTAATAGACTTTTTAAAAGTTAATTTCAAACAATTTTAAACTCAAAATTGACATGAATTCAAAAAATAAAATAAAAGGATATAAAGAAGTGTCTGCAACAAGCAGAATCATCATAGTCTATGCAACAAGCAGAATCATCATAGTCTATGCAAACAGCTTTATCGTAATTTCATGGTAGAAGCACTACTACATCATTCTGTGATGAGTAGGTTTCATACCTACGATTCAGGTATCAACTTACTGGAATTGTTGTTTATTTCTTGCTCTTTTACACTAGAAGGCTCAGGAAGCAGCAATGCAAGAACTAGGAAAATAAGAATTATCCTGCAGCGCGGCCGCGCCATCTGCCAGTCAAAGATGTACGCTCTCTGCCATTTTAGCGAGGTCGCGCCCAGTGAAGGCTTAAAGGCAGTGCCACCGCGCCAGTTCGGGGTTGACCAATGTTTGACTTTTATTTAATATACAGCTTTTGACGTGTAATATTGAGTCAGAACTTCTAATTAGCTTAGGATTTAGAACAGAGGCATATTATTATTCTGCTTTTCATTCATAAACCCTAGTTTTTAATTAGCTATTGGAGATTGAAGCAATTTGGCTAGCATTGGAGATTCAAAGCAAAAACATGAGAGGAACTCCAGGATTGCAGAAATCAGATTCTACCATCTTCTTTACTTCTACTTTTGTATTTCTATGCTATTTTAATTGTGAATTCTAAACTTTAATTCAATGGCAATGAACTAATTCTCCTGTTTAAGATTGCAACGAATCTTATTGCGTAGCTTATTGTAGTACGCTTCTCTATTAATTACTGTGATTTATTCTATGAATTGTCTATTATGATTTTTGCTTAAGTGATTAATTGTCTGATCAACAATTACCGTGATAACTTATATGAACTTGGGAAACTGATTATAAGTTTAGATATGATCATAATAGCATGTGATTGTGTTTTCTGCATGACGATGGAATTCATAATTTATGTTTAGGATAGAGACATACCTACGCACCACATGTAATCTGATAAGGGAACCTATATTATAAACTCTCTTTAATTTTAATTAACATAGGAATATAGTGAATTTAGTTAATTAGGGTGTTCAATACAATTCTATCAACTGTGGATTTGGATTGATATGTTTGTAATGCATCGGGAGATGTTTATAAATATTAATGAGTTCCTAATTAATAGTCCAGAATAGTGAGCATAATTAATGGGAAGTATATTAATATAAGTGAAGCAATAAGTGAAGTTATGATCTTTAATATCTATAATTAGATTTTAAACTTGTGGTAGTTAGTGTTAGTTTGATTAATAGTTTTCCTTTACAAAATTCACAAATTGGTCATTTGTTTAATAAAATCGAGATAATACAAAACAAGTATTTGTTAGTATAAACTGCAGTTATTTTCCCTGTGGGATCGACACATGACTTATTCTTTATTACTTGTTGACCACGTATACTTGCGTATTGTGCTAAACTGAAAATAGTTCAATATTATGCATAAACTACATTTTTCATCACAAAATCATCTGAACATAAGGATTGTGTTGAAAATAGAAAATATAAAGATTAAATTGAAAATAGAAAATACAAGGATTGTGCTGAAAATATAAAATATAAGGATTATGATGAAAACAGAAAATTTAAGGATTAAGTTTAAAAAGAAAATATAAAGATTATATTGAAAAATAGAAATTAGAACAATAATTTTGTAACATATGCTGCCATATATATTACAGCTATCAGAAAAAGATACCAATTAGCTCAATATGTACCTCATTAAACTCATAATGAAAGCAAAACACTGAATCATTAATTGGAAATACTTGGTCAATAAAAAAGCAGAGGGATGCAAAAGAAACTTACCTGATTCAGGGAATTCTTGGGGGTTTCATACTCAGCTGCTAAGAATACAAAAACCTGCAAATCAAATATGAGCCAATACTTAAATTTTTAAGTTTAAAAGGTGTTTACTAACAAAATAACAGTTCACAGGGATAAGCCATTAATAAACTCTTGGAATTACACAAGTTTTTGCTTGCAATCAAAAAGCTTCTCACGAGTTCCAAACCTAAATTCCTTCCCACCCAAAATTAGAGGTGTTCAATAAACCCGCTGAATCGCAAAAACCGCTCAAATTGGAATAGAGGACCAGTTTTGGCCAGTTAATTGCATTCCACAGTTTACTTGGGGTTCTTAAAGAAACAAAACCAAGTACAACGGTTTCGTGGACTGTTTATAAACGGTTTATTTAGTGACCCATCGAAATTAATTACTCTCTCCGTTCCACAAATGAGTCCCATTTGACTTTGTTTCTAGTTAATTTGCAAAATCCTGAAATCGAAATGTGACGTGAATTATTTAAATTTTCAAAATAACAAATTTTGTGGATCTGACACCTCTCAAATACACCTTTCCTCCAAGTCCACCCAATACGCCAAATATTTGTGTTTAATAAATATAATTGATATTAACACCTATCATTATATATATAATATCGAGTTGTATCTCCAAAAAAGAAAGTAATCCGACACTTTTCATTATTTAAACATGGTCATTTTTTATTATATGTTTAACAAATAAATTTTTTATGAAATTTTAATGGTAAAGGACAATTAATGATTCTAGTTTCTTTGTAGAATTGATCTCATCAGCTTGAGGTATCTATTTACATATTTGGAGGAGTTCTGTTGTACATTGCGAAAGTTTTCAACCGAATTATGATTGCAACGTATGTGCATACATGTAGGAATTAAAAAAAGTTCATTTTAATTTATTCTATCTTATCACATATACTTGCACGTTGATCGCAATCCAACTTAAATATTTGTCGACATGTATTTCATTTTCCTATTTGGATTTCATTTTAACAAAGATGTTAAGATAATAATGAGAAAAATAAAATTAGTGTATAGGATGGAATTGGAGAGAAAATTCAATGAAGGGGGCATATTTCCAAATTTTGTAATAAGTTGTACATTTGAAGTAGTTTAAAATAATGACTTGTATTAATCAATATCAAATAAATAATATCAATTTTGAGTTACGATTTCACAAATGGACTAGGGAAATTTTAAATGAGACTCTTTTTGTGGAATTGAAGTAGTACTATGTACATATCACAGATAAAGTGATACATATTCAGATTTATCTCTATTTTTAGTGCCTCTATTTCTTCACCCAATAGGCTAATCTAGCATCACAATTCTCCTTCACCAGCCCAGTATCATCTTCTCTTACCAACATGTTTTCATTTCACAGGCATGTAATTACATGTTCAAGACGACATTGACCGAAACCCACCGATAAAACTGAGTGCACCAAAGCCAACAAAAACTGTAAATTATGGCTAAATTCGGTTTTAGACGATAGAAAACTCGTAAGATCCATCTCGGCATAATTACCAAACAACGACCAAAGCCAATCGTGAACACCACTACCCAAAAATAATCACTTTGGGAGATGGAATGATTAACTTCAAGAGAACCAGCTAAAAAAAATTATATGCCTCCACAAACTGAAACACAATAGTTGGCCTCTATAAAAAATCATAAATACATGTTTTCCTGTTTTTGTTTGGATGAGAGATGAGAAATGATTTTGTACTGTATATTTCTTACACTCTTGAAGTATCTTCCAAATAGGAAACTCTTACTCAGCGTCCATTCAAGGAGAATCAATGTCAAGTCCTCAAGTTGATGCCTGATAGGTCACCAATTTTTAGGATATATTTTGATGATAACAATAATTAGGAAAAAGGTTAATTAAATTAGAATCCTCTCGGTTTATTTGTATGTTTCAAATCTTATTTACTTTGACCAAAAATGTTTTCTAAATTGAAATAACGTTTTCCTAACCTTGATAATTTAATATGAAGTGTAAAAAAGATTATTTCACATAATAACATTTCTCCAAGGCAAGGAGGTTTCCTGTTCTCTTCTTTAAAAAAATTTTTATTTTCAAGCCTTCAAAATTATTTTCACAAAAAGGGGCAAAAAGAATTTTACCAAAAATGTTTGTGTGCATACATGTTTAATTTTTAATATGCATGTGTGATCATCCGTGTCTTTGAATGCAAAAAGAGAAACTGAAGGCTTAAGCCTCCATTAATGTTGACCGAATTTGCATATGCTAAGTACTTGTGCATTCGACCAAAATGTAGTATGCTGAGTGACATTCATATTGGGACAAACTATTGGTCTCATCCAAAGCCATGAACTGAAAATTAAAGATGTGATAGTTTTTAACATGTCCCAAGGCTTCATAATTTCGGTTGGTTTTCTGATTAAGCAATCCGTGTGATCAAAATTGTTAAACTTCATCCGAGCTCTCTATTTCAAACAAATAAATTTCAACCTTTGATTTTCCAAAAAGACCATTTTGCCCCAAGCTTGAAAATCCTAAAAATAGGATGCTTTTTCTTCATTCAAACTTACCAATTTACTATCAAAGAAAAAGTTTTCTCCTTGCCTACATTATCTCTAAAACTTTAATCTCTCTGCTACTTCAAAATTCTGATTATTTGAAGAAAAAATTGGTCACAAGTATTTGAGATAAGTTGTTTAATTTAGTCAATTGAATTATCTCTTCCTTGTTTATCGTTATAGATATAAAAATATAAATTGTTATACACATTTATATATATATATATATATATATATATTTCATCTATTTATTATTTATATAAATATTATAAAATAGATTAACACTTGATCGTTAAAACGACCCCGAGATATTTCTCTTTGAGAACTATCCGAACTGTCTTTGAATTTTTAAGTGGTCTATCTGAAATATTTATACAAGTATTTCATCTATTTATTATTTATATAAATATCGTAAAATAGATTAACACTTGATCGTCAAAAATGACCCCAAGATATTTCTCAAATTTGAGAACTACCCAAACTGTCTTTGAATTTCTAAGTGGTCTATCAAAAATATTTCTATAATTATTAAAGTGTGAAATTATAAATTTGGTCAGTACTTAAATACCGAAACAATTTCAATTTATTCACCCTTGAACGAATGATAGCGTGAATTGTTCAAACGTTCTTTAAAATCCTAAGTAGCCTTATTTATATATTATTCACATAATAGATAAAATATATTATTATTATATATTCTTTGAGTAAAACAAATATATTTGTTATATCAAGTATTGCTTAATTGATTTATCTATTATACTTGATATTTGTCATCACAAGTATTTGAACATAAATTCATTCATAATATATTAATATCTGAACTTAAAGTTATATCTGTTTAATCCATAAAAACATATTATATATTTTAAACAATAAATAATTCTTTATAAACTTGCATTAAACTATATATCTGTTTATACAAAAACATCTTTGAATTACACTTAAACTAATTTATCGGCTTAATCAAGAAGCATATTTACACAAGTATAAAAGTTTTAAACTTTTATAAACTGAACATAAATTTATATCTGCTTACATAGAAGCACATTTTATATAATTACTCTATCTGCTTATTTCAGAAGCATATCTCTATTATATCTTTTGTAAAAAGAAAAAAGAGTAGAGTTAGCTTATTTTATGTACATGTGAGAAAGACAAGTAATTCTTCGACCAAGACCAGAGTCTTAGAGAGGTCAGTTGGGAGTTAGGTGAAACAACCCGGGTCAAATCCCGAGTCCGGAACAAATCTCGGGTCAAATCCCAAGTCCGAATCGAATCAAATCCATCAAAATAAGGCCTCAAACTACTGGCCCAATAGTATCTTCTTGGGTCATCTTAGCCCACCACAGGCTTCCAAAAGGTCATGACTTGAAGATACTATTGGTAGTAACTTATTTCATTATATGCAGACAAATTTTTCCCCTATCTTTCGATGTGGGACTGGGGTGTTACAAACTCCTCCACTTAAATTTCTGACGTCCCCGTCAGAACCGATCACACACATGGCCCAAAGATCTTTGCCTCTCTAGCCATTGTGGGATAATACCGGTTGGCTTCGTGTCCCCACCTCCGGACCTCAATCTCTCCATTGTGGGATAATACCACCAGCCTTCGTGTCCCCACCTCCGGCAACCCGATCGGATGACCCGACCCGAGCTTTCGAGAGTTGGCTCTGATACCATATGAAACAACCCGGGTCAAATCCCGAGTCCGGAACAAATCTCGAGTCAAATCCCAAGTCCGAATCGAATCAAATCCATCAAAATAAGGCCTCAAACTACTGGCCCAATAGTATCTTCTTGGGTCATCTTAGCCCACCACAGGCTCCCAAAAGGTCATGACTTGAAGGTACTATTGGTAGTAACTTATTTCATTATATGTAGACAAATTTTTCCCGTCTTTCGATGTGGGACTGGGGTGTTACATTAGGTCTCTAGTGTACTTGTGAGGTGAGTAAGAGACTATTGTTTCAAGACCATATAATAGAATAAAACTGAACTCAAAAGAAAATACAACTAGACTTGAGGGAGGAGGGAGGAGGGAGGAGGGAGCTGGGAGCTGGGAGCTGGGAGCTGGGAGCTGGGAGCTTCCTGTCCAAAATAGTTAGTTGAAAATAGTTGTAAATTTGTCTACAAACTCTGCATGTTGAAGGAGTATTTATTATTTGGAGTAATAGGATCTCAAGTCCTAGAGAGGAGCTTGAGATTGAACGTAGCAATATACCCAAGATGTATGTTGTGAACTAGATAAATCTCTGTGCATAGTGTGACTGCATTTTTATTGTCTTACATATTAATTTTAACACTGCAAATTAATTCTAAAAGGCCTAAGATAAATTTTTTAGCGGTAATAATCTATCCAACCCCCCTTCTAGATTATTATTGGACTTCAATGCCAAATACAAGGATGAGAAAAACTAAATTTGGGCTTGTTAGGCTGAATATTTTAAATTTCCAATTTTATCCTTATTAAAATTAGAATATTACATTCATATTTGACTTGGTCGCACAGTGTTAGTATCGGGATATGTGCAAGTCAAATAAAATACAAATATCTTAGTCACATCCCTTGGAAACTAAGAAAAGGTACCCTGTTGTATTTTCAACTTAAGTATATCTAAGAGGAGTTTACTTGCGCTGCGATTTAAAACTTATTGAACAACTTTGTCATCTTTACCGAACATCCCAAATAGAAAATTTGTCTTTAAAATGGTATGGAGGGAGTGGTTAATGTCAAACTTGGATAGACAGTAGAAGTGTAAAACAAATCAACCAAAGGATTTGGTTTATAAATAAATAAAGGGTATTGGTATTTTCACAAGAAAAATTGATATTTCAGCAAAACTCTCCTCACATGAATAGTAAGTCAGCCCCTCCTCATGTGAATGAGAACTTGTGGAAATATCATTTTTTTTCTTGTGGAAATTGTAATTCCCTAAATAAATTTCAGTCTTCCATAATCGACAATCTACAGTATTTTACAAAAGAGTAGAGGTTCTAAATACAAAGTGATATTGATCTTCACTTAACAATCCAACCATACGGATGCAAATAGCATTTAAAAATTTGAAAACACGCAAAATTTTATTTGATTCAAAGTTGTGGAGCACTATTATTATAATGGTTTCTCTTCTGCAAATATGTTTTCTACCTTGAACAGCATCGTAACTAATGGTTCATAAGTATATTTATCACGGCTCAAATTTGATTATTTCACAGCATTATGATAATAGTGCCCCACAATCTTGAATCAAATAAATATTATATATTTTCATATTTTCGCATGCTTTTTTTGAATCCGTACAGATGGATTGTTAAGTGAAGATCAAAGGTACTTTATATTTGAGTTGCCTTAGATAGATTATCTAAGGTCAATCTTAGAAATCTTTTACTCTTTTATAAATTATCAATAACAAATCCTCTCAACATGGTAATTCTATCGATTTCTCTCGATGTAACAATGAATGACAACCATATAGTTTATAGTTACAATCATCCATAACTACATTGAGAGAATTTGGTGGAACGAAGTGGAGATAACCTTATTCTGTTATTGCAAAGGACAGTCAGTTGTTTAGTTTTTCTAAATCAGCATAAATCGCAATCTTTCCAAAAATTATACATTCTTATTAAAATGTGTGTTTTTTTTTGTTTTTGTTTTTTTTTTTTTTTTTTTTTGGGGGGATGGGGAGGGTTGATAATGTTGGAAACAATATGTTTAAACCTGTAAATAATTTAACAATTATAAAATTTAACTACAGACAAAAGATGAAGATTCCACAAAATAAAGGAACAACAAAAGCATCCATAGAAGTATATTTCGGCGAAATGTCAAACCTGCTTTGTATTCCACGTAAACAATGACTGCAAGTTAGCTGATATATTCAGTGTCATGCTGACCTGCATAAAAAGGTAGGCATGCATCCCAATTTAGACTAAAAATTTTCTTTCTAAAGTTTTAAGCTAAGCTCAACCCCAGTGAGCTTAACCAATCCAAGCTATTTAAGTTGAATCCAACAAACAATGATAGCGATTGATGATTAGGAGGAAACTTAGATAGAAATTGATAGAGACTGGGGAAGAAGAAAATTGATATTAAACACAGAAAGAGGTAAACTTAGAGAAAGATAGCTATGATTAAGTCAATCTTCAATTCAATTAATTAATAATAATGCCACAGATTACATGCTCACTATTTATACAAGAATAAGACTCGAGCTAACATGTACCACTAACATATATTATGCTAATGTGTACCTAACTTGGGAAACTCTAACAATCTTTAATCACCAAAACACTCACTTATCCTTAGGCACATAAATCTTATTGTAACACAAAAACTTCAATGCACTTCTGTTCTTTGTACACACTTTAAGAATTCCTGCAAAAACTCTTCAGACAAAAAGCTATACTTTAGCTCTTTTCCATCAAAAAATCTATAACTCTTCTTCAACCTTAAATAACCTAATCCTAAAAGCATTCATTGATATCAACCCACCACAAAACCAGTTGCCGGAACCTTCATCCCAAAATTTCAAAAACCTCTCATACATCAGGCACTCACTAGGCAGTACACGCCAATACTTTTTACTCCAGCTCTTTATGGACTTCAAGTTAAATATAGCAAGCCATTTGAGCAGCAGGTGTCATAAACGTATTCCAAATACCACTTTTCTTAATTACTGAACTAGTCCATGAAACATTAGGTAAAAGACACAATTTACATGTTTTGTAGAAAACTCTGACAATGAACAATAGGATTTCTGTGGTATAGAAGACAAATACAGTGAATCACAATGATTTGTATTAAAGATGACAAAATTGTACTGAATTGTAAAATAATAAACCAATGAATCTAAATTTGCCATGTAGTTATTAAATTCTGTTTCAAAGGTAGAAAAAGAAAGCAAATATATTACCACCAAAACAAGATTCATTGTACAAAAGTACACATTCTATAAGCAATTGCTAGAAAGACATAATTTTACGTCAACCGTGAATTAGGGAAAAAAACAAAAAAATTAACAAATAATTGCAATTAAGGTTTCTCTTATTCAAATAGATATCTTTCCGCATTAAGTGCGATAAAAAAAAATCTCCATTTTATATCAACTTGAAACAATGATAGTATTTTAAGACAGGCTTACCCCAACATTCAAAGATTATATCTTTAACACTTACTTTCTAAAAATAATTAGTTAGCATCTAAAAACCCAAATTTTTTTCAACCAGAATGCCCTAATTACTGAACAAAGGATTAAACTCTAATCAGAAATAAAATAGACAAATCTCAGGCCAAAGAGAAGCTTAATTCTGACTAAATAAATTTATGCTAAAAACATACAGAAATGAAGAAATTTACCTCATCATCTCCATCTGGTTTCCTCTGAAAGCGGTTCATATTCAAAACCTAAGCCCACAAAATAAAATCAATAAAACCCATCAATGAAACAATAAAGTACATAAATTGAAAAATCAAGTAGGGGTTTGAGTGAGATCGATGATGATGTACCTGGAGTTGGGCGTTTGGAGTGGGAGAATTGAGATTATCGGAGAAAGAAGCGAATCGTCACTGCAAATGTTAACGGCAAAACTATATTTTTAACCACCGAAGTTGGCACGTTTTTTCGATTTCACCGATAAACTTTTAATTAAAATTGTCAAATCGGATCATTCTGTCAAATATGGCAAAACGGACGTTACATCTTTTCGACTAATATCTGACGTGGCATTAAAAAAGACAAGGAAAAAAAGAAAAAAATGACATGGCTTTTGAGACGTGGCTTTCGCGGCTAAATAGAAGAGTCGTTACCAGCCAAATCGAAGTCGAACTTCACAGTGAGAAACACAGAGAGACAAAGGAGAGGGTTCTTCATTAAATCTGCTCATATAACCGGGAGAAGCTTACCTTTTGTGACCTAGAAGCCATGATTTCTTTTGCAAATCTCTTTCTAACCTCGTTCACAGCGCACTAGGGTTCCAGCGACGAATAAGTCGATCTAGGGTTCACGGCTCACTGAGCTTTTGGCTTAGATCTATTGTGGGTACAAGGTATGTACGATTTTGTGTCTAAAAACTCTTCCCTATGTCTGTATAGCAAGTTTGGGTCTAAAGTTTAGGGTTTTGTTGCCGATTTCTATAAAATCGATTTGGGGAATCTCGCTTTCAAAATCGGGGATGGGAACCTATGGTTTTGTTACCTTTGGTACTAAATAGGTACCATGGTCACCATGTTTGGAACTTCTTCCTATTTAAAGTCCCCAAATAAACTTTCTCCGATTCTCAGATATCATTATCTTTTGAAAGTAGAAATTTACTATCATATTAACTGTTATGTTCCACAATAATGTTTGATACAATATAATCGCAAAATCATGTTTGTATCATATTAACCGTATTAACATATTACATAGATATATGGCGCTTTTGTACATAAGATATTACATAGCTATTTTCACAATAATGTTTGACCAATTGAACTTGTAAAAGGTTAAGTAATAGCTTCTTCAAATATAAGATATCCTCAAATGCATTTGCTCGAAAGAGGGTAGATTGTTTTCAGATCTATCTAAGATCCATTTCAGGTTCCACAAAGAACAAATCAAAGGAAGAAGGTTCTATGGATGTCGCTTTTTACCCAAGTGAGTAATTTTTTGTATAAATTTATATGTTATTATAATATATTTTGGATTGAATTTGGTTTGGGTGTTGTTTTTTCTTTTATAGGACGTTAATAAATATTGTGGATTTTTTCAATGGTTGGACATAAGTACTCAAAATGAAGTTCATGGTTGCAGTGATATGAGTTCTGTTTCAAGGAATGAAGATGAAGTCAATTTACTAAGAAACAAAACAAGAAAGTTGAAAGAGAAATTAAAGAATTTGAAAAGGGATGCCTTAATCTTGGAGTTAGAATCTATTAGACTAAGAGAGGCAAATAAGAAATTTCAATTGTATGTGATATTGTCATGGATGGTGACGTGTGTTGTATTAAGTTATGTGTTTTCATGAATTTTTAAGCATTCAAAGCTATGTAATGAACCACTTGTTTTGAATGTGTTTCTTTTGACAGTTTATGCTTTTAAAAAGTTGACAAAATATTGAATGTGAAATGGAAATGTTTTATTAGCATTGTTGTGATGTGAAATATGAATTGGAATGGAAATGTTGTATTAGCATTTCAATTGTATGTGATGTTGTATTAGCATTGTTGTTGCTTCAAAAAGTTGACAATACTGCAATAAAACTGCAATAATACTGCACACACATTCAAATCTCTTTGGCCTTGACTGCAACAATACTGCAATAATGCCAATACTTGACTGCAACAATAGTTGTTGCAGTTCCATGCCAACCAACAACTAAAACTGCACAGACATACAACATTTCAGTTCCCTGTCAACCAACAACTCACACTAAAACTAACTGCCAACCAACCACTAACAAAACTGCAAAACTGCCACAATACAAAATTGGAAAAGTAACAGATTTTCAACACACACACAAAACTGCACACACACAAAACTGCAAAATTTACCACCAAAACTGCAAAACTGCAACAATACAAAATGGCAAAATTAACAATGGTTGAAACTGCCAACCAAAAGCTTTGTCATTAAAACCTGTTCCAACCATACTACATATACTCCACATAAGTCTTAATTTGTACAGTCTTAATTTGTTACAACCAGACCAAAACATATTTTCTTCATAAGTCATAAGTTACTAAAGCAACTCCAAAACACACTACGGCTGCCCAAAAAGAAACCCTATCAGACCCAAAAATATACTTGCAGATTGCTTTGCTTCATCGTCTCCCCATCTCGCACATGTGTGACTCCATCTCTCGATCTCGACTACCAACAGACTCCTTTTTCCCAATTGCAGTCTCATTTCCACATTTACATCGCCTTGCTTCCTTTTTATCTGTTATGTCCCAAATGTCAGTATGTATATGGACAAATTGAAGGTAACATATAAATGAAATAAAATTATAACACTCACATTGAGCTTTGGCCTTCTGACAGTAGGTTGTTCTTGGGCAAGTGTGTTCCTACAACCAGCTTTATTATGCCTATATTGCTTGCATGTGGAACACATCATTGGAGTCCCTTTCTTTGAAACTTTACCCGTGCTCTTTCGTTCTTCATTTGGATCTTTCCTTCTACATCTCTTTGGCCTTCCAGCCAATCTCTTAGTCAATGGTGGCAACAAGATTGGCAAGTCAGTAGTAGGCCAACCATTGCTGCCACTCATGGGCTTTAACAGGTGGTTATATGACTTGAGATATGTTTCAATGTAGTAACAAGGGTCCACGAAATCCTCAACAGGTCTCTCTTGATGAAGTATCCCAGTTGTAGCATGATTGCAAAGTATTCCAGATAATTGCCACACCCCACAAGAACAAGTATGCTTCTACATATGCTCACCATTATTTACCATACTTGTCACTCACCTCATCATACATATGACCCCATCCCATGTGTGATCACAAAGATTTTGGTCAATTCAATAGACCTATTCAATTTAGTTAGAATCCCAGGGCATAATTTACCATCTCTTTTTAGCATTTGATCTCTCTTGGTATGGATTCTCTCCATAACTTGAGTCTTTATGTCTTCAAACATTGTTAAGAGGGGTTTATACCTAGCCTCTAAGATCCAACTATTAAAACACTCTGACATATTGTTTGTCACTACATCACATTTGGTGGTGGTATCAAAATAAGCCTTACTCCAAAGTTTAGGAGGAATACCTAGCAAGGCAGTGTGAGCATCCATTGACTCCTTCCTGATGTCCTTCATTGCCAATCAAAAATCAGCAGGATTGTTGGCCTTAGCTGCCTTCCAGAACATCACCTTTAAAGCTGCCCCAAGGAACTTTTTTCTCCAATTAGCATAGATGTGTCTTGCACAACATCTATGCTCTACTAGGGGTAGTAATTCCTGAATAGTAGGCACCAAACCCTATATAAATATGCAACAAAGTTATGTTAGTATAGAGACATAAATGTTTAATACAAATAAAACTTAAGATGTAATAAATATAAAAGTGCACCTTTTGTTGATCAGTAATTAATGTCCATCCTCTACCTTGTTCTAATCCAACATCTTCCACTAACAAATTTAAAAACCAGCTCCAACTGTCTTTATTTTCACTTTCCACCAAAGCTCAAGCTATTGGAAACATCTGATTGTTACCATCTCTTCCTATTGCAGTTAACAGCTCCCCTCTACAATATGTCTTTAGGAAGCAACCATCAAGTCCAATAATAGGTATGCATCCCTCTAACCAGTTCCTCTTCAAAGCATCAAAACAAATATACGTCCTCTGAAACTTTTTTGGAGTGCCCTGATCACACCTAATTTATATAGTGTTCCCTGGATTTGTATTAAGTATCTCTTGTCCATAGTCCCAAACCCCTTCATAATGAAAGTGTGATTAATCTATTTAACTAATTAACAAAGCAAGTAAGTGGATAACGAATGGAAATCTAAGGAAATACAAGCTAAGATCACAACTTCACCCCCACACATACATTCTGTCGAACACCTGGCGTGTTATGTTTCATCAAACTAGCCACCCTATCTCTCTTTGGTCTTCTTTGGTCACGAATAATTGTCGATCGAGAAACGACAGTCTTTAATGCACCTCTCGTCGAGGTATGCATGCGAACATATCTTCTCCGCACTCCACCCTAAAGGGAAATGTAGCGTAAAGGAACGTCCAAGCTAGATGCAATCCTACATATGTCTATGCGAATCAATAATAACAAGGATTTAAGCATAGGTTCTCAATTAGGTCGCACGTGGCGCACAGAGATATGTCTATTCTACGCACAACTTATGCAGTCGAAACCCACAATCACATGCCAATATATTTAGGTGTAAATCTACAATTCTTCTGTCAATATCATGCAGATTACCAAAATCATCACTAATGTCTTAGCAAGAATCATAAAGCACAAATATATTAACCCAAATCATATGGTGCCAACCAAAGAGATAAAGACAGTCAATTCAAATAACAAAGGGATCCATTGTAACCTTAGAGCCAATAATTAGTTCATATTTAATAAACCAAATACAAGTAGCAATAAAGACAACATTTATGGATTACAATCATAGAGAAGATTAATGGATAGAAGAAACTCTGTCAAAGCCCCTTCAGTCTCCAATCAAACCGCTCAAATCAAGCTTTCCACTTCGTGTCGCTAGTTGCTCTTGTGCTCCAAAGAAATACAGACTTCTCCCTAAATCTACCTAATCTATATTTACAGGCATCAACTAAGGGAAAGAGAGAGAAATTACAAAGAAAACTCTAAATTAAGCTAAGCTATATGATATATGGTGAGAGAGAGAGAATGCAGAGGCTGGGTCTCTCTTATATCTGTTTTTCTCTTCAAGCTAGGTCAAAAGGCCTTGGTCTCTACCTGGGCACCGGAGGTGGCGATGCGGTGTGTGGCTTTAAGTATGAGTGGTGGTAGCTTATAGCCCGTGAGAATTGAAAACACGAAGCTTCATGACTAATGCACATGAGTCTTCAGAGGGTCACTGCAGCCATGAGCCATAATGACGTCAGGCTGGACCAGGGACGTGGTATTGCATGGCCACGACCAATATATCTTACCCGATTGGTATGCCAAGGCCTAACAGACAATAAAATGCCCGTTTTGCCCCTACTTGCTAGAAAACACCTGATAAGCCTTACAATATGCCAATTAAGCGCAACAACCCTATAATCATATAAAAACATATAAACTCTACGAGAACAGGCAACTATTTAAGTCATAAAATATCCGATTCGCAGGTATAAATCCCACTCATCAAATACCCCCAAACTTAAGTCTTTGCTTGTCCTCGAGCAAACTAACTAACAAAACACTAATAATAAAAAAAACACACGCGAAAGAAAACTAAAACTATAGTAGTATCATGGCTTCAAAGCTCGATCATAGCCATTCCCAGAGAATAGGGCAAACACAGATATGAATAAGGGTTCATTCAATTTCAAGCATAAAACTGTATTCGATCCATTCTATGTGTGTGTGTGGAGACCAACCGTCATAATTAATCATAACTCAAATAAGCTCGCACAGTCGATTGCTAATATCACTAAGCAAACTTCGTAACTTAAGCATTTAACAAGCATTAAGAATAAAATGCAAATGCAGAAAAGATCAAAAGACTCTAGCATGCGACGAAGAAAATCGAATTTCGGACAATACTTAATTACCTTTAGGCTATTCGAACTACCCATGAATGAGCTTTTGATCGGTGACTCTGCCGCGGACGACTTTAGGGCACTAGGTGTAGAATAACCCCTATGAATCTAATAACTCGAAAAAGAAAGGCCACGTAATCAACATAAGCCATTGAGATTTTACAACAAAAACGAAGATTATTTAGCGAGTGCATTTTATGCTCCATCTCGATATCGGTTCTGTGTTTATGGTTGAGTGCGTTTTACGCTCCATTTCGAACCACCGCAAAACTTTCGATATAAACTCTTCTTTTCTATTTTTATTGTCGTTTCATTCATTTTTTTATTATTATTATTTTTTAAAATGTCAACATGCCAGAAACCAAGATCCAAAACTGTATAAACATCTAAGTCTTTTATTACCTTATAAAAATGAAAGTTTATAAAAGTGAACAAACTCTCAAAGCAATAAACAAGTGAACTCAATTCAAAAAATAACGAGTTAACACAGTTGGTCGGTGCTTACTAAGGAAGACGGATCAATAACAATCTAAACTTATTAATTGAACAAACCCTAGCTCATACACGACTCTAAGAGATAGGCATAGATACATGACGCTTGTCATCAAAGAACAATCAAAAATCAATGATAGCTATAACCCTTCCTAAATATAGCATTTCAAAATAGGTAAAAAGGCCATTCATATACGGGTGCAAGCATATAATCTGTAAAAGCCCCAAAAAGATGGCTAAAAACCACAATCATGCTGATAATAATCAAAGCATTAAATAATAAAAACCAAAAATAGTTCATGGCATAATAATAGAAATCCAAACATAATCCCGCAGTTCAAAACGACTGCACCACAATACTGATGATAAAAACATAATAAAGTCTAAAGTATGCAACCTAATATGGCAAAGATGAAATAGATAGATAATAGCCCAAAGTACCCCCAAACTTGAGAAGGAAAGCAATGCCTCATTGCTAAACATAAAAAAATCGATACAAGAGGGCTTCCCTAAAGTGGGCTCACTCAAGAATGGCCTCTCCTCTCGTCATTTCTTGGCGGTGGTGATGGTGGAGGTAGGGTGGGAAGACAGCACCTCTGAAGCCCTGTACGGCGTGAACTCAAAGATTCTTGCCACAATAATCGGTGTAGATGCTCTCGCAAGGTGTTCACCACCTCGACTGGCATCAGATCGCTATCTCCCCGCTCTCGAGCCACATACATTGCGGTGTCCTCACGCTTTCTTCGCTCAAGATCCTGCTTACGCAAAGAAGTGTGAGGATGCCATGATATCGAAAGTAGCCTTTGCTCATTTGGGCTCATACCGACGCCCCGTCCCCACTTTCTTGCTCTGTAGTGGGGGGTGGCGCTGTAGGTGGCCCATAGCCTTCGCCTTTGACATACGACTCTGTCCCATCCCACACAATGAAGCGCGAGATCGTCTGATGATCTATGACCACCATGGGAGGTAAAGCTATCTCCTCAGGGCCCCACTGAATTCCTGCCTGCTTGCACAACCGGGTGATCAAGGAAGGATGAGGTAGTCCCAAAGCCATTATGCTCTTGATTGCCTTAATGATTGACTCGTGAATCAGAACTCCAATATCCACCTGGATACCCGTGACAATGGCGAATAGCAGAATCGCCCTATCTCTGGTCACATCGCTCAAGTGACGGGTCGGGATCATGTTCGCACATATGAAGCTATACCACGCCTTCCCATAGCGACTGAGCACCGAAGACGGGAAACTGGTCTTTTTACCCGTGTAGTCGTTCTTTTTCCATGAAGTCTCGGGCTTGCAAAGCCTCCTGATAATATCCTCCACGTCATAACTGCGGAGTCCCGGCTCCATATAGTCTTTGCCCGCATAGTTGGGCGTGGCAAACAGGGCATTGATCGCCTCACTTCCAAACGCCACTAATTTCCCCCTTATTTGGACCGCATCACCTTCAGCACTGGCGTTGGCATAGAATTCTCGAACCACTGATACGATGGCTGACTCGGAGGTTTTGTAAAATGGGTCCATTGGCGCCCCAAAATCATAGCCAACAATTCGCCGTCTTTCCTATCTGGCCTCAACCCCCGCCAGAATGAGATTTTCATGCAAAAGAAGAGTTTCAGATCGCTTCCACGCATCCTCGCCACAAACTTCGCCTCGTCCCATGCTGGTTGGTGGTCATGGACGATGATCCGCTCATACTTAGTCGTTGTCGCTTTTGTGCCATAAGTAAATTTCAGTTGGGTTGGTGCAAAAGCAGTCCCTGAGCAGTGCCAATATTCCCCTAAACCTTTTTGGAGAATATCCCCAACAAATCCAATGCCAAACAGCCCCAAATCAGCCTACTCTTTCTTTCAGGAATTTTATCAAACACTTAGAGTGCGTTCTTCAGAACCAATTTGGACAGCCTTGATTTGTTTATGCTCTAACCAGATTTCCGGCAGTGGAAATCACACCAATCAACAGAGAAAAACCAACCCAAACAATAACAATATCTACTGTCAGTGATAGAATGAAAATCCCAAAATACCTTGGCGAACCCTAGCAATGACAGTCGATTTGTGTAGTCGAATAGGGGCCAATTTGTATGTTGGTGATTGTAGAGTTGAAATCGGATGGATTGTTGAGGAGTTGTGCTTCTCGATCAATAGGGATGTTGGGGCGGGGCGATAGTTGGCGCTTAGACTCCTTTGTGCTGCCGAATGCTAACGAGAAGATGGAGAGGAATGGCACAAACTGCTCTCCAAAAGCAGTTTTAAAAAACAAAAACACGCAGTTGGCGCCGCAACGCGGTATGGCCTTTGTTAGTTAGCGTTGCGGCACGAGTTCGCAGGGGGCGAGGCTAAGTTTGAAAGGCCATGCGCATGAGTTGCTTGATGTTCAGTGGAAATGCCATGTGAAGGTGAAAATTCGCATTAAAGCATACAGTAGTACTGAAGGTTAGTCTTTGGGCGTGAAGTCACCGCACAAGATCGCGACTATTGGGCTGGGGCGAAGTCAGCCATGGCCGCCGGATTGTAGTATTAAATGATGAAAGCCATGGCATGCGAGATGCCATTCTCTGAAATTTTTCTACTGCTATCTGCACATGCCAAGACAAAAAACAAAAAACAATACAGAGCAAATATGTATTATTCAAAATAATATAATAATGAACTACAAAGTAAACTAGATACAACTACAAGAAAACAGATAAAGTTTATACCGAGATGGGGGTGCCTCCCCACCAAGCGCTTGTTTTAAATTCGTCGGCTTGACTATACCGACGCCGTTCAATCCGGCTCATAAGCGAAGATGACCATTTCATGCCGCCTGTTCGTTAATTCCTTTGGATTCTTGGCAGACATGGATGATTGGTCATTCATGCTCTCTTCATCCTTCGGCACAAAGAATCTTTCTCCACTGAAATTATCCACTAATTCCCCTTGTTCATTAATTTGAAAGCGTTCTTCATGCGCTTATTGGGCCCTCAGCTGATTTCCACAATCGGAGCGTGGGTTCAGTTGTTGATCGGTCTTGATGATGTACCCACTCTTGATCCTATTGTCTCCAACTTCGAGACTCCACGGCCGGTTGGCTCATCATTTACGACGCGTCCTCAAAAACTGTGTGAGACTCATTGCATTTTCCTTGCGTATCCACCGTGCAATGCTCTTCTGATTCATCGTTGATAACAATTAAGACCAGGAATTTGCCTTGCGGTGGATTTGTGATGGCATTGACGAGTTGCCCCAATTGATTCTCAAGGGTGTGCAATGCGGCTTTTTGGCTTGCCATCCGAACCTCATTTTTCTCAATAAATCCGGTGAGAAGCTCTTCAAGCCTGTTCTCTTCTTGTAGCATTGAGGTCTCATAGAAGCTCTCATTGAGTTGAGACGTCAAATCATAATGTGGTGGAGATTGATAGTCAAACTGAAAGGCATGATTAGGATCATAATAGTGCTCTTGACTGTAGTCCCATGAGTTTGGATAACCCTGGCAGTTTGGATGATAGGAGATCGGTTCAAAGTTAGCTTGATTCTGACAGTAGGCATTCTGAGTGGACTGACACTCAAGATTGTCTGAAAAACTCAAGGCATTGGCAATTTGAAGATGTAATCTCTCGAGCCCTTCTTCCGAGCTTGTCTGTGTTGTCCCCTCGTAAGGCCATTGATAACATTGATCGTCCATAATCTGTAAACTTAAAAACAAAAAGAAAGGAAGATCAAACAAATAAAGGAAATAAATATATACAAGTTCAAAGTAAGACTAAATTGATTTAAATCAATATTGGACAATATTAGAATAATAGTCAAGAATGGCGCTTAAAAAACTTGTTGGACGAAAAATCGATCACTAAACACGCGCAAGTATACGCGGTCTAACAAGTAATACAGTGATAAGGAGTGTGTCGTACCCACAAGGAACTATGACTAATATTTACAAAATACCGACTATGTATCGCTAAAGTCTTATTCGAACAACAGTAAATGAAAGTGTGATTAATCTATTTAACTAATTAACAAAGCAAGTAAGTGGAAAACGAATGGAAATCTAAGGAAATACAAGCTTAGGTCCCAACTTCACCCCCACATAGGCATTCTGTCGAACACCTGTCGTGTTATGTTTCATCAAACTAGCTACCCTATCTCTCTTTGGTCTTACTGGTCACGACGAATTGTCGACCGAGAACGCACAGGTGCTAATGCACCTCTGTCGAGGTATGCACAAACATATCCTCTCCAGATCCACCCTAAAGGGAACAGAACAGAAAGGAACGTCCAAGCACAACTTATGTAGTCGAAACCCACAATCACATGCCAATATATTTAGGTGTAAATCTACAATTCTTCTGTCGATATCATGCAGATTACCAAAATCATCACTAATGTCTTAGCAAGAATCATAAAGCACAAATATATTAACCCAAATCATATGGTGCCAACCAAAGAGATAAAGACAGTCAATTCAAATAACAAAGGGATCCATTGTAACCTTAGAGCCAATAATTAGTTCATATTTAATAAACCAAATACAAGTAGCAGTAAAGACAACATTTATGGATTACAATCATAGAGAAGATTAATGGATAGAAGAAACTCTCTCAAAGCCCCTTCGGTCTCTAATCAAACCGCTCAAATCAAGCTTTCCACTTCGTGTCGCTCGCCGCTTTGTTCTCCAAAAAATCTGACTTCTCCCTAAATCTACCTAATCTATATTTACAGACATCAACTAAGGGAAAGAGAGAGAAATTACAAAGAAAACTCTAAACTAAGCTAAGCTATATGATATATGGTGAGAGAGAGAATGTAGAGGTTGGGTCTCTTTTATATCTGTTTTTCTCTTCAAGCTAGATCAAAAGGCCTTGGTCTCTGCCTGGGCACCAGAGGTGAAAGTCATGCACACATGCTTTTAAGTTTTATGAGTAGGCGCTATTCTGGCCACGTGAAATTGAAAACACTCTGAGCTCAAGCGTTCTTGTACATGAAGTCTTGAGAGAGGGTCGGGTGCTGACGTCATGATGACATCAGGCTGGACCAGGATGGAAATGTATGCATGACCAATATTCTTGCCGTGTGAAAGTCATGTATGACTATATAATAAAATGCCCGTTTTGCCCCTGCTTGCTAGAAAACACCCGATAAGCCCTACAATATGCCAATTAAACGCAACAACCCTATAATCATATAAAAACATATAAACTCTACGAGAATAGGCAACTATTTAAGTCATAAAATATCCGATTCGCAGGTATAAATCCCACTAATCACTTTCCTTGTTCAGGCCTGGCCTTGTCTTCTTCCTGCCCATTTTCTTAGTTGTCTCATCAATCTCTTTGGCCTTTTCAACATGTACTGACCTAGAAGCTTGAGTCCCTATATGTTCAACTTGCACTTTAACTTCATCATCCAATTGAACTTCACAATTGACTTCTAACTCATTAATCTTTGTTTTCTTAATCTCTTCCTTATGTAACCTAGCATTGATCAACTCTTCATTCCCATCATCATCACTAACATCAGTACACTCAAAATCTGTTTCTTCATGGGAAGAATCATCATCATTGAATCTTCCATCAGTGCACCAAGTCGCACATCAACAACATCAACTTCCACCTCAACTACCGCTCAAAATCCCCCTCAAGTGGTAAGACTTCATCAATGGAGTGGTCACAATATAGATCAACTATCCCATATTTCTCACCCTCCTCAACTAGTAACCTAATACTATGGTCATCACATATTAACTCTAAACCAGTACGAATATCCCAACCACTCTTTTTGAAATACACTGCACCATCCTTTTTGTATCCCATTGTCTTAGGTAAGTTGTTTATTTTGTCAACATTGAGCTAGTCACCATCAACATTATGATACAGTTTTGTAATACCTCCTCCATAGTGGTATATTGGTTTTTCAATAAACTTGCCACCATGATTTTACTCCACAAAAAATAGAACCATCCTGTAACAGGTACAATACACAACATACATGTAACCATTACAGAAATGTACAATACACAACATACAGGCAACCATTATGAAGTTAATGTGTTGAAATAAACAAATACAGTACCAAGGTAACCATTATATCAAAATATTGAAATAAACAAAGGTTCCCATCCCTGTTTTTGAAAACTCCCCAAATCGTCTTTTTAAAAATCGACTCAAAGAACAATCAGTCTAAAAAAACCCTAGATTTTAGTCCCTTGCTAAATTGAAGTGGGAAGAGTTTTTAAAAGCAAAATCATACATACCGTAGTACCAACGAAGATCTAAGCCAGAGATTTGCAGGAAAAGCCCTAGATCGATTTTGCAGAAAAAAACCCTAGATTCGCTGGAACCCAAGTTTGCAGATCGACAAATCAGTGAGCTGTGAACGAGGGTGGGAACAACACAAAACCAGAGCTTCGTTCCTATTCGAAGATCTTTGCAGAAGGAGATCGATTCTCCTTTGTCGCTCTCTGTTTCTCTCTCTCTCTGAACTTCAACTTCTGAGATGTCACATATATGTTTAACAGCTATATTTTTATTTAGCCGCGAAAGCCACGTCTCAAAAGCCATGTCATTTTCTTCTTTTTTTTCTTTTCTTTTTTAAGTCCACGTCAGATATTAGGCGAAAAGATGTAACGTCCGTTTGCCATATTTGACAGAATAACCCGATTTGATAATTTTAATTAGTTCAGTTACTTATTTGAAAAATTAAAAGTTTAATCGTGAAATCGAAAAAACGTGTCAACTTCGGTGATGAAAAACGCCAAATGTTAACAATGCATTGGCTCTGTACCCAAATGAATGCATCGTTTTCGCCTCTTTCTCTCCTCCCTCTGGAAAACCCCCGGAAGAATTTATCTTCTTAGGTTAAGCTATTGACGACTTTCATGGACTAAGACGGAGGTTACTGCTAGATACAGATTTTGCAACTAAAGTGTTAATTAGTAGTATTCGTTAAACTTGTCTTTCTTTCTTTTCCACAAAATGGGAAATTGATAATAATAATGATAATAATAATAATAATAAAGTGTAATAAATGTGAAGAAATACACAAATAAATAAATGAAAAAAAAACATAAAATTTTAATGTGAATTGGTAGAAAAAATAGTATGAGAAATTTATTATTAGAATTATTTTTTAATTTAAAATTAAATAATTTGGTACTAATTTAAAATTTCATTTATTGTTTTCAAAATTAACCATGTATTGATTGAGGCATACGCAACATCACTTTTACGAAAATACTATTTATATATACAGAGAGAGTACTATCTACCACTAACCGACACGTAATTCTTCTAGTACGATTAACCTCTTTTTTATCCCCTCTCCCGAACAGAAAATATAATCTCATCTTCAAATGCCTCGATTCCTCTCTCAAACCCTAACCCGCACATCGTCTTCGTTTTCGTTTTCGTCTTCGTCTTCGTCTTCGTCTTCGTCTTCAGCAGCATATCTATCTATCTCACCTCACATCCTGACCCAGAGACACGGCTCCAACCAGTCCGGCAAGTCCCAACTGATCGAGGTCGATCTCGATTCTTCTTCTTCATCAAACGACGACGTTGAGCTCTTGGGAATTCGCAAGCTCGAGGACGTGATCCACAGCATCATTGTCAAGCGATCCGCACCCGATTGGCTCCCTTTCATGCCGGGCTCTTCTTACTGGGTCCCACCTCTCCCGTCTCGTCCGTACGGACTCGTCGAAATGCTGGGTAGGTTGACGAACCCCTTGACTAATGAAGAATCCCTCTCCCTCTCCACCGTCCGTGGTTGGCCCTCCTCTTCTTATTTCATTCAGGGTACCATAACCTAATCTGCTGCCTTCATTATTATTTTTTTATCATATTTCATTTCACTCACCCGGTAACCAATTAGTTATATATGCCCAACAAATTATTTAATTTATCTAATTAAATTGAGCTTCACTAGGTAATTAGCTATTTACCAACGGAGGATCATACATAAGTTCATCCTAGTGGCAATGGAGGATCATACATAAATTCATCCTAGTGGAATAAAAAGTCTTATATTTGAAAGAAAGAAATATATTAGAACTCAAAATAAACCAGAATTCAATTGCCATAAAACTTTGAATAAATTATCGAGTTAAGGTGTACAGAATGTAACATTAATAGGCATTCAATTGGAGCACAAAATTATATGCTCAATTTCTCTCATTGGCAGCAAAGTAGGAGCCATGCTAGACTATTAATAATTTTTTTATTTATAAAATGTAAGAATAATTTGTTGAGAAAGGAGAAAGAGGACAAGATACTCTCTAAAGTGCAGTGGAATAAAGTAGAATTTAAAAGAGAGCAAGAGAGTGGGAAAATAAGTGCAATTAGCTATGCCCTGCTTGGTCCCCCGGCACGGTGGAGGTTATGTAGCGCTTCATGAGCACAGGGTAAAAATTAAACTAGGAATGGAAAAAAATTTTGCACCAAAAACAATAGTATTTAATGTAAGAGTGTAACCGGGATAAATTTAATCCATAGCTGTTAACTTAAATTTATGAACTCTTGATATCTATAATAATATTGTAATGAAGTTGTGGGGAACATCATTAGTTAAAGAGAAACAAAATCCTAACTCTCTTTTGGGACAATAAAACTATTGAGATATTAAAACACTTAAAATAAATAATAAAATGTTCTAATCTACTCTTAATTACTAATTATTTTTTTTAAAAATAAATACATTGATTACACCCAATTGGACATTGTGGGCCCCACACTATAGGACTGACACGTGTAGTCAAAAGAAGGCAACAATCATGTGCATTGGTGGAAGACACATGTCAACGTGGTTCAGAGTCGCGGTAGCGGTTATGTTTTAGAGTCTCGTTATCGGTTCCGGTATCGCGGTATTGGGCGATACGCACCGTTAGCTAGTTAGGAGCTTCAAAAAAGTAAAAAATTGTGACAAATTTTAAATAATAAAAACAACAAGTTAAATCAATTAAGGTAAAAAAAATACCATCTAGTGCGCACAACATTGTCCAAGTTACAAAACAGACGTTTCACATATGACATATGTTTAATCAATTATACATTTGAATAAAGTTGATATTGATGTTGTCTTAGCTCAAATGGTTGAGCACACATGTTTTGCATAATTTAAGTACAATTTAACTTAACTAAGCAATGTTCGAAAAAGCTAAAATCGGTACGAGGCATTTTTCCGGGCTATGCGAGCGCGAAGCCTTGAGTATGAGCGAGTATGAAGCCTTGATTTAAAGACATAAAAGTCCCCAAAAAATTATGAAAAAATACTAATAAAATCATAAAATAATTCATCATTACAATTAAGGTCATAGGAGACATAAATAACCAACATCATAGTAATGTATCATTACAAAACATCAAAACAACATAATATCATCAAGTACTTATATAGTGATCATCCATCACTATGTAAGTAATGTATCATTTGTATCTAGCGGCTTGAATAATGGATCAAATCCTAGATCATCATCCCCATCACCATCATCACTATCATCACTAAGAGGATCCTCCATGGAATCATCAACGATCTAATTGCTCTGTCATCCTCCTCATCATCGCTGCTAAGATCCTCAAACTCGTGTTCTTCATCAACCAATTGCAATCCCTTCCCTTTATCTATAAATAAACAAGTGAATATATATTTAATCGAAATGAATATGTTTTTTTAAAGAACACTTTAAAGGCAACTTAAGTAATGACACTAACCTTTTGACATAGTTTTTGATGGCAAAGTGTTTCTTTTTCTCTTTTGACTTCCTTGTTTACTACTTGTTCCCCGAGGCCCTTGCCCTCCAAGTGTAATCTTCCTCGTCTCTTCTCCCCCAACTGTCTTCTCATTCTCACGAGTCCTTAAACCCTCCTCCATATCATCATTCCCAGAAGTCAGTCCCGATATATTTTCATCATTTCCCCCCCGCAATCCACTCACTATTAGATGACACATTTTCAACAACCAATGGATCTTCCGTTAATGCCTTTTTCTAGAGATGCCGATCTTTCAATTTTTTGTTGTACATAATGTAAGCCAATGAGTTAAGCCTGGATGCAGAAAGTCGATTCCTTCTCTTTGTATGTATCTATATTACAAGTAATTTAGCATTAGTGACAATGTCAGATCTCATAAAATCTTAATAAATGATTTATATGATTATATCTAATAAATACCGATCGAAAGTGCTCCAATTACGCCACACCCTCAAGATGAGCAAGTTAAACTCGTAATCTTCAATCGCAAAGTTTCTTAATTTCGAGCTTCATCTCTATATGCGATCCACCAATTTGGATCAATATTAAAACATATGTCAATCTTATCGGGTACACGCTTAATCAAAATGAAAGCATAACCAGACATTAATCAACCAGTATTTTACACGGACGACGCTTACACGTGTTTCTGGCATTTGTGTAGCCAAATAACCCTTGCCTCAATCGGAATGCATCCAATTGCAAATCAGCTCTCTCTTTCCACAGCATTAGGAATAAGCTTGTCCATACATGAGTACAATCCCACTTTAACTTCCGCATTGGCATAGAAATTATCTTCATATTGAAACTGAGGATTCAAATAATATGCAGCAGCGTGCAAATGCCGATGTAACTGATTATCCCACTTAGCATCTATTATGCTCCATATCTCTTTATAGGCCCCCTCATTATCCAGATTTTTTGCAATCTCTTCTTTTGCATTGTCTATGGCACCATATAAAAATCCCATTTCCAAGACCTTCTCCTCGAATCGCCATCCTCAATACACCTACTAGAGGTTTTATGGTCTTAATCAGATATCCCACACTACCCAAAAAGTCCTATCACCAAGATGATTTTTCTCGCCTCCTTACCTTCGTGTTTTTTGCCCAAGCACAATTTGCCCACTCCCTAGATGTAAACATAGCCTCCAAAGGTCGTCTCAAACTATGCATACCGCAGTTAAAGTTAAATAGCAAAAGGCAAATCTAGTGGCATTTGGGGTCAACAAGGTCTTTATTAGTGTTTGCCCTCATCAATGCCAAGACCATCCATGATTATATATGAAGTTGCTTACCTACATAATGAATAAAAATAATAATAATTCAAGTATTCATTGAATAAAAAAATTAGATCCAAATAATAATAAGTAATTACCTTCTTTGCCTTTGTCAAAGCATTTTTATGTTGAGGCAACTCTCCAAGCTTCTCAAGCATCAAATCAATGCAACGCTACAGACATTTGTCCACTACATACGTGGCCTCTTCTCCATTAACATCCTTCCCCGCCTTTATAATTTGATGATCATTGTCGTGACTACTTGAATGACAAGGTCTTCTCCCACTTCCTCAACAACCTCATCAAGTAGTTTAAACATCAAAGTAGCATCTTTAATTCAGATCGATGCATCAATGATTTCAAAAATACAGTTCCATGGGGGTTGTTTACAAGAAAATTTATTAGCTGTCTTCCCCTAATATCTTTCCAACCATCCGACAAGATTGACACCCCCGTATGTGCCCAAGTCTTTCTTACCTCGTCAACAAAGGCCTTTGTAGTCTTCTCTTCTTCCTTCAATATCCAAGAGCTAAGCTCGTATGGGGTAGGGGGTTTCAAAGCACGACCATAGTTCCCAATAGATCGACACATTTATAAATGAAGGACTATCGTAAACATCAAGGGAATCCTGCTTTCAAAGAAGAATCGACCTATATCAAGACAGATCGCACATTGAGCCTCCTTTGAAAATATGTGACGCCTCATAGTAGCATCATCATCACCAAAGATCAACATCCACAACAAATCATCCATGGGTCCCCGAACTCCCCTCTCGGAGGCACTACCCACGCTTGAACCTCCCATTCCCAAGGATGGATGACTACCATAATAAGACCCACTTTGTATTTTTTCAGCTTCATCTCTTTGTCTTTCCTCCTTAGAGTTCATATTTTTCTTCATGTGTGAAGCAATCTCTTCCTTCACTTCGCTTGGTACTTTTTTGCAAGCCTCGACGTTACTATGATTTCCCACAAGATGATTTTTCAACCTTGTAATCCCTCCTTTGCAATTTTTCTTACAAAAATTGCATTCCACATATAAATGAGCTTTATTAACTCCAGGGGCTGCGGTGCCATATTTCCATGCTGGATCTTTTCTACCCATAATAATAATTCACTGTAATAATAATAAAAAATTGTTATTACATTTTGATAACAACATTATGGACAACACTAGTCATGTACTCATGTTAACATTGATAGAGTTTAATATTGTTCAAAAACTGAATATAAATTTATAAACTTGCCTAACAAATTAATTCACAGGGCATCACCAACAACATTAACATGATGACCAAGAGTCCAAGTTCAAGACCACAAATTTATAAACTTGCCTAACAAATTAATGGAATATCAATTCTCATAAATATATATACCAATTGTACTTTTCAAAACTCGATCAATTGTGACTCGTGAATTAGGCTTTATTTTACACTAACCTTGTCCTTGTTACAAAATTAGATATACAAAATTCTAATGTTAGACTATAAAATGAAATAAAGTTTGCTGAAATTAGTGGAGCTAAAGTCAAAGACAGTCATAAAAAGTAAACAGAGACGCAGAGAAAGGAGGAGGAGGAGCCAAAGAAGAAAAGAAAAAAACAGAGACAGTCGCGAAGGAGGAGACGCAAGAAGGAGACGACCCAGAGGAAGAAGGAGAAGGAGAAGCAAGGTTCGATATACCTGCGATGGTCGAAGGAGTCGATGGTCGAAGGAGTCGATGGTCGATGGTCGATGGAGTCGTCGATGGTCGCGGTCGAAGAGGAGCAGTCGATGGTCGCGGTCGAAGGAGTCGATGGTCGCTGCGAAGTCTTCCACTCTTCAGTAATGGTAAATAGAGTCGAATCATATATTTAGGTCTTTTTTAAAGCCAAGTCGAGGCGCACGCCTCGCGACGCCTTGAGGCGCATCGCCACGAGGCGCAAGCTTCGACAAGAAAAGGCGCAGGTTGCTATGATTCCAAACTAAGCGGTAGCCTCGCGAATCATTTCTTCCATTACATGAGAGCGCCTCGAGGCGTATATACCGATCGCTTTTCGAACCTTGTAAACTAAGTACATTTTAAGTGTAATATTTTTCGAGTTGTACTTAACTTGGAACTATACAAGTACAATTTAATAATAATTAAATTATAATTTTGCTCAACTAATTTTATATGTTAAGTACATTTTTTATATATTTTTAAAGTTATACATAAATAGGTGCTATACAAATACATTTTAAGTACAATCTAACTTTACTAAGTATATATGAAGTACAATATTTTTTTATTTCGTAATATATACTTAACTAGGTACTACATAGGTATAATTTATATAGAAAAGTTCGTTCCCTTTTGTCTTCTCCCTTTATAGCTTTTAGCATATTCAATTTTTTGTGGCGTTTTTTTTCCTTTACGCTGTGATTTCTCTTTTAATTGGTCCAAAACAGCTACATTGCGTCGAGATTTCTCTTTATTTGGTTGGAAACCGCTACGTTACAACGAGATTTCTCCTGTATTTGGTCGGAAACCATTACGTTACGCTGAGTTGACGAAATTTAGCCAAAAGTTACCCTTTACATGAATAATTCCTAATTTTGTGAAACGTGTGAAGGTTGCGATTTGGCACCGATCAATACCTAACCGATACACCGTTAGGCCGATACTTTGAACCATGCATGTCAATCTAGCCTATAGAGTAATGACAGGTGGCATCAACATAGCATCACCAGGACGTAACACTTGGAACCAATCACGCATGGACACCTGGCTTAGCCTCTCGGGCATTGAGGGGGGTCTCAGTACGTCAATTGAAGACCCAAGTGTATCTATGGGTAATTGGCAGAAGACATGCAGAGGCACTCATGATATGGGATCATTGTTTAAGGGACTGTCTTGGTGGCTAGGAAGACAAGGTCTCGGTCGAGAATGACTTTGGCAGTACATGGGTCCCACTTGGGTGAATGACATGCATGCAACAAGTGACCTTTATATGGCACGTGACTCCATGTGGACAAGGACCATAACTACTATATATACCCTTATTTATTATTTGAGAGGTCAGCACATTGGTTATAATCATTCTTGATTCTTAGGGAATTCTGCCAGTACAGCAATTGTCATTCTTACTTGTTTTCCTCCCCTTAGTTCCCCTTACTCGATGTATCCCAATCTTTTGTGCTTTACCTTTTCAGCCTAAACCTTGGTCTTAACTTTTGACTTGCAAACATAATAGAAAAACCTCACAATATAAATATAAACAATTTTTCATTACTATATTCCATCAGTTTTATATGATAATGTGTCAAGTAAAGGTGCAACAAGCAAGTCTAAGAAGAGTACTCAACTCAAATACTCACTTGTATGAATAAGTAATTATTTGGACACGGGGGTAAATAAGTATCAAATTGCATAAGTATAATATAGTCTCCATTTTTAAATTTATATTTCTGATTCACACCATAAAATTTTAAAAATTGATCACAAAGTTTCACTTAGAAACTATGAGAACACAATCGTTAGAATACTAAGTTCTATAATCAATCAGTAAGAATGATTTTTTGGAAGTTCCGCTGATTATTTATTAAAGAGATGGATATGGATGATGTAACTTCTAGTTTAGCACTGTTATGTGAGAGCTTGAGTACACAAAGATCGACAGATTCAACATTACAATTTTCTAAAGGTTTTTTTCGTTTCCATACATCTCTCCTCTTAATCTTTGAAGTAGTTTTAGAACTTATTGGTTGAGAGAGATAAGGATCTGTGTAGGTGAGATTGATGTCAGCTTGATCAGCGTTGCATCTCATGCTATCTTCTCGTTTACAGTCCTTTCTTTTTTAAATCATTGAGTGACATATGCAAGTTCCTTTTTACCTAATTGTCAGAGTTGATAAACAGTTGTATGATTGATACATGACAACGTGTCATCCTTGTATTTAAGTGCTCTGGGTCTTTAGATTTGGTCTCAAGTAATACTCGACTTGATCTTTGAGTGACCTAATCTACGATCCTCGGCAGTGTTCTAAAAATCTTCGCCTATAGGTCTGCCTAGGCCCCCCTTGGCGCCCCGCCTAGGCGCTAGGCCCCCTTTGGCGCCTCGCCTAGGCCCTAGGTGCTAGGCCCTCATGGCGCCTTAACTAGGCCCAAGGTGGTAAAAAAAATTCTTCCAGGAAATTAGGCGGGGTCTAGACGGAGAGATTTTTTTTTAATAACTATCCAAACCAGATCTTAATATATTTATTTTTCTAATAATTTATCATATTCATAATACAGGTTGTAACATATGAAATCACAACAAGAAGTGAACAATATCAAGACAAAATGAATAATTTTATTATAGTTGTAATTTTTTGAACTTGTACCAACTTCAAATTATATAAATGATGATACATTTGTAATATTTAGTTTAATTCAATATAATTCTTAAATTTATGTTTAGTTTTTTAAGTTTTAATATTGAATTAAATTTTTGAAATTTGAAATTTTATTATTTAATAGCAATTTTGTTTATGAATAAAACTAATACGTTAAAATTATGTTTGAACTTTGAACAATTGCATGTTTGTGTTTGAACTTTGACATTAGCAATATGGATGTGTTTCAACTTTAAGCAAAAGTCTTTATTATCTTTATTATAGATTGTTTTGTTTGGATAAATATAAGATAAAATATTATAATTGGCTTAAAATAAAAAATTCCGCCCAGGCCTCGCCTAGGTCCCCTTGGCGCTAGGCCTCCCGCTTAGCGCCTTTTAGAATATTGATCCTCGGAGAGTTCTTCTCTTCCAAGTCTACATCTGACTTGAGTACTCTGATTTGGCTCTTCGTTCTTGAGCTCTACGATCTCACTCTAAGTATTTGAGCTCTATGTACTTATGCTCTACGATATGACTATACTTCCTTGAACTCTACGATTTGGATCTACGCTTTTGAGCTCTACAATCCAGTTATACGTCATTTGAATTCTAAGGTCACTCACTTCTACTAACTTTTTATAATTTAAAAAGCCCTGATCAAAGCGCATAATTAATTTTATTACGAAGGGCTCTACACATTAATTAAGTATTTCATTTAAAAATAGTATACATCATCAAATCATAAAACAATTATGAACTAACAATCTCCCCTATTTGATGATGTTAAAAACTAGTTGTTTTACTTATTTATCTCAGGAGTTTACAAAGAATAATCTACTAGAAAGAATGAATGAATACAAAGAATGACTAACCGTTATAAACGAACTACAATAGTACAAGTGTGATAAAATTTAAAAGTATACCTTATGGAAAATCTCCTATAAAAATTCCTTCCCTCCAAATTTTGGTTTAGTGGGATCTCCCTTGCTCCTTTCCCTTTTGTTTGAGTGATGTTGTTGAGGCTGCATCCGATGTTCCTGCCTCTTGGGATTATCAGGGTGGTTTGGAAATGAGCTCATGTATTTGCTTGGGTGATTAGTTCATTGGCCAAATCCACCGCAACTTCCACCATCTCCATCCCTTTTCCTCTTTAAATCTCCATGACTCCATCCGTTTTCATCTTTGATTTTGTCTTAGTTACTAACATTGAGTCTCTCCCTAGCCTCCTCCCCTTGCCTTTGTAATTCATTTAAGGTAGCTCGTAGACTCTTGGCAAAGGCGTGATAAACAAATCTTTGACTAGGGTTGTGAAAAGAGTACAATTATGATGTTGATCAGCCATGTCTAATCAAACTTTTTCACAACTCACAGAGATACTTCTAAAGAAAGGAAGGTTGGTGTAGTATTAGTCTTTTTCAAACCAAAGGTGGTTGCAATGATCGACTATGTAGGTTGATTGTTGATCCTGTAGTTGTACCAATGTCAATTATAAGGGCGTTGTTTGGAAGCTTGGATAAGACGAAGCCACATCGTAGTCCCCATAAGGTAGCATAGGTAAACAACCCTAGCCTTGAGGTACTTGCGAAGTTTTTGGTGACGTATGCCATTGGTAAGTTAGTTGATATAGTGGAATTGTTGCAAAGATCGACTTTTTGATAGAAACGTGCAACATTGCGGTTATAATACCACCTATTCCTTCTAGGAGTGATCATTCGGTTATAACCGAACCGAATTATCCATAATTTTACTATCCGAAATTTTTAACTAACCGAATTACTGAATACAGAATTACCGAATTGTACATTCGGGTATTTGGGTAATAACCGAACTACATCAGCCAAATAAAACCCAGCACAATGAAAGCCCAACAAAACAATAGCAATAAATTAATAAAAAGTTAAAAACCAAACATATCTGCCCAACTTGAAATAACAGCATTTGAATCATCTCCGGCAAACAACTGTAACCATCTCCGGCAAACCAGACCACCATGGTTGTCGGAATCAAACCAGACCAACTCCCTGCACCAAACAAATTAGTCCAGTTTCAAATTGAAACACAAATTGAAGCACCGGTGAGGCGGTGAATGACTGAAAACAAGAATCCAAAATAACAGCAGACCATGCACCGATTCCAATAGAGGAATCCGGCGAAATTCACAGTAGACTCCATTCTTTCCGATCCTCCATCTTCCAAACAATACCCTAGTTTTTTTGATAGTACACAAATGGACGGCGTCGACGCGTCGTATCGAATAAACGGGACAACGGGTTGCGTATAAGCTCAAAGGATACTTTGATTTTACCAAAGAAGAGATCGATAAAGCCGTTAGGGGCTTAGGGCTGAAGAAAGGGGTTCAGTAGTTTGTGGGGCACTCTTCGACTTGAAGAACAGAAGAAGACTTGAAGACTAGAAGAACATGAGTGAGGAGACGAGATCGATTCGGTTGAGAGATGTGAGATTGAGATCAGATCTGAGCAGACAAGAGAAAGAACTCTCTAGACGAGAGGGTAGCAGCTTGAGATAAGAGAGAGAACAGAGAAATAAAGACGTACTTCGGTTCAGTTAACATTGATAAGGGCCAGGCTTAATTTTTTCAACATCTTATTCGGTTATTCGTGTAGACCGAATTACCCAAAACTGAAATCCGAACTAATAACCGTAAACCGAAAAAAATTCGGATATACCCGAATTATAAAAAATACCCGAATTATTAAGAAATTTCGGTTGTGTTCGATTTTTCGGTTATACCCGTTTTTTGCTCAGTCCTAATTCCTTCAAGCATGGTGGTTATTTGATGAAGTTTATGCCAACCAAAGATCCAACACCATTGAAACTTAATAAGATGACAAGCTCTTTTCTCCTCAAGCGACTTAGTTACGAAGAGGGTATTCTTGACCCAATTCATCCTCGTGTTAGGATGAGTTATTTTCAGTGTTGATGCAGGATAGACATGCACAACAGGTATACCTGGGCTTGCCAGGCCTTGGGCTTTGACCAAAGCTAGGTCAGATTAACTTCAGGCTTGCTGGGCCTCGTCACTGGTCAGTGGCCTGGTTAGGGCTCATAGACCGTGCCTCAGTCAATTTGGTCCAATCCTTTCCTCCCTTTTTTTAATGTTAAACATTAAATATTAAAATTATCAATTAATAATTTTTTGTAAAAATGATGCAAGATTTTTGAGATTTATTTTATTTTAACATTCTACTGCACACCAATATAAGTTGGATGATTAGGATAAAAATAAATATATTCTTGTTTAATGAAAGGAAAATGTAATTTAAATATAACTGGAATATAAAGCAAATTGATTTCCTAAATGTATGTCTATTATGCACAGTTTGTCTTCATAGAAAATATAATTTGAAAACAATCTACTGCGATACATATGACTATAGATGCAAAATAAAATTAATTTATTGTAGATTACACTTTTATATTTTGAATATATAGTTAGTTTTTATTTTATTTTTCTTAGTACTAGGATCAGTTGGACGTATAATTTGTAAAGTTTAAATACACATATCTTTCCTTTATGGTCATTAAACACTTGCATAGTTATATCTCAATTATTATTTTCAATTAGTTTTTTAATTGTTTCATGGAATTATTCTCTAAATTGTTACAACAAAATACCGGAAAAATAACCAAAATCATAAATCAAGTCGAGTATTTACAAGAAACTAACTTATTACTAATATTTAATATTAAATATTAGTTTATTGATATATTAATTAATGTTAATATTTAACATTAAAAGTAGCAAGGAATATTAATAAAATTTTAATGTTAAATATTAGTAATTTAGTATTTATAATAAACTAACTTATTATTAATATTTAATCAACTAAGTAATTTACTTATTATTAATATTAAATATACTAACTAGTTCTATTCATTGAAGATGTATATTAATTAAATATATTTACAAGAAATCAAGTAATAAATAATTAAAACTTTAAACTTTATTGATATATAAATTAAAACTAATGTATTATAATTTATAAATTACAATAATGAATAAGTAAAATTTACACTTCATTGTTGAATAATTATAACTTTAAAGTTCATAAATTATAAATAACTGGATAAAGAATCAGGTCGGACCAGGCCAGGCTAGACTTTTTTGCAGACCAGGCAAGGTCAGATTTTTGTCTTAAAAGAGCGGCCTTTTCAAGCCTTACTGACCGGGTTTGACCGCTCCAGACCTTGACCAGGCCAAGTTCAAGTGGACTGTGGTGGACCTTTTTTTATCCTTAATGCAGGACGAACCTGCCCAACATGGTTGGACTAATACAGGATGCCTTGTAAGCCTATACAAAGTATTAGATTATTATAGAATTTTAGTTAGAGTAGATTATTATTAGAATGTAGAGTTTTATTATTTTTATGATGTATACTTGATCTCAGAGAATTAGGTTTTATTAGTTTCCTATATAAACTCATGTAATCCATCATTCTTTAGTACATTTAGATTGATTATTGAATATTATATTTTCGAGCTTTATAGCTTTTAAATCTTTCTTCTTATTTTTCCCCAATTGCTTCTCCATCTTTTAACCCTATTTCTAAGCCCAACTTGTTTCCCATTATCTATACTTGTTGGAACTTGGAAACTCATATGTTATGAGCAGTTAAAATTATAAAAATATTACCATAACGTCAAGAGTAATAATATTGCATATAGGATTGTGGGATGGATTTTTCTTCCACTCTTCCTGTGGTAGTTAGTTTCCATACATGTTCATATTTTGACGTGCTTCTTTTAGCAGGCACTTCATCAACACATGGAGTTCCAGTTGTGGTGAAAGTGGATGAGATGATTGATAAGGAGTCAGATAATGTACCTCGGTCTGAGGAGGAAGAATAAACTGCTTCTTCTGACATAGTTGATTGTTGAGGTGAGTTAGCTCTCTTACGTTAGCAGCAGCTGTACTTAGTTGCATCATGAAGCTAGTTTCAGTATAAATTATCCTATTTTTACAGTTTAGATATTATTTCAGGTATTGGAAAGTTTATTTTATTTAATTGTTTATTTAGGTTTCATGCCTGACCTGTTTTTGAAGTGACCAACACTTCTAATAAATACTGTTCCACTGCATAATTTTAAACCATTTATTTATCAGCTATAATCTAAGTTACATACTTTTGTATGGTGAAACTATTCTTTATTAATTTCATTTTTCCAGGAATTTCGTGCTGTGCAAAAGTAATTGCATATTGAACATGTTACTAGATTGGTAACCCGTACAAGGCACGGGATTTCTATAAAATTTGTATTTTTCACATTATATTTTATGTGGAAATGAATGCATTTTTGTATTGACCAATAAATTCTATAATGTTAATTTAGAGTTGATATTAATTACTTCAATGTATAGCTTTATTCAGTTTTGGACCTTTTGGTGGTAAATAATCAGCTTCTTAAATGAGCTGTTTTTGATAAAAGCAAGTGCAATATATATATATATATATATATATATATATACACACACACACACACACACACACACACACACACTCACTCACTCACTCACGTAGATAATATGCTAAAGACATGATTTATTTTCATATATTGAATAATTTGAACTTAGGAGTTGTATTTCCATATCCATTAGTTTCTAAATTATGTTATACCTTCATGTATATATATATATATATATATATATATATATATATATATATATATATATATATATATATATAATTATTTTGTATATTTCATGGGATATGAATAGTTTATACATTGTATCAAAAAAAATAGTCTAGAATGATCGACTCTGTACTGATTCGGTATTCACTCATGACCTACCAAAATGACTCGGTAAAATTATAAAATTATTGGATAAGATCTCTTAATGAGTTGTTATATATAGTTATTGATATGTAATATGTTTGTTATAGTATCAAATTTAGTAAAATATTCTTGCTACCAGAAAAGAAAATTTCTGATTCTATTTGATTGACGTGAGTTTTGGTTAGTTAAGTGAAGAACATTGTAAATTCCTCGGTTTGACTATTTACTGGCTGGAAAAATTGCAGGCTCTGTCACCTTTGTTGATATTCTAAAACGTGAAAATGCTGAAGGTGGTGGGTCAGAGAGAGGCTAGCTAACAGATGTAATGGTTGTACAGTTGCAAAACCTAGGCACTTTGGAGCTCTCCGAGCTTGTTTCGTTTTGTTGTTCTTTAAGTTAAAAAGAGAAAAAAAAGAGAGGAAGAAAATGGAATTTTATAATGTCACTGTTGTATTCTGTAAGTTTTATTTATTTATTTATTTTTTTGCTTATCGTCCTACCTCCTATTTACTTGTAATGGAAATTGCTATTAATCTTTCTTTTTAGTCTATTACGCAAGTAGAAGTTATATAGATTAGAAGTCTTTTGAAAAAAATTGGTCCCTTTAAGAAGAGATCTTGTATTAAAGTAAGGTGTGAGGTGGTTAATTATGTGGACTCCTGGGGCCATGCTGTTCATATCATTGAATTGGATGCTGTTTTTCTTGCAAGGTACTGATATTTTCACATAAAAAATTGATATTTTAACATGATCCCTCTAATAGTGAGTGGGTCTCACCTTCATCTTAACATGTGGAAATATCAATTTTCTTTCCCATATTATCGTCTTATCCTATTCTGAGTCGCTGACACCTACCTTTCGCCTTGCAACTGCAAGGGCTCAACTGAATCTTTAGTACGTTTTAGGTCCAGAAGGTTTTGTTCTTTATGTCAAAAAATCTTCATTATTACTTGGGGGCAGAAAGGGTCTATCTATATTCAAGCAAGTGTTTCCTGAACATAATGTGGAAATGATGGAAGATGCTACAGACATTAAATCAAGTGATGAGGAACAAAAAGTAGTGTTATTATAGTGGAGAAACTAGTTGGATCAAGTGGTGGATGGTTAGGATCTGGATTAGAGAAGAAAACCAAAAAAAAAAACTTATTTCACTACATATTGATGTGATAATTACTTCAAAAAATAAGTTTGAAGATAAATAATTACTTGAATAAAAAATAGTAACTTAAAAAAATGGGTTATTCCAGATAATCATTTTTATTTAATAAAATTATTAATAATTAAAACTAATTAATAAAATACACATAATAAATAAGTTATAAAATACACAATATTATTTTTATATACGTCAGCTAATCTCGCCATGTGTGAGCCACATCAAAAATAAACTAACACTTGTTTGTTTAGTTGGCATTTTTTTTAACAGGAGAACATATTTGAGCTACGCTTTATAACGTTAGGGGTGCTTTTGAAAAAAAAGAGTTCCAGGTCTAGGTGGGACTTCGGCCCAAACGTCAGAGGTAATTTTAATCTTGGCCGTTGGTTCTTGTATTCGATCATTAGCACATTTTTAATTCATAACAAGTCATTATTATGAATATATATATATATATATATATATATATATATATATATATATATATATATATATATGGGTAATGATCCATAGTATGTATTTGTTATGGATCAAAAATGAGCAAACATCATCTATATCATCCTTTCCAAATATCAACGGACGAGATTAGACTAGGGAATGCGACGTCTGCTAGTATTACTAGCGGATGAAGTGTTTGCCTAAATAAGAGTCAACGCGTAATATGATGATTTTTAAACAATCCGCTAATATTTCTAGCGGACAAGTATTTTTAAATACTAATATCAGTCTAATCTCAATGTTTGGCTTTATTAACTATGGTTTATATTTTACTAATAAAGTTTTAGGGGTTATAAACTCGGGTGTAGTGTTTATTAACTAGGGTTTAAGGTTTCATAACTCATTTTTTAATTAATTTTAGGGTTTATGAACCTTATTAACATGTGATTAATAAACTCTAAACACTGATTAATAAACCATAAAACCTAGTTAGTAAACTATAAATCCTAGTTAATAAAAGTGCAGTGATGGAATTGATATGCTTGTGATAGTATTACTAGTGGATGAATTATTTTTGTTTACTACTAACATAGTTGACTTTAGGGATACTTTTGTAATCACACCGTCCACCACTATTAGTTGACGCCGCATTCACTAGTCTAATCTCGACCGTTGATATTTGAAACTGATAGTATAGATGGTGTATATTCATTTTTGATGTATATCAAATATATGAATTATTACCATATATATATATATATATATATATATATATATATATATATATATATATATATATATATATATCCAAAGTTCAATGAAAAGTTATAGCCGTCTAACCCATTTGGACAGTCCATGCAACAATAAAAGGCTCGGGTGAAGGCAATCTGCATAACAATTATTGGTGACCCTACCATTCAAATTTGATCTATTTAGTATTACAATTTGTATTCACATGTTAGTTGGTCACTCATGCATTACAAAATTCTGAATTACTGATTTATGTAAAGGCATGGCGGAAGCCAACGGGACTTATTTATTGTAGCACTCGGGAATTGTAGTTACAAAATGTATATACAGGTTTAGCATATAAAGGTTCAACCTCACATCTCAGATAATAAGATGTTACTGATTTTTCGGAGCTCTTTCAGAGCGGTCACGGCTGTAACCTGTCCCCTGCCCACGAGACCATTTTTAGAGTAGTTTTCTGAGGTTCCTGCTTGACCCCAATCTTGCTGGAAAGCTGATTCAATCACCTGGATATCAACGAGGATTTTTTTTTTTTAAAAAAAATAAATAAATTGGAAAGGCAATTAATTCAAGGGAACTGAACTCTCTAGACCTCTACTTTTTTTGTTTTCAATTTTCCCCTTTTAGACATCAACATAATCCTATCTTGCTTTATTTTATGTTAAATATTTTATTACTCCTTGCCGGTTTTTTATTCTTTCCACTGCTGCATTCATATTGGTCTCCCCACCCCTCTCTAGAAGCAAAAGTTAACTTCTCCTATACTGGTCATAGTCGTTGTCAAAGCAATACTAGTAGCAGATTTTACCTGAATGTTCTCAAGCATGGACTGCCCGAGATTCCTGAAAGTAACCATCACATTCTGGTCCATAGTATCTCCTTTACTAATAACTGAAGAGTTATCAAAACTATCAGTTGTAGAAGAGCCAATTTCATTGTGCTGAATGCATCCACTGTTGGAAGCTTTAGTAGCCTCTGAGGAACCTCCTTTCTCAGATGTCCCATCGCCAGCATTCCGTCCAAACTTCCAAAACCACTGGAATTTCCCTGGTACAAGTTTCCTCTCCTTAGAATTTGCTGAGGGCTTTCCTGTGGAATCCACATTCTGTTCAGATTTCAAACAGACTTTGTCTGGGGAGTCTGAAATCAATAGAGGCAAGGCCTCTGGGTCACTCCTAGAGCAGTCGGCATTATTTTGTTCAATATCATTTTCAACGACAGATAAATTTGATGCAACACTACTGTCTGATTCATTTTCAAGGTCAGTAGCTCCACCAATAGGGCTCGGTGAATCTGAGAAAATTGAAGACTCCTCTTCGCTGCCAACATTTCCATTTAAACATCTGTCATCACTTGTAGAACTAAAGTCCTTAATATTAACATCTTGTTCGTGCTCCTCAACTGCATCCTTCCTTTGTACATCTTCACCACACACTACATTCTCTGCATCTTCCTCTGATCCAAGCTGCCTGGCCAAATCTTTCAGCAGACTCCTCCTAACAGATGACCTGCGGTCCCTTTTTCTGCTATCAACCTTAGATATGGATGTATCAGATTCAGTCCTAGAGAGACGCAATTTCACTTTTTCTGACCAACCCTTGATGCGGTTTGGTATTTTTTTCTCAAAACTAACTTCCTTACTTTCTTCTTCCTTATGCAAAACTCTCCACTTCTCTTCCCAGTAGCTCTCAGGAACAAAACTCGCTGCAGTTATTGGGGAGACATAATCAGATGAAAGGCTATGACCTCGCATGATCACTGATTTGCTCAGGTTATAGGCCCCAGTATACATCTGCAGTGATGGCAGTGACGTTGAGTTGCAAGCATCCAGTGCAAGACCCTGGAAGGACTTTGCCTTGGCTATCAGTTTCTCCACATTTACATCATCTGGAAAATTCAGCAATCTCTGTAGACATGAAGTAGCATTTTCAGTGGCGAGCAGTGAGGATCTCAAATGAAGTATCATTGAAACTGCAAGTGCTGAGATGAATGCTCCTCTGGACGAATTGAGGACCCCAAAGCTGGATCCAACTTCATTCTCCGCAAATTCATGTAACTTATTATTGTCAGATGCAAATATTTCATCCCAGACAATTAACAGGTCTTCCAACGTAAATTCACGCCCAAATAAAACCCGTAACCAGCGAAGAGCAAAGTACTGAGGTTCAACTCCTAGCTCAACCAGATGGCTGTGGAGAGAGGAATCAACAAAAGAAAGTAAACGGTACAGTGCAGAAGAAGCTTCAATCACAGGGGGAATCCCGATATGTGGACCAACCAAAGGAGAATGGGAAAAAAAATCCACCATGGCAACTGCACCTCCAACTCCATTCATCAAGGCATCAAACATGCAGTAAGCATCATGTTCCATAAATTTCTCGGATAAGACAATACCCAATTCACCTTCTGCCCCATAAGCATCACTAAGCAAAACAATGTCTTTAACCTTGGGATCAAGTTCACTGAAGCTACTAACCCTTGCAGGACTATTTTGAGACCTAATTTCATCTTCCAAGGAATCCGAGAACTTCTTGAAATCAAACTTATATCGTTAAATCATTTTCGTGAAATGAGAAGCCATCAAATTTGTCAGTAAAGTGGTCTTCATAAATCTTTTGACTTCAGAAAGATGCTCTACATCGATGTGGAGAACATATAAGAGTGGAGCCAGAAGCTCATGCATTCCTGAAACAAAACCAAACAAGGCAAACACTAATAGAGCAGCAATTATGTTTATAGTTTAGTTTTGTCATTTACTCATTTCATACAAAATATGAACTTTTACCTACTACAGCACTGTAGCTTGACTCCCTCAGTCCATCTCCCTCCCTCAGTCCATCTCGTCCCGTCTCTCTATGATTGGATAGTATCTAAATGCGGCATAACTATCCATAACTTAAAATAAAACCAATCAAAACTGTTAGATTCAGAATCCCAAAAATTCCTACTGCCTCAAAGAAATAAATAGCTATATTTGCACTACTTTCTCTGCAAATAACCCTTTTTGACTTGTACTACTAAATCAACTTTGGCTTGTACTATTAAATCAACTTTGACTTGTAGTATTCAATCAACAAGTTAAATGCCACAAACTGTAGTCAGAAGTTGCAACCAAACAAACTACAGAGATCATATCCAGATTGGGACTTGGTTTTTAACAAAACGAAAATAAAAGAAGTCACATTGGGTGTTTGCAAAACTCAAAAGCTCCCCCGTCCCTCTAGCAAGAACATGAAATATATGCTCAACCAAACCAAGGGAATTAACAGATTTATTGAACACGGTACAACTTACCTTGTCTGTAACCATAATCAGGATGCTTAAGGCACCAAAGCAACAGAATTCTTCTCAACATGCCTTGGCACTCTGGTGTCTGGAAGTAGCTTCCATGTTCTGGATACAGACGTGACAAGTCTTGGTCAAGCATTCTCTCCAGCTCAGCATTCCGAAAGAAGCGACCCCACATACTATCTGCATAACATAGCCATCACTCAGAGAGTAAGCTTGTCATAAATCATAAATCTAATTTGAGCAAGAATGCTTTTTTATTTGTATTTACTTTAATTTCTTCCTAAATTTTAGCTTGTCAATGCTCTGTTTTTATTTCTTCATCTTCTTTCCTCTTTTATTTAGCTTACCTTCCAGAAAGAGGGAGCAAAAGGGGGTGGGGGAGAAGGCTGAAATCTAGGCTCCTTCACAAGCATCTATCAAATCTCAATGTTCAAGCATTATATATGCACAAACAAATCAATGACTCTTGCATGTGTAGATTAAAATAAAATGATGCAAGCAGAACATACAACAAAAAAGAAAAATTTAGGGTTTGAAAAATATCTACAAACAAAATGTAAGCAATGTGCTTTGACAATCATGGACATGAAAGTAGTTTATAATGGCAGATGCTTCATATGTACAATACAGTCAAACATGATAATAAGAATATAGCATCCTACCTGGATTTTGCGATAATGGATTGTCCATGACATTATCAGGAGAATTACTTCCATCCTTGGTAATGAGAGGACCAATAAGGAGGCGCCTCCTTAAAGAAACATACCTGGAAAGAACAAAAAGTTAACTAATATGAACACAGTGTTGCGATGAGATTGTTATATAGTAACAGTTACCCTGACGGGCCTGGCCCTTTTTCTAACAAACCAGTCTATAATTTAAACGTTCATCTCCATTACACCAACAGTCCATGAACTAGTTAAGTCCTAAAACCACTTCAGGGTTGCAAAAAAAGGATTAATCCCATAAAATTCTAAACCAGAATACAGAGTTTTTTCATAATTTTTATCCATACAGTGAAGAAATTAGATAGCATTAAACTATAATTCAAAATGCTGAACTATACAAATCACTCAAAGTTGGGCCAGACTGATAGGAATTTAAAAGAAAAGAGTTAGTCATTCTTAACTTAGCTAATGCAGCAGCAAAATAGCTGAAATGCTGGAAAACAAAACAGCAGCTACAAAAAGAGATTAGGTGACTCTGAAGCAGAAGGATTATGCAAGGAGAGGAAATGATATTATCAAGAATTGAAACCCTAAACTCTAAAGGCAGTGAATTAACTCCGACAAGAAAAATAAGCCAAATTTATAAATAAAAAAATTTAAAAAATGGGAACGCAAAATGGAACTCCAACAAAAACTAGACAGAAAGAAAAAAAGGTAAAGCAGAAAACCAAGAAATCAATCTTATTCGACCTTAAGTTTTTCAATTATTTTCACCAATTGAACCAAGTTGACGTTGAAAAAGTATGAACAAATTGCATTCTTGATGCATAAATCCAAAATTAGAGATGCGTGTGTAAAGCTATGATCTTTAAGGGAAAAAAAGAAGTTTTTTCATTTATATCCCTAGCATTAGCTAGAAATAAGAGCAGGAATAAAAGTATGTTAGTCAGTTTACAGTCTAAAATTAATAGGAATACATCTCTAAGTTTGGAACTGAAGGAGTAATAATTCCTGATCCGTTCCGTATCAGGTATGTTAGGATATTAGAACCGAGAGAAATCCATATGCAATTCGAGAGAGAGAGAGTTTACCGCCGACGAGAATTGGCAGTGACCCGACGAACATCATCAATAGAAAACGTGGAAGAAGATGAGGGAAAAATTCCCAAATCAATACGCCATTGAATCCCTCTTAGATCCCTGAAACGCCGACTTCTTTCTTCCTCCGGGCGAGAAGGTGAAGATGGCATCGATTCCGGCAATGTCTCCTCCAACGGGACCGTAGACATGATTTTCACAGCTATACCCAGAGACCCAATTGCAAAAATTCACAAAAAAAATTGAATTTGCAGAGAAAAATCAGAAGGGAGAGCTGTCAAGTTTATAGATGGGAACAAAAAGAAACAGAAATTGAGAGAGAGAAATAAGGGTGGAAACAGACAAATTACAGGCAAAATAAATGTAGAGAGAGGGCGCAAATCCAAATTTTGGTTGTTTGGTGAATATTCTGGGGAATATTTTATTTTATTTTTAAGAAGAAAAAAAAGGATAAAGAAATGGCGGAAGTGGTGTTTGAAGATATGGTATAGGGGTGGGAAGAAATTGAGGTGAGTTTGGGATGTAGATTTGGATAGAGTTTGAAGGGAATACGGGACTTGGAAGTTTGGTCTTCATTTAACAACTACGACTACGAGGGAAAGGGAAAGGGAATTGTGGAGGATGGAGGAGTGCTCGAGTCTTGACCTTCACAGCTTCACTTTGATCGCTGAGCTGTCTTCTCTTGTCCGTAGCCCGTAGGTGTAGACTAGTGGAATGTTATTATGTGGATACATGCCCTGCCCCCACACCACACCACACCACACTTTATTATTTATTATTATTTTTAATTAATCAATACAGTATCGACACGTATATATAAAATATGATTTTTCTGTATGTCAATATTGTATTAATCAATTGATCAATTATTTACAAAAAACAAAATACTTCATACTACTATTAGTATAATTACTACCAAGTACCAACCAGTACCACCACCCCTTCTTATCAATATAATTATCATAATTAACCATAAACTATTAAACTACTACTAGTACTAGTACTATTAAATATAATATTTATGCCAATCATCAACAGCCTCCAATAAACAAAACAATTGTGGAGTATCATCATCATCTTACATGATCACATGACATGAGTAAAGTTTAATAAAATCCTCAACTAAACCAAAATATTACCCTCCTATTATACATGTGATTCCCTTACTTGCTTCTCCCGTAGAATTCTCCTGAAAAATTTCTCTCTTTTCTCTTGCTTATTCTCTCTAAATTTATGCAGCAATTATAAGAATGTATTTATACACTTTTGCTAAAGTTTTATAACACGTTATCAGCACGAGGCTCTAACCAACTGAGACGGTAAAATTAAATTCTTACAATTTATTATTATACTACCGGTTGGGATATACCACCAATAATATAATTTTATTCTTATAATTGCATTTATTATTCTGTCAGAATATCCTATCGGTGTGAATTTCACCTGACATTGTTCCATTATTTATTATTCCGCATTTAATATTCTGTCGGAATATCACAGCCGAATGTGAAATTTCACGACTGGTTCCATTATTTATTATTACGTATTTATTATTACATTGGAATATCACATTCGTGCATTTTATCTAGGACTGATTAAAATCTTTATTATTACATTGGGAATAACACATGCATGCGATCTCTATCACATGCATGGTGAATGATCCTTTGTATTTCATTCATTATTAAATTGTGGAAATAATCTGTCTAAGTGGATTACCGCGTGGCGAGTGAAGATCCATTTGCAGTTTTTTATATATATATATATATATATATTTGTAATAGTATATATACATTAACGATTGCATATTCTTTTTACTAAGATAATATGCTAATAACATAAATATAAGAATATTTATATTATTTATATTTGCACTTTATTACCACTTGAAGTCATGATTTAGTTTATTTTTATATATATTAAACATGCAATTATTTATTGTTTTAATAAATAATAATTGTATTTTAACCCAGAATAGATGGCAAACTTGGCAAAAATAGATTTTCTATTTTGAAAATCTCTGGAGACAACTATTTGGCTTGGGCACTTGATGCTTAAATGCACCTTAGTGCAAATGAGTTAGAAAAAGACCATTGAATCAGAAAATACAAAGAACTTGATTTACAAAATGCAAAAGCCATAATTTTCTTCGTCACGCGTATTGATGAAGGATTAAAGATCGAGTATTTAACAATCGAAGATCCTTTATCTTTATGGACCTGTTGAAGGAAAGATTTGACCACCAAAAATTGGTTATTCTCCAATGCCAAATTTGAGTGACTTAATTTAAATTTCTACAAGATTATTAATCAATTACGGAATATAGTTCCAATGTTTATAGAATAACCTCTACTTTGTCTTTGTGCGGAGATCCGGTTTACGAATCCCAAATGTTAGAGAAAAGCGCTCTCGATTTTTTTTTCATCCCACCAAGCGTGATTCTGTCTGCAACAATATAGACGAGTAAGTTCACAAAATTCGGTGACTTATTATCATCCTCCACAGTTGCGAGAAAAGAATAATGAATTGTTGTTGAAAAACCATCAAATCTGACCAATGGTCTTTACCCCATTTGTTAGTCAAAAGTACTCCTCACCCACTACCTTGAACCTTTGAATTTCTTTTCTCCTTTTGCCAAACTTTGATTTCTTGCTCCCTACTTTGTTGAAAATCTTGCCAAACTAATTATCTTTATCCTCCTCCATTCTGCTATAAAGGCGTGAAATGGAAGAAGAAAGGACACCAACAATACATACTCCATCCAGGAAGTAAGAAAGAAGAGAGAAGAAAAGCTTCTGTAAAGCTTTAGAAAATAGAGAGAGAAAGGTAGAGCAAATAAAAGAGTGTTTTATTTGGGTTTCATCACAAAGTTATTGTGGTGAAGTAATTTGAGTTTGTACTCAAATTAAGATATCTTTGTATTCTCTCAGTTTATTATAGTGGATTTTTTGGAGATCGTCCCGTGGTTTTTACCTCTTAGTTTTAGAGAGTTTTTCATGTAAAATTCTTGGTGTCTCGTGGTTTGATATTTTCTACTTATTTATTTTCTTACGATTGGTTATTATTTTGGTGGGCCGCAAGTTTAATCATTTGGCATATCTTGATATTTTATCGATCCTAATTTATCAAAGACAATGATATTTGGGAGGTGATTTTCCCAACATTTGGTATCGAGCTAAGGTTATTTGCTCGGTTGTTTTGATAAATTTTATAGAGAATCGATCGAGCCGTGATTAAATTGACCTCTTCAAATTTTTTCGATCTGGAAGCCTAGAATGGAGGATATCCTTTATTGTAAGGATTTATATGATCCGTTGGAGCTCAAGGGAAAGAAGCCCGCGAATAAGTCTGAGGCTGATTGGAATAAAATGAATATGAAGACTATTGGTCACATCAAGCGATTGGATTGATCAAAGTGTATTCCACCGTGTTTTACTGAGAGGCGGATCGCATACTTTATGGACAACACTAAAGTCTATATACGAGAAGAAGAATGCACAAAATAAAACTTTTGTCATTGAAAAATTGTGAATCTAAAAACAAGGGGCGGGGAAGCGGTGTGTCGGAGCGTACGAGTGAGTTCGAGGTTTAGTGAACTAAACATCCACCATGAAGTTGAATCTTGACGATGAGATTGAAAGCTCTTTTGCTTCTCGATTCGTTGCCCAAGCAATTTGGGAGACTTTGGTGGTGTGTGAAACCCCTGATTTTATGAATAAAGAATTAATTTTCTCGAAATATTTTTTTTATATTATGGTGTGAATTTGAGATAATGTTATAGTTGTGGGTAATATTTATAAATTTTGCAAAGTATGCAAGTTGTCATATTATATTCGATTGGTGGGGAATATTCATTTTAAGCGGAAATATTAAATGCGACCAAGACAATCATTAGTGGACCCTACAACGGAATTATTGTCGGATCGAGAAAATGACAAAAATATTTTATTAAAAATACTTGGCGGAAGTTTTACCATTGATCTTGTTGAACTACTCGGTAGTAAAAAATCTGATGTCTGGCGTTGTTGCATGTAGTAGCATACGGTATTGATTATTGATATTTATGTGAGAAGTCACTCAATTTTGTTCGATTATTGCTACAATAGTTCTTTGCGTAGTATCTCACATTATTTGATTCAATTATTGTTGATTTAGAAGTTTTGTTTTATTCACGTAATAAAATAGAAACATCTTTTATATAAAAGCAGAATACTTTATTAAAGTTATTCTATAAATAGAATATATTATATTCTATTATGCATAGTGTTTTTCATAGTAGTAATTTTTTTTATATAAAGCGAGAATACTTTATTAAAGTTATTCTATAAATAGAATATATTATATTTTATTATGCATAGTGTTTGCATAATAAAAATCTTTTATATAAATAGAATATATTATATTTTATTTAAAAGATTTTTTTCTTTAAATATGATAGTCGATTAAAGTAAATCAATCTGGACCGTTCATGGATTAATTCTTATGCATTCCATTTTCCTATAAATAGAAGTTCATTCCTTCATTATTTTCTTATTTAATTCTTTGAACTCTAGAGAGAGAAACTATGAGAGAGACTATATAGAGATAGAAGAAAAGTTTTCTGCTACTTCACTACTCTTATATCAAGTATTATTTTACGGTAAGGGATATTATTCTTTTGTATTCAAGAAGAGAACTTCATTATTCTATTTATTTATTGTTACATTGGAATAACTTTTGTATCTGTGGCTACCCTATCTTGCTTGCGACATTCTTCTATTATTACGTCGGAATATCACGCATGCATCTTTATCTGTGGGACTGGTTCCATCATTTATTATTCGCATTTATTATTACTGTTGGAACATCACCGCCGGTGTGAATTTCACGACTGGTTCCGTTATTATTATTACATTGAAATAACCGATCTATCGAAATACCGCGTGCATGGTGATATCTTTTGTTATTCCATTCGGTATTATACTCGGTTGATTAAAATTTTGACTTATACTCCATGAAATTAGTGGAATATCCTTGATATTTGCGCTTCATCCAATATCTTTTTCGTGGAAATATTCTTACGAGCATTCTTGAATTTTAATCTACAAAAGCGATATCATGTTGACAATTTGAGCGTTATTAGTTCCTAGACAAATTAATTCTTGAACTTGTTTAATTGAATTCTTATATCATTGTCATCATCCTCATGTTTATGTTATGTTGAAAGTCATCTATGGCCTGTAGTGCATAGATGGACTTGGTATAATTATGACCAGGGATTATTTGGTATAATCATGGTAGTAATGTTACAAATGATGTGAAAATTAAAAGTTCTCATTGGCGTAGTGCATTGATGGGCGAGTTTTGGTATGATTATGGCTATGGATTCTCTTGACGAGGAGTAAATATGAATTGTTTTATGGCATGATCGGAATAGTTGATGAAAACACGATTATCTTTGGCCCGTAGTTCATGAATAATTCGTGGTCGTGATCTTAAAGAATATCCTTGGCACGTAGTGCGGGGATGATTTAATGATGTGGATTATTTATTGATCGAGTCTCGTGATAAAAGTGATGAAAACTTTTTAAATCATAAAAGATAGTAGATTTTATTCTCTACTTGACTCTTTTAATGGATTGCTTTTCTGCTGCAGATTAAACTTGATGTCTATTGTATTTTATCGGTTTAACATTGTTGGAGGCTAATGATAATTTATTACGCATTATCTTAGTTATAATATTTCTTCTTGGGCTAGTTGAGCTCACCTTTTCTTTCTTTGTTTCTCTGTGAAATGAGAATATAATGGGACGAGTCTGGGGAGCGGAATGATGGTCCGGAGGATAGCATTAGTAGTCCTCACTATTATGTGAAATAGTGTGATAATAATTGTAATGAAGACTCCTTTTGAGTTTGTATAATCTCTAGTTAAAAATATTTGTATTCAAACTCACAGTTTGTGTTTTGTCGTATTGTTATGCCGAAGCAGGTTGTATTAGTAAGTTGTATTTGAATTACGTGCACCATATATCCCATGACCCAAGATGGGTGATGTATACATAATTTTGGGGCGCCACGGTTGGTATCAAAGCTTAGGGATATGATCCCTGGCTAAAGATGTGAGACAAGAACTAGGAGGGGGAGAGAAGGGAATTCCTTCGCTAGTATGACCTACCTAAGTTTATTTGGTATTTAATTGGTCGGTCGAGTATAGGGATAATATGTGATATATTAATTAACCCTTGTTTTGTGGCAGTATTTGAAAATGACATTCGAGAATGTTGAGAATAGCAATGGAGCACATGAGACCGTGGAGACATCTCTAATCACCAACCAATATAATGTGATTAGAGATATCCATATGGTGATTGAGGAATTAAAAGTTGCACTCAAACTAGTCGCAAAGGTAGCAACTGAGAGTGAGGAAGAAGAGGAACCTGAGGAGGATTTATTAGAAGAACTTATTGATCAAAATGTAGAATTGCAAAACCATATTCATGAGTTAGAAGAAGCAGAAATTTGAAGAAGCGGAAGGCGGTCGTGGAGCGAAAGGAATGTAACAATTCAAAATTGTATTACCCGATGTGCGATATTTGAGCAGGAGCGCTCTTTGGCGAGTATACGATATTAAAGTGGAATCGAGAATTCAAATGTCAAGGAGCATCTCGAAAGAAGAAACAAATGAAGCGAGTGAGAATAAAAGATCATGGGTAAAAGCCACACGACGTGTTGATATTGTGGAAAGAAGTCGATCAAGAAAGCTAAAATAGATGATATGTATTTCTCTTTTTGACAAAGAATTGGGAGAACCCATCATCGAGTTTTGAATTACCCTATACATTGCGGTCAACCCCAATTCGATATGGATCGAAGGCTAATGATTGAGATCATGGAGCAGAGAGTCTGACGAAGCGATTGAGGTGGAATATGCCCTATAGCGCGAAAGTCAATTCTAGTGGTAATGACGACACCAAAAAGTCATCCGAACAAGTCAAATTCGGTAGTTTTAGGGAGAGCATTTTTCGTGACGAGGAATCAAACGAAGTTATCACGGGTTAGTTAATTATAAATTTTTACGAAGTCTATACTTTATTCGATACTGGTTCTACCTATTCTTTTATCTCTCTTACTTGTGCTCAACGTTTAAATTTAACTCCGGAGAAGTTAGACTTTGACTTATTGGTTGAAACTTCGTTAGTAGAAACCTTCGTTACCTCCACTATTTATAAATCTTGTTGATTCAAATCGACACTTTCACGTTACCTGTCAATCTTATCTCTTTGAAAATACTTGCCTTTGATACGATTTTTAGAAATCGATTGGTTAACTACTCATCATACTTTTTCGTAAGGATGTTAGCTTTCATATTCCTAACCAACTTGTTACGCGAATTCAAGCAACCAAACCACTAAAGTCAATCATTGTCATATCAAGCCATAAGTAAAGAGCCCCGGTCCTTTCGTTGTTGACTTCCTTGAGTGAAATGCACCGAAGCCAGACTTTCTGTAGGCGACGTCATGAATGACGATGGCAAGTTGATAGGTATCAATGTGACGTACTATCCAAGTCTTTGATGAGGGTCACAGCTTTGAATGATATTTTTATTGTTAATAAATTTCCTGACGTATTCTTGAAGTCTTCTTAGCCTACCCCTAGAGCATGAAATCAAATTTTGTATTGACCCCGATCTAAAACCCATTTCTAAAACCCTCAAATATTTTCTTCACCTAAAGCGAGCGTGTAATATGCCAAAGAGCGTTGGCTCGAAATTGAAGATTACGATCGTACCATTGATATCATCGTGGGAAAAATGAGCGTGGTAGGCGACAGCGTTGAGTAGAAGATCGTATCGTTTCTGAGTGTGATGTTGTTAACACAAAGACCCATTTCAGTATAACTTACAAATGATGGAGATAGAGTTAAAGACTACAGGGACCCACGTAAAGATAACGAATATACGATTAGAATAGACTTGAATCGATAAAGTTAAAAGTCGCTTCAAGCTACATACTCGAGAGTGATGAATGTGAAGAAGAAGGTTCAAGAGGCGTTATTCTAGAAGCAAGAATCGACGAAGAGAGAAATCTCAACCCTCGATTTAATTGGCCCATTTGAAATCTTTGATCGAGTAGGAACTGTGGCTTATAGACTCGTTTTACCGCCAAGTATGTCGCGTATTCATAACGTTTTTAACGTATCGATGTTACGTAAATATGTGAACGACCCGAACCACATTATTAATTTAGAATCGGACGAGATAACAGAAGATTTAACGTATGAGGAGATACGTGTTAACATCTTGGATAAGAAGGATCATATTCGACGCACAAAGGTTATACCTCAAGAGTTAGAATTTGAAGTGAAGTCAAGGTATCCTCAGCTCTTCGACATACCAGGTACGTACGTAAATTTCAATGGCGAAATTCCATAAGGAGGGAAGATTGTGAAACCCCGGATTTTATGAATAAAGAATTAATTTTCTCGAAATAATTTTTTTTATATTATGGTGTGAATTTGAGATAATGTTATAGTTGTGGGTAATATTTATAAATTTTGCAAAGTATGCAAGTTGTCATATTATATTCGATTGGTCGGGGAATATTCGTTTTAAAAGAGAAAATATTAAATGCGACCAAGACAATCATTAGTGGACCCCTGTGATGAATTATTGTCGGATTGAGAAAATGACAAAATATTTTATTAAAAATAACGGCGGAAGTTTTCACTGGTTGATCTTTGTTGAACTACTCGGTAGTAAAAATACGATGTACGTGTTGTTGCGTAGTAGCACCGCGGTATTGATTATTGATATTTATGTGAGAAGTCACTCGGTTTTGTTCAATTATTGCTACTGATAGTTCTTTGCGTAGTATCTCACATTATTTGATTCAATTATTGTTGATTTAGAAGTTTTGTTTTATTCACGTAATAAAATAGAAACATCTTTTTATATAAAAGAGAATACTTTATTAAAGTTATTCATAAATAGAATATATTATATTCTATTATGCGTAGTGTTTTGCATAGTAAAATCTTTTTATATAAAGCGAATACTTTATCAAAGTTATTCTATAAATAGAATATATTATATTTTATTATGCATAGTATTTGCATAGTGCCCACATAGTATTTGCATAATAAAAATCTTTTTATATAAATAGAATATATTATATTTTATTTAAAATATTTTTTTAAATATGGATAGTCGATTAAAGTAAATCAATGCGGACCAGTTTCATGGATTAATTCTTATGCATTCTATTTTTTCTATAAATAGAAGCTCATTCCTTCATTATTTTCTTACGAATTCACTGAACTCTAGAGAGAGAAACTATAGAGAGAGACTATAGAGAGAAAAATGACTATGCAGATGGTCAAGGATAGTGTTCATAATGAAGAGACAAGGCGAAAGAAGCAAGGCGTAAATTTTGAGAATCATGCTCTTGTCACAGAGAACAGGGGTAGAAGCAATTTTAGGGGATCTCACAAAGGAGATACAAGTCGCAACAAAAGCAATAATTACAGGAGCAAGTCAAAGACCGAAGACAAGTGAAGCGTATAGATGCTTCCATTGTAATAAGGAAGGTCATTACAAGAGAAATTGCGAGAATCTGGTTGACAATGCGAGAAAAATGGTGAAGCGAGGAAAGGTTGAGGAGAAGAACATTGCGACCCACGATCATAGAAGATGTTGTGATTCTTTTATTTGGGGAAGAAGAATGCTTGCGTTGATGATCGAGAAAGTTGATTGGGTGGTTGATCATTGGTGCCTCGATCATCGTCACACCTAAGAGAGAATTTTTTCACAACTTACAAAATTTGGAGACTTTGGAGTGCGTGAGAATGGGAAATCTTGATCGATCTAAGATTATTGGAATTGGTGATGTTTGCATTCGAGACGGTGTTGGTTCCTTTGTTACCTTGAGGGATGTTAGACACGTTCAGATTTGCGTCTTAACTTGATTTCTGGTATGGCCTTGGACAGAGAAGGCTATGAGAATCACTTCGGCAGTGGAAAATGGAAGCTTACCAAAGGCTCTATGGTGATTGCAGAGGAGTTGCTTGTTGTTCGTTGTACAAGACTCATGTGAAGATGTGTTCCGATTGAATTGAATGCAATTGAGGATGACTCTTCACCAAACTTGTGGCATAAGAGGCTTGGCTACATGAGTGAGAAAGGGTTGCGATTATTAGCAAAAGGTCATTCATTTCTTTTTTGCTAAAAGTGCATTTTAAGCCCTTGTGATTATTGTTTATTTGGGAAACAACATAGAGTCTCCTTTAGTAGTTCAAATTTAAAAGAAAATCGAGAACTACTAGAGAGTATATTAGATGTATGTGGACCCATTGAGGTTGAGTCTTTGGGTGGAAATAGGTACTTTGTTACCTTTATTGATGATGTTTGGCGGAAGGTGTGGGTATTTTTGTTGAGAATAAAAGACCAGGTATTCCAGCATTTTTAGAGTCTTCATGCTATGGTTGAAAGGGAGACTGGAAAATCGTTGAAGTGTCTTCGTAGCGACAACGGAGGGGAATACACTTCTAAGGAGTTTGCTGAATATTGCAAAGAAGCATGGCATTCGGCATGAACAGACTGTTCCTGGTACCCCACAACATAATGGTGTGGCTGAGATAATGAACCGCACTATTATTGAGAGAGTGCGATGCATGTTGAAAATGGCTAAACTATCTAAGTCATTACGGGGTGAAAGGTCATTCGTCATTGCTTGTTACGATTAATAGATCTCCATCGAACCGTTGGATTTTGATTCCGTAAAAGATTTGGAGTGATAAGGATTTGTCTTATTCTTATTTGAGGGTATTTGGGTGCAAGGCTTTTGCATATCCCCAAGGAACAAATATCGAAACTTGATGACAAATCTACTCCATGCGTATTTGTTGGCTATGGAGATCACGAGTTTGGATCTGGGTTATGGGATCAATCTGAAGAAATTATTGGGAAGCGAGAGATGTGGTGTTTCATGAGCACGTGAATTATGAGCATTACGATAATGCTTCTGCGGCCGAGAGATAATAGAGTTCCGGATCTCGTCAAGTTCCTTCTCCGATCTGAGAATGCCACGGTTGGAGAAGGAGGTCGAATGAAGATATGACCGATCTGATTTGCACGATGGTGATGGGTCAGATACAAAGAGTATTAATCAGGGGGAGAAACCTGATATTGAAGAACCTCGACTAAGAAGATCCACTAGAGAACGTGTGCCATCGATCGGATATCCTTCATCCGAATATCTTTTTAATTCTTTGAGGAGGGGAGCAGAGGATTTTCAGGAAGTCAAGACTCATAAGGATAAGGGCAATTGGCTGAGAGCTATACAAGATGAGATGGATTCTTTGCACAAGAATCACACCTATGAGTTGACTACACTTCCGAAGGGCAAGAAAACATTGAAGAACAAATGGGTGTTTAAGCTTAAGAAGGATGGTGAAAAACTAGTGAAGTACAAGGCTCGACTAGTTGTCAAGGGTTTTGCTCAAAAGCAAGGTATTGACTTCGATGAGATTTTTTCTCCAGTTGTGAAGATGACTTCTATTCGAGTAGTGCTGGGATTAGTTACTAGTATGGATCTTGAGCTTGAGCAGTTGGATGTGAAGACTGCTTTTTTTCATGGTGATTTGAAGGAAAAAATCTACATGGAACAGCTAGAGGGATTTGAAGTTAAAGGGAAAGAACACTTGGTTTGCAAGTTGAAGAAAAGTTTGTACGGCCTGAAACAAGCCCCAAGGCAGTGGTACATGAAATTTGATACATTTATGGTGGATCAAGGTTATAGTATAACAATTGCAGATCATTGTGTGTATGTCAAGAGGTTCCTAGATGGTAACTTCTTTATTCTGTTGCTATATGTAGATGATATGTTGATAGTTGGGCAGGATGCTGATATGATTCGCAGGCTCAAGGGTGAGTTGTTCAAGTCCTTTGATATGAAGGACTTAGGTCCAATTAAATGATTTTGGGTATAAAGATTGTTCGTGACAGGAAAGCCAAGAGGTTGTGGTTGTCACAAGAGAAGTATGTTGAGCGGGTGCTTGCAAGATTCAACATGAGTGATGCTAAACCAGTTAGCACACCAACTGGCTAGTCATATTAAGTTGACAAAGTGTATGTGTCCTTCTACCAAGGAAGGAGAGATGATATGGAACCGTTTCCCTACTCCTCCTGCTTATAGGAGTTTTATGTATGCAATGGTTTTTATGCAGCGGCGAGATATTGCTCATGCGATTGGCGTTGTGGCGGTATTTGTCAAATCTGGCGAAGAACATCGGAAGCGATTAAGTGGATTCTCGAGATACTTGAAAGCTACTTCCGGTTTATGTTTGGTTTTGGTAAGACGAGTCCGGTCTTGGAGGGTTTTACGGATGCAGACATGGAAGGTTACGAAGAAGAAAGTCTACTTGGGGTATTTGTTTACTTTTACTGGGGAGCGATGATCATAGCGATCCAAGTTGCAAAAGTGTGTTGCTTTGTCTACAACCGAGTCGAGAATACACATAAGCTGCTTCTTGGGCGAGCGAGGAGATGTTGTGGTTAAAGCGGTTTCTCAAGAGTTGGGTTTAAAACAAGATGAGTATGTGGTTTATTGTGATAGTCGAGAGCAATTAACTTAACCAAGAATGCCACGTATCATAATCGGACCAAGCATATTGATGTTCGTTATCACCGGCGGAGAAGTGATGGAAAAGGAATTGATGAAAGTGAAGAAAGTTCATCCGACGAGAATCCCTCGGACATGTTAACAAAAGTTGTTACTCGTGACAAAATTTGGAATTTTGCAAAGGAATTGGTGGGATGGACTCCAGTGGCATGTGGTCACATAGATCACCTCTCTACAATGGGTTCGAGGGGGAGATTGTTAGTTAAAAGTACTCTTCACCCACTTACCGCCAACCTTTGAATTTCTTTTCTCCTTTTGCCAAACTTTGATTTCTTGCTCCCTACTTTGTTGAAAATCTTGCCAAACTAATTATGTTATCCTCCTCCATTTCTGCTATAAAAGGCAAGAAATGGAAGAAGAAAGGACACCCAACAATACATACTCCATCAAGAGAGTAAGAAGAGAAGAGAAGAAAAGCTTCAGAAAGCTTTAGAAAATAGAGAGAAAGGTAGTTCAAATAAAATAGTGTTTTATTTGGGTTCCATCACATAGTTATTGTGGTGAAGTAATTTGAGTTTGTACTCAAATTAAGATATCTTTGTATTCTCTCAATTTATTATAGTGGATTTTTCAGAGATCGTCCCGTGGTTTTTACCTCTTAGTTTTAGAGGGTTTTCCACGTAAAATTCTTGGTGTCTCGTGGTTTGATATTTTTCACTTATTTATTTTCTTACAGTGGTTATTATTTTGGTGGAACTGCAAGTTTAATCTGTTTGGCATATACTGATATTTTATCAGTCTAATTTATCAAATACAACAGTATTTGGGAGGTGATTTTTCCCAACACCATTGCCAGATATTAACAGCACGTCATTCCAGAAGAATAAACGTGACAATAGATGGTCATATAATAAGAAGCCTTGGGAACGAAAGAATAAATGAGGCCATCATAACAACAAATTCCAGAATCGCGACAATTAAGACCACCAGAAGTGGCAAGTGTCTGGGTCGGGTAAAAATAAAGAAAATGCAGCACTGATAAAGAACAAACCAGATGTTTGTTTTAGGTGTGGGATGAAAGGGCATTGGTCGCGTACCTGTCGTACGCCAAGGCATCTGGCTAATTTATTCCAGGAGTCTCAAAAGAACAAAGTAATGGAGGCAGAAACAAACTTTGTTAATCATCAATTGAATATTGTTAATGATTCACCAATGACCAACAATGAGAAAAAGGTTGTTGATATTACTGAACCTTCTGAAAGTATCTTTTGGGATATCGTTTAATTTCTTGTTTTAATTAAACATCCTGCATGTATAATATTATTAGTTTTTGTTCTATATGTGGTATGTGTTTATCATGAATAAAATTATGTTTGAAGTGTAACTTTTCTTATTTATATGTGTTAGACCATCTTTAATGGATATGGAGGATATATGTTTGGTAGACAGTGCAACAACTCATATAATCATTCAAAGTGAGAAATATTTTTCACAACTAATCAAAGCTAAGGGAAATGTAGGAACTATCTCTGGCACATCAAATTTAATCGAGGGATTTGGAAAAGCTAGTTTCATGCTACCAAATGAGACACAAGTTTTTATCAAAAATGCTCTATATTCTAGTAAATCAAGAAGAAATTTGCTTAGTTTTAAAGATATTCGACTAAATGGTTTTCACATTGAAACAACCAATGAGAATGATAATGAATATCTTCTCATCATTTCTACTATTTCTAGAAAAAATGATATCCTTGAAAAACTTCATTCAATTTCTTCTGGATTATATACTATGAAAATTAGAGCAATTGAGACTCATAATGTTATGATTCCAAAAATCATAGATCCCAAATCCTTTATGCTTTGGCATGAAAAACTTGGTCATCCAGGTACTTTTATGATGTGTCGTATTATTGAAAATTCTACTGGTCATCCTCTCAAATATAAAAAGGTTTTTCCTAGTAGTGAATTTCCTTGTGCTGCGTGTTCTCGAGGAAAATTAATTGTTCGACCATCACCAGCAAAAGTTTATAAAGAAGCCCCAAAATTCCTAGAGAGAATTCAAGGAGACATTTGTGGACCTATTCACCCATTGTCTGGCCCATTTCGATATTTCATGGTTTTAATAGATGCTTCAACTAGATGGTCTCATGTTTGTCTTCTCTCTTCTCGAAACTTTGCCTTCTCAAAACTTCTTGCTCAAATAATCAATTTACGGGCTCAGTTCTCTGATCATCCAATCAAGTCAATTCGACTTGATAACGCAGCTGAATTTTCATCAATGACTTTTAATGATTTTTGTATGACTATTGGAATTTCCATTGAGCATTCCGTTCCTCATATTCATACACAAAATGGCTTAGCTGAATCTTTAATAAAAGGACTTCAACTAATTGCACGACCATTAATGTTAAGGGCTAACTTACCTACCTCAGTTTGGGGTCATGCAATTCTTCATGTCCGCAGCCCATCATTCGAGTAAGACCAACGACTCTTCATAAATTTTCTCTCTACTGATTAGTTCTTGGACGAGATACCCAACATATCACACTTACGAAGTTTTGGATGCAAAGATATGTTCCAATTGCACCTCCACAAAGAACTAAGATGGGAGCCCAACGAAGAATAGGTATTTATGTTGGTTTTGATTCTCCTTCTATTATCGAGATATCTTGAACCTTTAATGGAGATATTTTTACTACGTTATATGTAGTATCATTTTGATGAATCAGTATTTTCACCATTAGGAGGAGGAAAGTTTTAAATAAAAACCCTCCGAAATATCATGGAATGCATCGATTTAAATTCACTTGATCCTCGTGACAGACGATTGTGAAATTGAAGTTCAAAGAATCATTCATTTACAAAATATTACAAATCAAATGCGAGATGCATTTAATGATGCTAGAAAAGTGATAAAGTCACATACACTGCGGTGAATACTCCGTGAGGATAGAAATACCTATTGAAAAATCAATTCTCGGAGAATTGACGAATAAGGTAATAGAAGAATCTAAACCACGCCAGAAGCGTGGAAGACCGATTGGTGCAAAAGACACTGTACCAAGAAAATCAAAAGCAAATAAGGGAATCCCAAAAAGAATACCCGCTCCAGAAGTAGCACTTATTCCAAGAGTGGGAATAGCCCCAGAAGAAGTTCAAAATCTCAGTGAAGGGATAAGAGATGAATACCAAGAGATCTCAATAAATTATGTACATGATGAGAAAATATGGGATCGAAGCAAAGTCATGATTGATGACATATTTGCTTTCTCTATAGCATCAGATATTACTTTGATTCCTGACACGGATCTTGAACCACAAAACGTGGAAGAATGTCGGAAAAGAAAAGATTGGCCAAAATGGAAAGATGTTATTCAAACTGAGCTACAATCTCTATTGAAAGAGAAGTATTTGGACGATGAGTCAAACAACATTTGGGTGTAATCCGGTTGGAAACAAATGGGTATTTGTATGAAAGCGAAATAAGAAAAATGAAATTGTGAGATACAAAGCCCGACTTGTAGCTCAAGGATTTTCACAAAAACCTGGTATTGATTATCAGGATACATACTCTCCAATAATGGATGGAGTCACTTTTTGGTTTCTGATAAGTATGGCAACCCTGGAAAGTTTGGAAACACGTCTAATGGATGTGGTAACAAAGATACTATATGGCTCAGCCAGCGTTGAGATTTACATGAGAATCCCAGAAGGATTGAAAATGGCTGAATCAGAAAAGCCTCGTCACATATATTCAATCAAGTTACAACGCTCATTGTATGGGTTGAAACGGTCTGGTCGTATGTGGTATAATCGACTTAGTGATTATTTAATAAAAGATGGATATATAAATGATCAAGTATGTCCATGTGTTTTTATTAAGAAATCACAAAGTGGATTTTCCATTATTGCTGTATATGTGGATGATTTGAATCTTGTAGGTACTCCTGAAGAACTCACAAGAACTGCTACTTATTTAAAAGATGAATTTGAAATGAAAGATCTTGGAAAGACAAAATTCTGTTTAGGAATACAAGTAGAGATTTAACATTTGGAATTTTTGTTCATCAATCCACATATGCTGAAAAAGTCCTCAGCCGTTTTCATATGGATAAAGCTCATCCTTTGACTAACCCGATGGTTGTTCGATCTTTAGAAGTTGATAAAGATCCATTTCTACCTCTGAAAGTGGGAAGAAGTTCTTGGACACGAAGTTCCATACCTAAGTGCAATAGGTGCTCTTATGTATCTTACAAATCGTATACGATCGATATTACTTTTCTTTGTAAACTTGTTAGTAAGATCGTTCTTCTCTTACTAAGAGACATTGGGATGGGATCAAACACATTTTAGATACCTCCGTGGAAGTATAGATCTTGGGTTATTTTATCCAAGAAATTCAACGTCAGAATTGGTTGGATATGCCGATGTCGGGATATTTATCGAGATCCACACAATGGAAGATCACAAACAAAGTTATGTATTTACAAATTGTGACACAACTATATATCCTCGAAATCCACAAAGCAAACCATGACAAACTACATCTTCAAATCACTCGAGAGATTCTCATACATACATGAAGCAGTTAGAGAGTGTGTTTGGTTGAGATCAATTATTCAACATATTCAAAAATCATGTGGATTACCATCAATCAAAGACATTCCTACAATTTCAGATGAGGATAACTTACATGCATGCATTGCTCAACTTAGAGGAGGATACATCGAGGAGATAACAAAAGCACATTTCACCTAAATTCTTCTTCACATAATAGCTACAAAAGAAGGGTGATATAGATGTGCATCAAATTCGATCATGTGATAATCTAGCTGACTTATTCACAAAGTCGCTACCAAATGCAACGTTTGCAAAAATTCAAAAAATGATTGGAATGTGTCGACTGAAAGACTTGTGACAACATTTCACCCAGAAGTAATGAATTCTTGTTGAGGGAAGACTATACTCTTTTTCCTTAGTCACGGTTTTTATCCCAATGGATTTTTTCTGACAAGGTTTTAACGAGGCAGTCAATTAAAGGATATTTATGTAAAAGATATGTACTCTTTTTCCCTTCGTTAAGTTTTTTCCACTGGGTTTTCTTAACAAGGTTTTTAATAAGACATAATCTTATATCGTAGGGAATCAGGGGAAGTATTATACATGTGATTCCCTTATTTGCTTCTTCCGTACTCCTCCCATGACTCCCTTTTCCTTCCTTCTTCTCCTTTCTTCCTCATGACTCCTCTACCTTGCCTATATAAGGCAGTGCATGTTGCTGAATGATAATTAAGAATTCTCCTGAAGAATTTCTCTCTCTTTTCTCTTGCTTATTTTTTTTAAATTTATGCAGCAATTATAAGAGTATATTTATACACTTTTGCTAAAGTTTTATAACACCTCCATAATTATAAATTCTTTGAAAATTCATGTATCCGATTAGATGATGATGATGATGATGATGATGATGATGATGATCTAACAAGATGCATGGTTGGTCTCGATTATTTATTTACTTGTGGAGGCACGTTTTGTTTTGCCAACCTTCTAAATTATAATCCGACACAATTTTAGCAAAACAAGATGTGATCGTTTTACTGTGATGTTATCATGCCCCACACTTTATTATATCACTTCTCAATTTAATTAATACCCACAACAACTATACTACTAGAAACCCGCCCCTTCTTCTTAATAATTCGATTATCATAAAGTTAACTTACCTCTTTTTATCATTATTTTATTTTATTTTTACCATTATTAAAAGAAAATATATACAATTTACTACTAATTCTAATTTTTATAATTTAAAAAATATATTTATATATATTTAATTATTAATTTGTTTTAAAAAAAATTTAACTTAACTTTAAAAAGTTAAAATTGAACATTTAACTTGGAAACGGATGGAATAATTAAATACTACACCAAACCAAGCTCAATTGACCCAAGGCTCTGTACCTCACACATTAATTAATTAATATATATACATACATGTAGTTATTTTTATACTGGACGGTTGCCTCGATTACGACTTGCGGACCACCGGTTTATTATTTATACAACAACTACTATATTACTACTAGAACCCCACCCCTTGTTTGCATCAATTATTTCATTTTTGTCAATTGTCATAAACTTGCCTACTACATACTACTCCTACTAAATTATATTTATATGGATAATTCCAAATATTTTATAAACACATACGTACGTACATGACTGCTAAATATTTATATCATGATCAACTGAACTCGATAAACATAATCTAAATATTTTATGTGAATATCATCCACCAGTAATATCTCTTTACTTGCATATAAATATATATACACACAACCAACCAAGGCATATTCAGAATATCTTGATCACTTAATAAAAACAATCTATTCTCTGTCCCTCACTGCCTCACGTATGAATTAATAAAAGTGATCAAGTTTTAAAGAGAGGAGGAACTACTGCATGGCCGACAGGGGCCCGTAAGTGTCTCCTCTTCATTTTTTGTAATTTTTTTTAGTATTAAGAGTATTTAGCTCAAATGCCCCTCTTGAAAATTGAAGACATATTTACCAACTTTAAAAAATTATTTTATAAATTCTATAATACATGATTATAATTGATTTTTTTAGAATAAAAAATAGTACTCAAGAACTAGTTGAAGAACAGTACTCTGCAGACATAGACATGCAGAAGTGATACCTATCAAATTAACAATGTCTAACCCTTGCTTGCTGAATGGCCATAGGAAGCAGATCATCAGGAAAGATAAATTTTGTTAAAATGGGTTTTGTTAAGGATCCTTTCAATAGAGTAGAGCCGATCGTAGAGCATGAAGCAACAGAATTAAGAAGAGATGGTTTCTGAGCCTAGCTAGGCCCACAATAGACGAGATTATACCTAAATTAAGAAGAGAGAAGACTGAAGATGATGACTGATCAGAAGAGGAAGAAAAATGGGTAAAAAGGCTCATGAGCCTGCAAAGCCAGTAGCGAGGCTGCAGCATCTGAGGATGTCTGAATTCAAAATATTGTCTTTGTAACTTTTCATTTTGAGGCATATCGGGCGGTGTTGATATTTGCACACCCATTATGTTAAAAGAAACTATTATTCGGATGTGCTGTAAACACTATGAAGATATGAATATACACCAAATAGCTAGAAACATCTGAATTTCTTATATATGGACACTTTTGGCACATTACAGATCATAACAACTTGGCACGTACATTATAGGTACATAACATTTATTTACCAATCAGTCTTTTTATGTGTTTGAACTGCCCAACTGTACCCAGTTTAACGGCTGCTAAAGTAGACTCTTACTTTTTTCTATATTGACATTTTGTGTAAGAAAATAATATACTTTTGTCGATAATTGTCCTGTCACCTTCTTCAAGTATGTATTGCCTATTTAATTAATCAACGGAAAGGGCTGACAGCTGCATGAGGGTGGGAAGTGCTGTTGGCTATGCTACTGTTAGTGTTACAAACCTGTCTTTTATCTTGTCCTTCCTTTATAAGTTGGATCTGATATCACCTTGTGCTCTTAGTGACATAATGTTAATTGGACTTCATGAACTTCTTTTTTTCTGTGGTATGGATACAATTTTCAAAAACTAATGACGGCCTGATTATTAATTTGAAATGTGGGGCCTGGGAGCTTTTAAGGAATCTCTTTGCTTTATTTTCTACTGTATTTTTAAATGGAGTTCATTGATTTTCTTATTCTCATGCCAATCTATGCACCTATGCCTGTTTGCAGCGCTGGTCGTTATGAAGTAGATGGATACGTATATTAACTAACAACTTAGACCAATTTCATTCGCCCTAACGAATTTGTGCTTACGGGGTCGGGTCAATCAGACCGGGCAAATCTAAAATATATATCTCCTTCGCTCGCAAGTCGCAAATCCTCTTAAACCCTCTATAATTTTGTTATGCAGTAGAGCTTTTCTCTTTGCTTGTTTGTCGCCAGTAGAGCTTTTGGACTCCAGGTTAGCTATTTTCATCTTTCTGACGATATATATATATATATATATATATATATGTATGTATTCACCATTATATACACAATACATACACACCCCGCATCGATTACTTTTTTTTTAATGCTTCTATAACTGCAAACTGATGTTCTATTAGGTTTTCGAACACATTAATCTACTGGGTTTACGTAATACATTTTTTGAATGCCTTCTGTTTACTAATCTCATTGTTTTGGCAAAATTTGGCGGTGAATTAAGCTCGTATATAACCTCCACTCAACCGGCTAAGGCCCTATTCCCGGAAAAGAAAATAATTCGGGAAGGGCAACAAAGTGAAATATTAAACAGGAATAAGTCACGAATCAACGTACAGGAAATTGTATATGCAGTTCATCGCATATGCTATGAAAAAAAGCAAAAAAAGCAGATGTTACTGATTTTGATGAACTAAATGGTGCCTTATTTGATAGTTTATTTGTTACAACTCACTTCGTTTTGTTGGTTGTAAGAAATTGCTTATGGATATTAGACAATTAAATACAACATATTGTAATATCTTTGTAATTAAGTGTAATCCCATAATTCTAGCAATTAGTATCCTTGTAATTAATTGTAATCCCATAATTCTAGACTAGGTACTTGGGCAATACTCAATCTTGTATATATATATATATATATATATATATATATATATATATATTCATTCTTAATCAATGGAAAATCATCAAGCCATTGTTTCTCAATACTTCTTTCTCTATTTTTCTATATGGTATCAGAGCTCCCACGTTCCTAACCTGTTTCTTCTCCCTTGTTTTTTTTTTCTCATAGTTCTTCTCCAACCTTATAATGGCTTCCGAAGACACTTCTGCATCTTCCGCTGCTTATACCACTATTCAAAATACCCAAGACCCAAATAATCCATTTGTTACCATCAACACTTCAAACATCACAAAATTGACCACCACCAATTACATCACGTGGAACCTCCAAATCCGAAGTCTATTAGAAGGATATGATCTCTATGGATTTCTTGACGGGTATCATCCTAGTCCCACAACAATAGTCACTGCTAATGGTAAGTCGGCTCCAAATCCAGCTTACACAACATTGAAGCGCCAGGATCGTCTTCACTGCTCCAGTGCGATTTCTCTACTATTCAACCTCTTTCGCTCTTGACTACCACCTCTCGAAGAAGCCTGGACCACCTTGGCTAACACATATGCCAAACCATCCCGTGGTCACATCAAACAAATTAAGGACCAATTGAAACACTATGCCAAGGGTTCCAAGACGATATCCGAATATATGCAGTTTATAAAGAATAGGGTTGATGAACTAGCTCTTCTTGGCAAACTCGTTGATGAAGAAGATCTTATTGATAAGATTCTTGATGGTCTTGGTGAGGAATACAAAGGAATTGTTGATGCAGTTAATGCACGTGAGACACCCATCTCCTTTGCTGAAATTCATGAAAAACTCATTAACAAGGAGGCATCTCTCCAACAATCACATGCACCACCATCATTCCTTCCAGCCACAACAATCACATGCACCACCATCATTCCTTCCAGCCACCGCCAATCCTATCAACAAACGCAACAATCACTCTTGGCGACCTTCTCCCCTTCCTTGGCGTCCTTCCACAGCCACCTTTCACAATCAAGGACAACAATCTCATGTTCCTTGTAATGATCAACCTCCACCACGTCCATATCTTGGGTATTGCCAAGGTTGTGGTATTCAAGGACACACTGTCAAAAAATGCTCCCTTTATCGTCTTGTCAACGCCCAATCCTCGCTGGCTCCATCGGCATCACGTCCACTGGCTCCGCGTCTTGCTACTCCATGGCAACCACGGGCACACTTTGCATCTCTTGAGAACATCGACACTCCCACCTGGCTACTTGATAGTGGGGCGTCACACCATGTTACCACAGACTTGAATAATCTTTCACTCCACACTCCTTATGCAGGGTCTGATGACGTTATGATCGGCGATGGCTCGGGTATTCATATTACCCATACTGGTTCCACCACACTTCCCACCCCTACTCGCACCTTCAATTTACATAATATCCTTTGCGTGCCTAACATGAAAAAGAACCTTATTTCTATATATCAATTTTGCAATACAAATCATGTTTCTATTGAATTCTTACCCACTGTTTTTCATGTGAAGGACTTGAGCACGGGGGCAATTCTTTTAACGGGAAAGTCTAAAGATGGTGTACATGGTGGCCAACCTCCTCTCCCCAATTATCGTCTCCATTTCATTGCTTTTTCCGATTGTCAAGACCACTTCCTCGAGTGGCACTCTAGATTAGGTCATCCATCATCACATATTCTCGACATGTTATGTCAACATTTTCTTTACCTTACTCTATCTCACTGAGTCTCATTGTAATGCATGTTTAAGCGATAAAAGTCATGAGCTTCCATTTTGTACATCAACAATTGTTTCCTCTCATCCCTTATAAGTCATATTCTCTCGATGTTTGGACTTCTCCCGTTTATTACATTGATGATTTCAAGTATTATGTTATTTTCGTTGATCACTTTACTCGTTATGTATGGTATTACCCTTTAAATAAGAAATCTCATGTCTGTGCTGTTTTTATCCGCTTCAAAGCACTAGTAGAAAATTACTTCAAACACTCTATTGTCACTCTTTACTCCGATAATGGTGGAGAATATCGAGCATTAGATCAATTTTTATCCCTTCATGGAATTTCTCATCTTACCTTTCCCCCACATACACCTGAACACAATGGTTTCTCCGAGCGCCGACATCGACATATTATTGAAACTGGTCTTTCTCTACTTACTCATGCCTCACTCCCGCTCACATATTGGAACTATGCATTTGCCACTGCAGTGTATCTCATTAATCGTATGCCCACACCCACACTTTCCCTTTCCTCTCTTTATGAGTCACTATTCTGCTCTCCACCAAACTATACCAAGCTCCGCATTTTTGGTTGTCTATGCTATCCATGGCTTCGTCCCTACTCTCGTCACAAACTTGAGTCTCGCTCCATCCCTTGTGTGTTTGTTGGGTACTCCCTCACCCAAAGTGCCTATCTCTGTCTTGATCCTTCTACTTTTACTACTCTATATACATCCCGTCGTGTTCGATTCGTGGAATCTGCTTTTTCCATTCAACTCCATTCAAAGTCATCAAAGTCGTCAAGTCCAAGTCTCGACACACTCCCAAATTGGTTTCCATCGGCGTCATTTCTTCCATTCTGGTTGGACCACTCAACACACCACTCCTCCATGAGCTCGCCCCTGGACTCGAATTCCTCTCACAGCCAATCTCCGGTCGACCACTCCTCATCCTCTCTACCAGCACATTCCCCCACCACTAATAATAACCCACACAACCAACCCTCTTCTTCTTTACCACTCTCTCCAGTCCCTCCTCCTCTAATACCACCCACCAACACCCACACCATGACCACTCGTGCTAAAAACAAAATCCATAAACCAATTCAGAAACCCAATCTTACTGCTACATTGAACCCTCAACTTGAGCCGCAAACATTGAATCAAGCTCTTAAAGATACTATATGGCGTCAGGCTATGTCTGAGGAGTATGATGCTCTTGTGCGGAATGGCACATGGGACCTTATCCCACCTAATTCCACGCAAAATCTTGTTGGTTGTAAATGGATTTTTCGAATTAAACGTTTACCTGATGGCTCCATTGACATGTACAAAGCGCGACTAGTTGCTAAAGGGTTCCATCAACGTCCTGGTGTTGATTATCATGACACATTCAGTCCGGTTGTTAAACCTACCACTATTCGACTTGGTCCTCGGCCTTCTTTATTAGTCGTGGGTGGTCTCTTCGCCAACTTGATGTCAACAATGCCTTTTACAAGGTCATCTCTACGAAGATGTTTTTATGGGCATGGCCATCGGGTTTTCTTGATCGTGATACTCCCATATATGTGTGCAAGTTACACAAGGCTATATATGGTCTCAAACAAGCACCACGAGCATGGTACCATGAGCTCCGACAATTTCTTGTAGCATCTAGATTTACAAACTCTCATGCAGACACATCCCTCTTTGTCTTTAACACCTGTGGTAATCTAGTCTATCTTCTTGTGTATGTTGATGACATAATTATTACAGGAAGCAATACCACAACAGTTCAACATTTTATTGATCTTCTTGGCAAAAGATTTTCCATCAAAGATCTTGGGAATTTGACTTACTTTCTTGGTGTTGAAGTTGCAACTACTTCTCTTGGTTTACTTCTCTCTCAGCGAAATATATCACGAGATCTTCTCGTCAGACAAATATGGTGGCGCCAAATCATCACCACTCCTCTTCTTCTGAGCCCACACTTACAGTTCTTCCGGCACTGCCTTAACCGATCCTTACGAATGAGATAAGTAGTTGGGAGTCTCAATATTTGTGTCTCACTCGCCTTGATATTGCATATCTTTGTTAATAAGTTGTCCCAATTCATGCATCGACCTCTCATCGATCATTGGAATCTTTAAGTTAGCGCTTTTTACTATCTTTTACATACGGTGATCATGGTCTTGCATTGCACCACAACACACCTTTATCTCTTCATGCCTTCTCGGATCTTGTTAGGTAGGTAATAAGACGACTATACCTCCACCAAAGTGCTTTATATTGTTTATCTCGCCGTAATCCGATATCCACGGTCCTCCAAGAAAACAACACGATTACACGACTCCTCCACTTGCCGAATATCGTTACATTGTTCGCTACTGTTCTTAGGAGTTACGTTGGATTTGTTCTCTTTATCCGAGCTTGGTGTTTTATTTGGTTTGCTCCGACTATATATTGTGACAATGTTGGGGCAACTCATCTTTGTTCCAATCTGTCTTCCATTCACGAATGAAGCATGTTGCGATTGATTATCATTTTATTAGGGATCAAGTACAAACCTGGAGCTTTACGTGTCACCCATGTTTCCTCCAGAAGATCAATTAGTTGATATCTTGACCAAACCTCTCCCTCGCACTCGCTTTTCGGTTCTTGAAGACCAAGATTGGACTCTCACGGGAGCTCCATCTTCATGGGGGCATATTAGACAATTAAATACAACATATTGTAATATCTTTGTAATTAAGTGTAATCCCATAATTCTAGCAATTAGTATCCTTGTAATTAATTGTAATCCCATAATTCTAGACTAGGTACTTGGGCAATACTCAATCTTATATATATATATATATATATTCATTCTTAATCAATGGAAAATCATCAAGCCATTGTTTCTCAATACTTCTCTCTCTATTTTTCTATAATGGATGCTTAATGTGGCGGGTTTGTTAGAACCATGGTCGGCGATTTGTATGATGAGTTTGGTAACTATATTGGACTGAAATCGAGTCGATCGGAGGCGATGATAGAGAGGATGAAGATGAAGACTCCACATGATAAACATGATGGTGATGCGACCGCATCCGATGATGAGAATGCGGTAGGTGGTTCTAATGGGTGGATAACTACCACCGATGATGTTGATATTGATAATCAAATTGTTTTGCCGAGGATAAAAAATATTATCCAATGCGCAGAAGAGGTTTATGGTGAAGAGGTTGAAACATTAGTGATGGATGAAGATGAACAACCCCTCGAACAACCAATAATTAAACCGATTAGGAACATTAAGTTCGAGTGGGGTCAAAGATTTGATCACTTATGTCTCAACACAGTTTCTTTTGGGTCTTTCATCAAATCCGTCTTTGGTTCGTAATGTTGCCTTGGTGGGTCATCTACAACATGGGAAGGCAGTTTTTTCATGGATATCTTTGGTTGAAAGCAAACCCATCACATTAAGACATTTGATCGAGCAATGAGAAACATATGAGATATAATCGATACAAGGATGAGCGAGCAAGAGAAAAGGATATCAATCAAGCGGTTCCCAATTCAAAATCATACCTATGTAACATAATGGATCCTTTGGTCATGTTAACTTCTCCGATGAAATGATCGCCGCTTCTTCACTTGATGGTGAAAGTGTTGGTTGTGGATCTGCATTCAAGGAGTAATGGTATGTCTTACTCACTTTTTAGTCTCCTCTTTTCCCCTGCTCAACACCACATAAGAAGAAGAGATCAATGCATGCACAAAATACCACTTGGGTTCGTATTCGTAAAATTATGTACATTTGTGTATGTGACATTTTGTGTTAGTATGTGTGCATGGATGTAATCACATTCCATTATTCGTTTTTCACTATGTAATCACAAATTTTGTTTCTTGTTCCTCTTTCTAAAACTTAAATTCCTTTAACTAGTGCATTCCTTTGGCTTGTAGTTGTGTAACTTAAACTTTTTCAAAGTAGCAGTTGGACTATTTCGTTTATTTTATTATTCAGTCCTCTTACTTGAAGAGAAATGAAGTTGTTGTCGACTTATTGAGAGAGAATATTTGAAAATTTTCATCGAGTTCATGGTGTTAGAAATCTGTCTAGAAGTTGTATGTATATAATCCATAGTTGTCACGGTGCCAAGGCAGGATGCCAGGATGCGACGATAGTTGACCGTCAGGACGCCTAGGCGATAAGGCGCTCGCCATAGTGTCCATATGACGACAAGTTGTTAATAATATACACTTTATACATTATTTATTTTGTAAGACCCCAACTTATTATAAATAAAATTGAATTTTTCTCTATTCATTATTCTAAATTAATAAGGTGTTAATTTGATATAATGCTCTGGTTATGGGTGAAATGTGCAAATTTTGCAAAATAAGCAAGTGGTTATAAAATAATCATTGTTGTCGGGGAATATTCGTTTGGTCGTGGAATATTTTTGTTGTCGGGGAATATTCGTACGACGGCGCAGTCAATTGTGGGCCCCATAACAGAATAACTGTCGGATGAAGAAAACGACAAGTTTTTATAAATAACGACATAATTGTTACCGTTAACACTGTTGGATTACCTGGTGGTTAAAAATACGATGAATCGCGTGGGTCGTGACAAGAAGATACATGGTATTGCAGACAAGATTGTTGAATTATTGATTCTTACGTAAGAAGGCACTACTCAATAATTGTTACAATAATTACTGTTCAATATTTTATTTTATTGATTCAATAATTGTTGCGTTTAGGGGTGAGCATTCGGTTAATAACCGAAAGAAACGTAATTTTGATTATAACAAAACCCGAAAATACCTATTTTAGGTATCCAGAACAAATAACTCAATTTTGTACTAAGAATCGGTTAATAATGAATTAAAAATATATATTTGGATTAAAATAAAACACGCAGACAAGGCCAATCACAGATACCAAAAACCGTAAAACAAACCAAAAGACCTCTTAAACACCTTTGGACCAAATCTTTTTATAAAGCGAGGCCTCTTGACCCAAGAAACTCCAAAGACTTTCATGATGCCAAATAATAGTGCCCATGTAATTGGGAAAATTATTAAGAGTTGTGACCACATTAGCGATGATTGGGAAAAGTCCGAGCATGGAGCTGCCAGAAGAAGCATGAAGAGTACATGACCAAAGACTACGCAATGGGGAATCACTCCGACAACCGAAATAGCTACATAAGAAAGTAGCCATGAAGGATTTGAATAAGCGCCAGATCAAGCACCACCCATGGCCCGCTAAGCGAGAACACCCAGAAGCTGCGGTGAGGTGGAACTTCAAGGGCGGTGGTGATGCAACTGAGGTCTAATCGTCTCTTGAGTTTGACGGATGAGTGAATCGAGTGATGACCATCGATAGATGAAGAGCCACCGCCCCCCCGAAGGTGATGAGGGTCGAGGAGGCGATCATGCCGGCGAGTTTGGGATGAGAGATCTGAGACTCGAGACGGTGAGAGGTTAAGAATTCGAGAAGACAATGGGACGAGACTTGAGACCGAGAGTTGAGGATCTCGGATCGATCGAGAGTTCGATCTTGGAGGACTCTGTGGTATCGTAGTAAATTAGTAATGAATATTGAATGGGCTCACTCTGTGACTCATATTATTTTTTAACCCAGTGTTGTTCGGTTATTCGGTTTTAAGAATAACCCAAAAATAATACTCTAAGTCAACCAAAACCAGTAAAATAAATCGGTTATAACAGAAATAGTGAAAATAACCGAATTATCAAAAAATCCGGTTAAATTATTTGATTGATAATTGATTATATCGTTTTTGCTTTTTCGATCTAGGCTGCGTTGATATTTTATATTATTGTTGTTTCAATAATTATCATCGATAAAGATTTCCCATTATCGGATCAATAATTCATATTATTTGAATAATATTATTAGATAGCATTATTGGCAATGTCTAGAAAGTTCTGTCAAAGAGAGGTTTGGTCACCTAATTGCATGCTAGTAAGGAGAAATCCTTATCGGAAAGCCCCCTCTTTCCTGGGAACTGCCTGGTTGTCATTATTGTGATTCTGTAATATTATTTATGAATAATTAATTATTGATTTATATGATAAGGAAATATTTATTTGATGTGGATATAAATGATGGATTTATTTATTTTATGTGGTTATAAATGAAGGATTTTTAGCATGAAATAATTGTTGAAAGTTTGACATATTTTTTTGGAATTACAATTATTTCTCCGATAAATTATTCATTCAAATATATTATTATAATATATTATAATTGTTTAAATAATAATATTAATATATATATATATATATATATCAACATGTGGTTAATTAGAAAAGGAAGTAATCAAGATGTAATTGAATTGGTTGGCAAATTGTGAACGTATTCTTGTTTTCAAAAGTAATATAGTAGTTGTCCTTTGTTTTTTGGTTTATTCTGCATATGTTTTTACTAGTGGGTTGGTGGATGCTTGCTTGTTTTCTAAAAGGTGGGTCATCAACCAATAAGATTTAAGGAAAAGTCAGGCATGAAGGAAATTTGAGAAAGTTAGGCATGGAGGAAAAAAGGAAAGGTTAGGCAGGTTACTCCCTCCGTTGCTATAAATAGGGGGTAATCCCTCCTTCCTCAACACACCATTTCAAATCAGAAATTCTTATTCTAAGGTATTGTGAGTATTTTCTTGAGTATAAGAATATTTTGAGCGTAGTTTTTTTCGCAAGATTTTCTCGAGAATAATATCGATATTCCGATTAAATCTGATTTCTACCAAGGTAAAGGATATTATTTTATTGCAACACTCGTGAGAAATATTATTTTCTTTCATACTCCATATCACGTAAGCGATATTATTTCTTCTCGTATTCTTAAATTTGAACTTACTATGGTAAGTATTGTTTCTATAATTCTTGAAATGATTAAAAATTTCGCTTCATCTAATATCATTTCATAGGAATATTGGTCTGAACTTTTTATCAAATTTGGAACTTTTCATGACTGGGTACTGATCACAAAAGAAAAAAAAATATTTTTCTTCTTATTCCAAGTTATCTGTTGTGACCCTTATTCTTGAAATTAAATCCATGTTTTGATCTTTATTCTTGAATTTTACTCCACTATAGTTTATTATGGAGTATTATTGAACTTGGATAAACTGAAATATGAATCCCTAATATTTGTTCTTCTGTCTCACTGGATTCGTTATTTAAAATATTTTTCATCATCCTCAGTCCTAAATGATGATATCTTTGGCCCGTAGTGCAAAGATGAATGATTAACTGATGAATATCTTTGGCCTATAGTGCAAAGATGAACAAGTGTTGAGATGAACATGACCAACTGGCAATGTTCGAAATAGCGCTCGAGGCGTACGCCTCGAGGCGCGCCTCGTAGCGAGGCGAAGGAAAAGGTTTGCGAGGCTTCCGCCTTCTCTGGACTAAGCCGAAAACACGCCTTTATCTGCCAAAGCTTGCGCCTCGTGGCATCGCGCCTCGAGACGTCGCGAGGCGTACGCCTTGTTTTCGCATAAAAAAAGGACGTAATATTAGATCGACTTTTCAGAAATTACCTTATTGAACGCGAGACTTCTCCTCGTCGATCGATTTTTCAGGTATCTTCCGCCTCCACTTTCTTCTTCTTCTTCTTCTTCTTCCTCTTCTTCTTCTACTTCTTCTACTTCTGGGCTTCTCCTTCTCCTTCGATCGAGAGTCGCGACTTTAGTTTCTGTTTTCTTCTCTTAGTTCCTCTTCTTGCGTCTTTCTTGTAGCGACTGACAGTTCTCCTTCGATTGAGGCTCTGAGTTCCTCTTCTCCTCGCGTCTTTCTTGTAAGTAGGGGCCCAATTGTAGTGAATGTTCTGAGTTTTAGTTTTAATTGTTATTGTTTTAATAGTGTACACTGTCAATAACAATTGATTTTATTATTACAAATGATTTTTTTAGACCGCTTGATAATAATTGATTTTATTATTACAGTGAATGTTATTGTGTAAATAGTATATGATAATTCCATTTGATTTTTTAGACTGTCAATAACAATTGCTTTTATTATTACAGTGAATTAAGTACTTGATGATATTATGTTATTTTGATGTTTTGTAATAATACATTACTGTGACGTTGGTTATTTATGTCTTCTATGACCTTAATTGTAATGATGAATTATTTTATGGTTTTATTAGTATTTTTCATAATTTTTTGGGGACTTTTAGGTCTTTAAATCATGGCTTCGCCTCGCTTCGCTTTCGAGGCTTACGCCAGCATAGCACATGCCAGAGAAAAACGCCTCGTCTGGGATTTTAGCTTTTTGAACATTGCCAATGGTGATACAAATGAATATCTTTAGCATGTAGTGTAAAAGATGAATATTTGATTCAAGATGTATATTGATTGATGTTACATGGATAAATTATTGATGATGGATTTTAAATCTTAGAAGATAGTAGAATTCTTTTCTACTTGACTTTTCTAATGGATTGTTGTTTTCATTGCATTGTTGATCTAAAACTTGTTGTCTCATTATATTTTTATCGATTTTTCCTGTTGAAGACTAATGATAAATTATTGTATATCATCTTAGTCATAATATTCTTTTCTTTGGGCTAGTTGAGCTCACCCTTTTCTTTTTGTTCCATTTTTTCTTCTCGGGAGGTGAGAACATAGCAGGATCTAATAAAGTGCGGAGTGATGGTTCTAGAAAGATGTTTTAGCAGTCCTCACTATTTACGTAAAATAGTATTTGAATAATTGTAATGAGGACTTATTTGAGTGTGGATATTGTACAGAAGACAATATTTGTATTTAAACTCACAAAGATATGTGTTGTCGTATTTTGCACGATAATTGTATTATTGAAGTTGTAGTTTGCTTTATGCACCATGTATTTGGCGACTCGAGAATGGGTGATGTATACCTATTTTGGGGGCGTCATGGTTGGTATCAAAGCTTAGGATATGGTCTCTGGCGGAGATCGGGGAATAGAACTAGGAGGGGGGAGATGAGTAAATCCTTATTTAGTGTGTCCTATCTAAGCTTATTTTGTTGGTCATCATAATATAGGGATATTATGTGATATGTTAATTTGTTTAATTAACCCTTGTTTTATGGCGATGTTAAGAATGGTCTCTTTGAGAGCGTTAACAATGGAGTGTATGAGACCTGTGGAACAACCTTTAGTCACAAAACAGGGAGAATGTACAACAGGAAGGCAATATTCCTCCCGTAAACAACACTCACCGAGCAAACGATGAATGATGGAATGTTTAAGAGCTTTTTGCAGTTCATGCAAAATCAGACGAGGGAGACTCGTGCACAAAATACGGGTGGAAATGATAGCAATGCGCGGCTTGTCACAGCCAAGCAGTTCAAAGAGTTGGGACCACCAGAATTTATTGGAAAGCCGGATCCGATCAAGGCGGAAATGTGGGTCAAGCAAATTACCAAAATATTCAATGTCTTGGGATACGGAGGAATGAAGGTTCCATTCGCCACCTTTATGTTCCGGGGTGAGGCGATCTCTTTGGTGAGAGTCGTGAAGCGTACCGACTTCACGCACTCAATATGTCTTGGGAAAAATTTGAATCATTCAATGACAAGTACTTTCCTGAAAGTATTCATCATATAAAAGAGGAGAGTTTATCGATGGAACAAAACAACATATGACGGTGTCCCAAAGACGAGGCGAAGTTTGCGAGTTATCGGTTTGCACCTCATTTGGTGAAAATGAGGAAGCGAATGACGAGGATGTTTCAGAGAGGTCTAAAGCCCGAGATTCGACAATATCTTATATCTCATAAATTTTCTTTATATTCGGATGTTGTAAATGAGGCTCAATTATTAGGCGAGATAATGAGTATGTGCAACCGAGGGACCACAACCAGGTCATACCTGGTATACCGCCATCGAAGCAATGAAAACAAAGAGGGAGGAAAGCATTGAGACAAAAAGCGGTAACCACTCTGGTGGTAATCGTGGGCCGTGATAATAGAAGGAAGCGAGTCGGGAGGACATTTTAAGAAAGAAGGTACACCAATGATAATGTGAAGACGTCATCACAAACATCAATCTTTTTAGGGGAGGAGAACGAACACCGGTCGTTTGTTACAAATGCGGGAAAGAGGGACATATCAGCCCAAACCGCCCATAATAATCAAGGTATGTTATAATCATGGAAAGAAGGGCCATATAGCTCGAGACTGCGTGCAGAGTAAAACCAAGTTCAAATGAGGGGATGGTAACTCAAAAGTTTGTCCGGATAAGTCAAAATCACGTTCTGGAAGAAGCGTTTGTCGTGGATGGCCAAAACGTGAGGAACCCGAACGAGGTGATCACAGGTAAGCTAATCTTGAATTCTTGCGAAGTTTATACCTTACTAGAATTCTGGTTCTACACATTCTTTTATCTCCCTCGCTTGTGCTCAGCGTTTAAACTTGACTCGGAGAAATTAGACTTTGATTTATCGGTGGAGACTCAGATTAGGAGAAACTTTCGTTATGTCCAATGTTTATAAATCTTGCTTAATCAAGTTGGCACCATCACATTACACCGTGGATCTTATCTCTTTAAAATACTTGCTTTTGATGTGATTTTAGGGGTTGATTGGTTAGCCACCATCATACGTAAAATTGATTATTTTCGTAAGGTTGTTAGTTTTCATATTCCTAACCAACCGTCATACTTAATTCAAATAACTAAACCACTAAAATCAGTCACTGTCATATCAAGCCATAAAGCTATTCGTTTATTGAAAAACGGATGTCAAGTTTTCTTAGCCCATGTTATGGATTTGAACAAAGACAAGTCAGATTTGAATAATATTTCTGTTGTTAGTGAATTTCCTGAAGAACTTCCCGGTCTACCCCCAGAACGTGATGTTGAATTTTTTATTTTACCTTGAACCGGGTACAAAACTCATTTCTAAAACCCCATATCGAATGGCTCCTATTGAACTTCAGGAGTTAAAAGTCCAACTACAGGAATTGTTAGACATCGGTTTCATTCGTCCTAGTACATCTCCTTGGGGTGCTCCTGTTTTATTCGTAAAGAAGAAAGAGCGGGAGTATGCGACTTTTGTATTGACTACAGAGAATTGAACCATGTCACCATCAAGAATAGGTATCCGCTACCTCGCATTGATGACCTATTTGACCCGATTCTAAGGAGCAAAATTCTTTTCAAAGATCGATCTTCGATTCGGATATCATCATTTGAAGATTAAAAGCGAGGATATTCCAAAGGCGCCCTTAAGAACTAAGACGGGCATTATGAATTCTTAGTAATGTCTTTTGGATTGACTAATGCTCCCGCTTTGCTTCCATGGATATGATGAACCGTGTATTCAAGGAATAGTTGGATCAGTTCGTTGTTGTCTTTATTGATGATATCCTTATCTATTCCAAAAGCCGTGAAGATCATGAGCACCATTTGAAGCTGATAGTTGAAAGGCTTCGTGAAAACAAGCCATGCTGAAGAAATGTGAGTTCTGGCTTGAGGAAGTAGCATTCCTTGGGCACGTGGTATCAAAACATGGAGTATCTGTTGACCCGACGAAGATTGAAGCAATACAAAGTTGGGAGCAACCGAAGTCGGTGACCGAAGTGCGTAGCTTTCTAGGCTTAGCTGGTTTTATTGGAGATTCGTGGAAGGATTTTCTCGAATCGCTACTCCGTAAACTCAGTTGATTTCGGAAGGATACAAAATTTGTATGGGAGCGAGGAATGCGAGAAGAGTTTCAAGAGCTCAAGAGGAGACTCATTTCGGCACTGATTCCGCAATACCATCCGGTTCGGATGAATTTGTATATATATCGGCGATGCTTGAGCAAAGGGTTAGGATGTGTTCTCATGCAACATGAGAAAGTCATAGCCTATGCCTCACGACAACTCAAAGAATATGAGAGGAATTATCCTACTTATAATTTGGAGTTGGCAGCAGTCGTTTTCGCGTTAAAAATCTGGAGACACTACACGTATGGGGGAGAAAGTAGAGATCTATCTGAGATCATAAAAGCCTCAAATATTTCTTCACCCAAAAGGAACTCAACATGCGGCAACGACGTTGGCTCGAGCTGTTAAAAGATTACGATCATACTATTCAATATCATCCTGGAAAAACAGACGTAATAGCTGACGCATTGAGTAGAAGATCATATGCGGGTACGAGTGCAATGTTGTTAACACAAAGGCCCATTTTGTATGACTTGCAAAGGATGGAGATAGAGTTAAAGGCTCCAAGTACCCACGTGATGATATCAAACATACGAGTAGAACCGACTTTAATTGATAAAGTTAAAGCTGCTCAAGCTACGGATATGGAGCTGATGCGTATGAAGAAGAAAGTGCAAGAAGGTGCTATTCCAGAAGCAAGAATCGATGAAGAAGGAATACTTCGAGTCAACTCCAGACTTTGTGTTCCTAACGATTCTAACTTGAAGCATAAAATCATGATGGAGGCACACAACACACCGTTTGCAATCCATCCTTGGAGTACCAAAATGTATCATGATCTTCGACATACATTTTGGTGGAACAATATGAAGAGATAGATCGCGGAGTTTATCTCGAGGTGTTTAATATGTCAACGTGTAAAGGTGGAGCATCAAGTGCCAAAAGGTCCATTGCAACCACTTGAGATTCCGGAATAGAAGTGGGAACACATTACCATGGATTTCGTTACGGGTCTTCCCAAGGATTCTCAAGGCATAGATGCGATTTGGGTTATTGTTGATAGATTAACCAAGTCTGCTCATTTCTTACCTATACGAGAAACTTATTCCCTTGAACGTCTTGCTCGTATGTACTTGAATGAGATTATGAGATTACATGGCATGCCAGTATCCATAGTTTCGGATCGTGACCCAAGATTCATTTCACGATTTTGGGTTAGCTTGCAGAAAGCTATGGACACGGATTTACGATTCAGTTCGGCATACCATCCTCAAACGGACGGACAATCAGAGAGGACTATTCAAACCCTAGAAGATCTATTACGACTCTGTGTTCTAGATTTCAAAGGAAGTTGGGATAAACACTTGCCATTGGTGGAATTCTCCTACAACAACAGTTATCAAGCAAGTATATGCATGGCTCCATTCGAGGCGTTGTATGGACGAAAGTGTCGTTTTCCAGTATGTTGGGACGAGGTGGGAGAAACAACTTTGTTGGGACCAGAATTAGTACGCATGACTACAGAAAAGATCCAAATGATTCGACAACGTATTCAAACCTCACAAGATCGACAAAAGAGCTATGCTGATCTTCATCGAAAAGACGTAGAATTTAATATTGGAGATCATGTATTGTTACGTGTTGCACAATGGAAAGGAGTTACAAGATTTAGGAAGAGAGAAAAGCTCAATCCACGATTTGTTGGTCCATTTGAAATTCTTGACCGAATAGGAAATGTGGCCTATAGACTCGCATTACCTCCAAACATGTCTCGTAAATGTTTTTCACATATCTATGCTTCGTAAATATGTTAAAGACCCAAACCACATTATTGAGTTAGAACCAGACGAGATAGCCAAAGATTTAACTTACGAGGAGGTACCTGTTAAGATCTTGGATAGGAAAGAGCATGTCCTACGCACGAAGGTTATACCACAAGTTAAGGTTTTGTGGAGAAACCATGCTATTGAAGAAATGACCTAGGAGTTGTTATCGGAAATGAAAGCGAGGTATCCTCACCTTTTCGATACACCAGGTACGTACGTCAATTTCGAGGACGAAATTTTATAAGGAGGGGAGGTTGTAAGACCCCAACTTATTATAAATAAAATTGAATTTTCCTCTATTCATTATTCTAAATTAATAAGATGTTAATTTGATATAATGCTATGGTTATGGGTGAAATGTGCAAATTTTGCAAAATAAGCAAGTGGTTATAAAATAATCATTGTTGTCGGGGAATATTCGTTTGGTCGTGGAATATTCTTGTTGTTGGGGAATATTCGTACGATGGCGCAGTCAATTGTGGGCCCCATAACAGAATAATTGTCGAATGAAGAAAATGAAAAGTTTTAGTTTTTATAAATAACGGCATAATTGTTACCGTTAACACTGTTGGATTACCTGGTGGTTAAAATACAATAATACGTGTTGTTGCACAGTAGCATATGGTGTTGCACAGTATTGTTGAATTATTGATTCTTACGTAAGAAGGCACTACTCAATAATTGTTATAGTAATTACTGTTCAATATTTTATTTTATTGATTCAATAATTCTTTGCGTTGATATTTTATATTATTGTTGTTTGATAATTATCAACGCATAAATGATTTCCCATTATCGGATCAATAATTCATATTATTTGAATAATATTATTAGATAGTATTATTGGCAATGTCTAGAAAGTTACATCGAGGAGAGGTTTGGTCACCTAATTGCGCGCTTGATGAGGAGAAATCCTTATCGGAAGCCCCTCTTCCGGGAGGAGCTATGCGGTTGTCATTATTGTGATTCTGTGATATTATTTGTGAATAATTAATTATTGATTTATATGATAAGGAAATATTTATTTGATGTGGATATAAATGATGGATTTATTTATTTTAGACTAAAAGACAAATTGCACCCCAATTTTTTATCTATTGTTGATTTTTGCTTTAAATGAAAAAGGTGTCTAAATACACCCAAAACTTCAATTTACTTAACAAAAGATATATTTTTTCACTTAACCAGGTCAAAAGTGGTGAAATTTAAAAAATTGTAATGTTTATAAAAAAGGTAAACTCAGTGCTTTCTCCATTTCCAACCTCGGACTTTCTTCTTTACACCAAACAAACTCTTGATGGTTTTCTCTCCTCTTCACCATTTGAAATCCACAAACCCATACACTCTCTTGAACACCTCGACACGATGGCCTTCTTTTCGTTGATAGATGAAAGATTTTGGGACCGTAATTCTGGGGTGACGGATAATATCGCTCGAATTCCATGGTTAAGGATCTCAAAGCAATCGATTTGTAATTGACTCACTTTTAATTTGAGTTTAAGGATTGGAAGTCGAGTATTGGAGGGTTTGAATGGTTTTTGGCGTGGAAAGCTTGATTCTAAGGAGGATTTAGTGCGACCTCAAAGGTAATAGCTATGCTACTAGTGATGCCATGACTAAAATTCCGCTCCTCATTTCTTTTTTCACCCATTCTTCATATTTGGGATTATTATTTGTAGTAGGGCCGCCAGAATGGCTCAAACTTTGGTGAGGAGGAGGAGGAGCGGTGGATGGTGAAAATATTTGAACTTGAGTTTGATGATGCACTCAAGTTGTTTGATGAAATTCTTGTTAGGAATGTTGTAACTTGGAATATATTAATATATGGGTTAGTTGGGCGTGGCGGAAGTTTTCTTGACCGGGGTTTTGTTATTTACTACGAAAATAGTGTTAGAAATGTTTGTACTGATTGCACTACTTATACTGGGGTTAGCTTCGTTTGTGCGTTGAACAAAATGATGTTGAAAATGGTAGACAATTGCATTCTTTGATTGTTAAATTAGGATGGTGTAAAGATTGTTTTGTGGGTAGTGCTCTTATTGATTTATATGCCAAATTTGGATTAGTAAAAGATGTAAGGCAAATTTTTGATTCTGTTTTGGATAGAGATGTGGTTATGTGGAATGTGATGGTGTCTTGCTATGCTTTCAATGGTTTGGGAAGAGAGGCTTTAGGGGTGTTCAATTTGATGAGTTGGAATGGGGTTAAGGGTGATGATAATGTATCCATTCCGATGAAGAGAAATAAAGGTGGAATATGATTTGGCTTTGTTTGTCTTAAGAGTAAGAAAGCAGCAGTGGAAGCCATAAGGAATCTCAACTGTTACAAATACAAAGGAGAAATTATGTCTATGAACATTGCTAGATTGGTGGAATAGGTTGGTGGAATAGGTTGGTGTAATTGGTTGGCAAATTGTGAACGTATTCTTGTTTTCAAAAGTAATATAGTAGTTGTCCTTTATTTTTTGGTTTATTCTGCATATGTTTTTACTAGTGGGTTGGTGGATGCTTGCTTGTTTTCTAAAAGGTGGGTCATCAACCAATAAGATTTAAGGAAAAGTCAGGCATGAAGGAAATTTGAGAAAGTTAGGCATGGAGGAAAGAAGGAAAGGTTAGGCAGGTTACTCCCTCCATTGTTATAAATAGGGGGTAATCCCTCCTTCCTCAACACACCATTTCAAATCAGAAATTCTTATTCTAAGGTATTGTGAGTATTTTCTTGAGTATAAGAATATTTTGAGCGTAGTTTTTCTGCAAGATTTTCTCAGAATAATATCTGATATTCCAGTCAAATCCAGTTTCTACCAAGGTAAAGGATATTATTTTATTGCAATACTCGTGAGAAATATTATTTTCTTTCATACTCCATATCACGTAAGCGATATTATTTCTTCTCGTATTCTTAAATTTGAACTTACTATGGTAAGTATTGCTTCTATAATTCTTGAAATGATTAAAAATTCCGCTTCATCTAATATCATTTCATAGGAATATTGGTCTGAACTTTTTATCAAATTTGGAACTTTTCATGACTAGGTATTGTTCACGGGTACTGTTCACGGTTACTGTTCACAAAAGAAAAAAAAATATTTTTTTTCTTTTTCCAAGTTATCTATTGTGACCCTTATTCTTGAAATTAAATCCATGTTTTGATCTTCATTCTTGAATTTTACTCCACTATAGTTTATTATGGAGTATTATTGAACTTGGATAAACTGAAATATGAATCCCTAATATTTGTTCTTTTGTCTCACTGGATTCGTTCTTTAAAATATTTTTCAACATCCTCAGTCCTAAATGATGATATCTTTGGCCTGTAGTGCAAAGATGAATGATTAACTGATGAATATCTTTGGCACAGTGGTGCAAAGATGAGCAGTGTTGAGATAAACATGATACTAATTGGTGATACAAATGAATATATTTGGCTCAGTAGTGCAAAGATGAATATTTGATTCAAGATGTATATTGATTGATGTTACAGGGATAAATTATTGATGATGGACTTTTAAATCTTAGAAGATAGTAGAATTCTTTCTCTACTTTACTCTTCTAATGGATTGTTGTTTCCGCTGCAGTTGTTGATCTAAAACTTGTTGTTTATTATATTTTTATCAGATTTTTCCCTGTTGAAGACTAATGATAAATTGTTGTATATCATCTTAGTCATAATATTCTTTACTGGGCTAGTTGAGCTCACCCTTTTTCTTTTTGTTCCATTTTTCTTCTCAGGAGGTGAGAACATAGCAGGATCTAGTCGGGGTATGGAGTGATGGTTTTAGAAAGATGTTTTAGCAGTCCTCACTATTTCTGTAAAATAGTATTTGAATAATTGTAATGCGGACTTATTTGAGTGTGGATAGTCTAGAAGACAATATTTGTATTTAAACTCACAGTATGTGTTGTCATATTTTGCACGACAATTGTATTCTTGAAGTTGTAGTTTGCTTTATGTACCATGTATTTGGCGACTCAGAATGGGTGATGTATACCTATTTTGGGGGCGTCACATATTTTATTTCAAAAGTATATTTCACAATAAAATTTTATATACATTAAAACCCAAAACATATGAAAAAGTCTCCACTCTAGTCATAGCTCAAGCGTAGTCATCAACTATGAAGTCATTTTCGTTTCTCACGAACTTTACTGTAAGACCCCGAATTTTATGAAATGAAAGTATTCAATTTTCTTATAATTATTATTTTATTTCGTAAATGGTTAAATTGATAAAAGTTTGAAGTTAAGGGTGATATGTGAAATTTTTTGCAAAGTAAGCAAGTTGTTATATAATATTCGATTGGTCGGGGAATATTCGTTTTTTAAGAGAATATTAAATACAACCACACACAATCATTGGTGGACCCTACAATGTAATTATTATCGGAGTTAGAAAAGCGACAAAATTATCTTTTATAAAAATAATACGAAAGTTTTACCATTAACTGCTGAAAACACGGTGTTAAAAAGTACGATGTCTGGCGTGATAAGAATAGTACACACGGTATTGATTATTGATGCTTTACGTGAGAAGTCACTCGGTTTTGTTCAATTATCACTACTCGATAATTCTTTGCGTAGTGTTTGCGATAGTAAAAATTTTTTATAGAAAACAAAATATTTTTATAAAGTTTTGTTTTATTAGATTTTAAATAAAATATATTATATTTTATTGCATAGTACATCATAGTATCCTTTCCATTCTCCTATAAATAGGATGCTTAGTTATAATTGAAAAACACACCAGAAGTTCAGAGAATTCTTCTTCTATAATCTTGAGCGTATTTCTTTAGAGTTTAAGAAAACTTTGAGCGTAGAAAATAGTGCAAGTTTTCTTCAAGTATATCCCCGCCCTACCCGTCGGAAAACTCTTCTTTTTAAGGTAAGGAGTATTATTTCTTTCGTATTCATAAAGAGAATTATTTTCTTTCAATACTCGTAAGGGGTATTATTTCTTTCGTATTCATGAAGAGATTTATTTTCTTTCAATACTCGTAAGGGATATTATTCCTTCGTATTCATGAAGAAAGTTATTTTCTTTCAATACTCGTAAGGGTTGTTATTCTATTCTTTATCATTCATTGGAATAACTTTTATGCATGCGATTCCATCGCATGCACAGTGAATTCTGTTGTTATTCCATTCTTTATTATTACATTATAATATCCATGCATGCGGCGGATTGCATAACTTTGGTTTCATTCTTTATTATTACGTTAGAATATCCATGCATGCAAGATTTACGCATTTGACTCGGGTTCCATTCTTTATTATTACATTGGAATAACTCGTCATGCGGATTACGCACGCTGGTGAATTCTTCATTATTCCATTCTTTTATTATTCGTTGGAATAATGCATCTACGTGGATTCGCATGGCGGCAAAAAATCCATTGCGGTTTCATATATTCTATTATACTCGGTTGGTTAAAGTTTTGGCTTCATACTCCATAAAATTAGTGGAATATCCTTGATATTTGTGCTTCATCGATATCTTTTCATGGAAATATTCTTACGAGCATTCTTGAATTTACTCCAAAGCGATATCATGTTGACAATTTGGGCGTTATTGAGTTCGAGGATAAATTAACTTATAAATCTTTAAAATTTATTCTTGAACTTGTTTTATTGAATTGTCATCATCCTCATGCTTATATTATGTTGAAAGTCATACATGTGGCACATGGTGTATAGATGGACTTGGTATGATTATGACCATGGATTATTCGGTATAATCATGACCGTAATGTTACAAATGATGTGGAAAAAGTCCTCATTGGGCCGTAGTTTATTGATGGACAGTTTTTGGGATGATTATGGCTATGGATTCTCATCGGCCAAGGGTGCAAAGATGAATTGTTTTATGGCATGATCAGGACCGTTGATGAAAACACGATTATCTTTGGCTCGTAGTGCATGGATAATTCGTGGTCGTGATACTAATGAATATCATTGGCCTGTAGTGCAGGGATGATTCGATGATGTGGATTAATTATTGAGCTAAGTCTCAGCGATGAAATATTAATTCATGGATGTGATAATAATGAATATCCTTGGCTCGTAGTGCGTGGTTTAGTGTTAGACTGTGGTAGGCTACCGTCCGAGACTGACTGGGCACCGCCGAAGCTGTTGGCCGATTGACCGAAGCAGATCAGAGCTTTGACTTTTGAGCCTTCAGGCCAGGCCAGTCTTATGCAACAAAATTGTAGTCTGAAGAAATCAGAGGCGGACTGGGCCGGGCCTTGGTGGTCTCGTGCTGTCCGCATACAATTTTTTAAAATTTTCTTTGCATGCGTGTGGTGGTATTTGGGGGTTTGGGGAAGTGGCTGGGGGGGCCTGGGCGGGTAATGAAGTCTGACAATTGGGCTCTGACAATTTGTACTGTTAAAGGCTAATGGCTAATGCCTTATTATGCCATGTCAGTGATGTGCACCAGCTAGACAACTACCAAGCCACCAACCGTCCATCTCTAATCTCTCCATTTAAAAACAAATAACTAACAATTAGTCACAACTATTAATTTATTTAATATTGTACCTATTATTATATTTAATTAATTATTTATGTAATTATATCTATAAATATTAATAAATCTTTAATCAACTAACTTATTAATATTAAATAAACTAACTAGTATGTTAATATTAAATTTTAATTAACCAACTTATGAATCTTAAATAAACCAACTATTATATTGATATTAAAATTTAATCAACTAACTTATTAATATTAATAACTTATTAATATGGATATTAAATAAACCAACTTTAAACTTGATTGATGTACTAATTAAAAGCAATGTATTACAATTTACAACTTATAAGTTACGACTTACATATTACAATAATGAATAACAAAATAAGTAATAATTTATTGAATCAATAATTTGTTGAATAATTATAACTTTGTAACTTTAAAGTATAACTTAAACAATAATCAATAATGAGTCGATTACAAATATCTGTCTTCATATCTTCAAAAATTATTTATTCAAATCTTCAAAAAAAGTATATCTTCAAACTTCATGAATGTACATTTTCGATAATTCTCGCTCCGACTTCAAGATCTCCGAAACATCTTGATCATCTATTACGTCTTGTATTCTTCTTTTGTGCTAAGATAATCTCTATAGCAAATACATATCTCCAATGAATCCGGACTAAGTCTACTTCTTTTTTCATCCAGTACCCTGCCAGATAAAGAAAAACAAGATTCCGAAGCTACCGTACTAGCTTGGATAGTTAGTAAATCACGGGCCATGGCGGCCAAAGTAGGAAATTGTCGATTATGCTTTTTCCAAAATGCAAGTATATCAAAATTTTTAAATTCTTGGTCGGTCATAAAACTTCTAAAATCAGTACTACAATATAAACCAAGTTCGTTTAAACTGCTTGTGTGTGATGAAGTTTTTGGTGTTTTTGATAATGATTTTAATAATTATGAAAATTTAGAAGATGAAGGGGGAGGGGGTGGTGCACGTGTAGATGTAGAATATACAGACTCATATTGTCTATAAAATTCAGTAAATGTATTATTAAAATTTAGTTTAATGTAATCAATATTTTCAGTACCTATATTTTCTACTATATCTTCTAAAACACTTTCCACACCTTCTAATTTTATTATGGGGTTTAATCTTCAACCGACAAGTAATAATAACAATAGGCATGTCTTCAAAATATTTTTAAAAATTTTCTTCCATACTAAAAATAAGATTAGTCCAAAACAGGATCATATTTATATTGTTTAAACATATTTGTTATTTCCAAACATGCAAATGTAAACATGATGAATTGTAGGATAATAAACACCACTTAATAATTTTGTGTGTTTTTTGAAAACTTTGAGAATATTTAAAAGTTGAAATAATAAATCCCAATCTTGATTTGTTATTTCATGATCACTTTTGTGTTATAAAACTCCATAAGTATATTTTGGACGTTTATAAACATCTTTAAATAAATCATATGTATCTTATTCCATCTAGTGTTATTATCAAATTTTACTCTTTTAAATTTTTCACCTCTTGCATGACAAAAAGTTATAAAATCTTGTATTCTTCTATTTGAACCATATATAAAACTAATCATACTGATTTAATTTTATTTATTGTATCTTGCAAGTAAGTGAATCCGGATTGTACAATCAAATTTATTATATGGCATACACATCTAACATGAAAAAAATACTCCATTTACTAAAGGCTTTAAATCATTTTTTAACATATTAATAGAACCAGTGTTATTTGTTGCATTATCTAAACTAATACTCATTATTTTATCTTTAATTTTAGAAGTACGAATTATGGACATAATTTGAGCATATATTGATTGACCATTATGTGGTAATTCAAAATATTCAAATCCTATGATTCTTTTTTGCATAAACATTTCAAAATCTATCCATTGAGCTGTAATACAAATATAACTAATTCCAGGTTGATAATTAGCAGACCAAGTATCACTAGTTAAACAAATTTTACCATCAAAATTATCAAAATATTCAATTAATTCATTTTTAGCTTTGTTATATAATTTAATTGCATCACGTTTTGTAGTCATTCTACTTACTTGTTTATATTTCGGTTGCAATGCGCCTTGAATGTAGTCGGTACAACGCGCATCGTCAAAAAAATTGAATGGAAGTTCCTTCTCGATCACTAACTTAGCTTGCCACTCCTTTTGTAATATTTGATCGTAACTCCAATTGTGACCGGAACGATCAATTTGTGATTGAGAGCTTTCATCAGTTATTTTATGCTTCTTCAAACACGACTCGTGGTGACGGAGTAATGTGTTATTTCCTTTAACTCCAAATAAGTTGTTACATATTTTGCATTGGGCTTTTTTAATACCTTCTGCAATCCACACTTCGATGAAATGATCCCAAACAGCCGATGTACGTTTGCTTTGCTCACCGGTAGGACGTGGAAATATTGTACTCAAACCCGAAACTGCACTTTCGGACATAATGATATTTTTATCAATTTGTGATTGCGACATTTGTGATTCTTGTGGACAGTTAGAAGAATCCATTATATTGTAATAATAACAATCGAAGCTTTGTACGTATTAGAGAATATCAGAATACCAAATTAAGAGATGTGAAGATTATGAATAAAGAGAATACTGATAGAGTTGTGGAAAAAATGAATGCAGAATACTCAATACAAATATTTGAGCTTTGCAGTTTAACAAATGATTTTTATAGGAGTAAAATATAACCGTTTATTTGTACTGTTAATTTATTTATTTTACTGAGCTTTATGATTTATCAGACGGACGGGACAATTCAATTTGAACGTTGCTTATTGGAATTTGCTAGTCAACTATTTTGGAGTGGACAATTCATTGAACTTTCTTACTTTATCTTTAATTCTCAATACTTCAATAGTTTACATTTTACAATTATATATGGTACTCTCATGACTCATCTAAACCGGAAGTGGAACTTCACTAAAAGTCTAAAATCAATGAAATGACCTACTGGCTACTGATAACTAAATGCATTCTACTTACATGTGATATAATTATATAAATAATGGTATTATAATATTGAAGTCACCAATTACTTTGCAAAGATGATATTTTTAAATTTAAATTATTATAAAATTATAAAAATAATTAATAATATTGTTAGATAAATTAGAATTTTTTAATTATTAAGTTAATTAAAAACATTTAATATATTAAACTAGAAAAATATTAAGTTTCAAACGAGGTCATTCAATAAAATATTACTAGCAGTAGCCTATTAGCTCATTCAATAAAATATTAACTCATTCTTTATATGTGTAGGAGGCAACATACTAGCCTTAGTAGTCTATTAAATATACTAGCCTATTAGGCCTGCAAAGGCTACTCACTAGCCAGTAGCCACTAAGATGTTTGCATGTTAGCAGTCACTAGTCAGAGTGTATTGGCATTTGGCAATTGTTTTGGCCTTTGTGACTTTGTGTCACTGTCATAGTATCATTGTAGCATGTAGGCTTGTAGCCGTTATTAAGCTGATAGTAATCACTAATCAAGAATGTGGGTGGGATGGTAGATGGGGGAAGGGTAATTTGGAGGCTAGAAGCGATGGAAGTTATTTTAAATGAGTAAGGCGGGCTTGGTAGGTCCGCCAAATCTTGGGACGACCAGAAAAGCCGTGCAGGTTAGGCTTTTTGGAAGGCCGGTCAGCCAAATATTTTTCCAAAAGCGTAGTGCATTTCTGACTAAAGAGGTCGGCTGGGCTGTCGAAGCTTTGACCAGCTCTGGTTTTGACCAGCCGACTCATTTGAGATCAAGGTAAGGTCGCAGTGTCCCGCCAGCCATTTGTGCAACACTATGCAGAGGATGATTCGATGATGTGGATTAATTATTGAAATTGAAGTCTCGTGATGAAATATTAATTCATGGATGTGATAATAATGAATATCCTTGGTAGTAGTGCATGGATAATTCATGGATGTGATCTTAACGAATATCCTTGGTAGTAGTACATGGATAATTCGGTGATGTGGATTATTTATTGAACTGAGTCTCAGCGATAAAATATTGATAATAGACTTTTAATTCGTAGAAGATAGTAGATATCATGCTCTACTTGACTCTTCTAAAATACAATTGCATGTCTTTGGCATGTAGTGCAAGAATGAACTGTTAATGAATATCTTTGGTCCGTAGTGGAAATATGAATTTATTAGTATGATTATGGACATGAATTGTGATTTGGTATAACCATGGTCTTTGATATTTCAGGTAAAGACAGGTGATGAAAATTATCTTCGTCCTAGGTGCGAAGAGGAATTTAGAACCACAATTATGATTATGAGTTATTCACCTGATTGTGGACCAGGAATTGTTAAGTTGGTGATTTTTAACGTGGAGAAGATAATAGACTTTATGGTCTATTTGACTCTTCTAATGGATCGCTTTCGTTCACGCAACTATGGTTGAAAAGTTTTATCATCCGCCATATATGTTCTAAATCTCTCGATTCATATCGATAAAGGCTATTGATAATTTAATTATCTTTAGTCATGATATTTTTTTATCTTAGTTAGTTGTGCTCACCCTTCCGCTTCACAATTTCTTTTCGGGTAATAAGATCAGAATGGGTCGAGCGGGGGATAAGGGGAATAGAGCGGTGGTCTATAATTGTTGAGGTTCTCCCTAAATAGTATGAAAATAATTTTGTTGAGAACTTTAGATAAGTTTGTCGTATTGTATACGTCATTTGATATTTAATTTTGGTGAACCAAGAATAGGGTGAGGTGAACCCAACTTTGGAAGAGTGTTTTGCCTTTATCATACAAGATGTCTAATGACATACAACCTCGTGTTATCATAAAGACATGGTTGTGCACATCCACTTCTTTGAGTATATCTACGAAAGCACTACCTATATGATCTTGGAGTATATTTGAAATATAATTTTCACTTGAGACAACGAAGATAATTATATGTCAAGAGAAGACTCACCATTGGAAAGAAGAGGATAGTAATTTTCTTGTTTTTCTTTGGGGACTTTTTGGGTCAACCAAGGATAATTCTGTGGACATATGATATCTATCATCAAACCCGGACGCATGGCCTCCCATGCACACGAAGGTTTCTTGAGCACTTCCCAAAGATTTTAGTTTCTAAAGCAGTTTTTGGTATGTACTTTTATGTAAAGTACCATTGTAAGGTTGTGGTCGAGGCACCATGAAAGTTACATACATTTGCATTAAAACTCACTGACTTATATCTGTTGTCGCATCGCATTGACGCAGTTCAACGATTAATATAAATGAAGTTTGTATTTGATTTTTATAGTGTGATATCTGACGACTCAAGATGGGTCGTGTGAACCTATTTTGGGGGCGTCACATTTACTCTCATTCAAAGGAGTAGTGTCATGGGTTATGTTAAGGTCATGGGTTGAGTTACTTGGGTAATTGGAAAAGTTCATGGGTTACGATGGTTATGATGAGTCATGGTAAAAAAATGACTTAATCACTTAATTTGGGCCCACTACTAATGCGTGAGAGCCTTGGCTTGACGCCCAAGGTGTTGCCTTACCCTTCTCCAACGCCATGACGCCTAGTCGGCGCCATGACAGCTATGATATTGTCCAACAATATGTAAAATATGAATTGGACACTGTGAGGAACTACATATGCAATTTGCTCTCTGTATGCAGTGTCTGAATTCAATGAGATGGTAGTGTCTTGGACAAAATGTTACTTGTTAGTATGATGTAGTTGCTTCCTATAATTGTTTTACTGGTAATTATATTGGTTAGCACATATACAGCTTCTTAATTAACGTCTGGCATTCATTTATGAGCAGGTTAACACTGAGAGGGCTATTCGTCATGCAATTCAAGAGCGCCTTCCGATAGTAGTTGTGATAAATAAGGTATTTCCTAAATCCATCTAGTGCTACTAAATATTTACTTTTGCTTGTTTTAGTAGTTCCCAATTAACAGGCTTGTGGTTTTTGTCTTGTTATTTATAAGTATTCATTCACTATATTTCTGTAGGTTGACAGGTTGATAACTGAACTTAAAATGCCTCCAAAGGATGCTTACCATAAACTAAGGCATACCATTGAAGTCATCAATAACCACATAACTGCCGCCTCCTCAACTGCTGGAGATGTCCAAATTATTGATCCAGCAGCTGGAAATGTTTGTTTTGCAAGCAGTAGCGCAGGGTGGTGTTTCACTCTGCACTCGTTTGCAAAACTCTATGTCAAACTTCATGGTATTCCATTTGATGCTATGAATTTTGCCTCACGCCTTTGGGGAGATTATTACTTTGATCCTGATACCAGAGGTTTTAAGAAGAAACAACCTTCAGGCGGAGTTGAAAGGTCGTTTGTCCAGTTTGTGCTGGAACCTCTTTACAAAATTTATAGCCAAGTAGTTGGAGAACATAAGAAGAGTGGAGACAACACTCGCAGAACTTGGTGTAACTCTCAGCAATGCAGCTTACAAGTTAAATGTTAGGCCTCTGCTGAAGTTGGCATGTAGCTCTGTTTTTGGATCTGCAACAGGGTTTACTGACATGCTGGTTCATCACATACCTTCCGCCAAAGATTCGGTGACCAGGAAGGCTGAACATATTTATACCGGGCCCAAGGACTCTGCGATATACAAAGCCATGGAAGACTCCGATCCTTCTGGGCCCCTGATGGTTAATGTGACCAAATTGTACCCTAAGTCTGATTGCAGCGTATTTGATGTGTTTGGTAGGGTTTACAGTGGTGAAATCCATACTGGGCAGACTGTTCGTGTTTTGGGAGAAGGCTATTCACCAGATGATGAGGAGGATATGACTGTAAAAGAAGTAACAAAACTATGGGTTTATCAAGCTCGTTATAGAATACCTGTTAGCAAGGCTCCTCCTGGTTCTTGGGTTCTGATTGAAGGTGTGGATGCTTCAATTATGAAGACTGCGACACTTTGTAATTTCGATTATGATGAGGACATATACATATTTCGGCCTCTTCAGTTTAATACTCTTCCAGTGGTGAAAACAGCAACTGAGCCTTTAAATCCAAGTGAATTGCCAAAAATGGTGGAGGGTCTTAGGAAGATCAGCAAGAGTTATCCTCTTGCAATTACTAAAGTTGAGGAGTCTGGAGAGCATACTATTTTAGGTACTGGTGAGTTATACTTAGATTCTATTATGAAGGATCTGAGGGAGCTTTACTCAGAAGTGGAAGTCAAGGTATTGACAAATTTATTTTCTCATTTCTCCTTTTATCTGTCAAATGAATACTTCAATTCAATCCGTACTCTTTTATCTTGTAGGATATGTACTTTTTGTTAGTTACATATTTTCTCTTTTTTTAATTCTATGCACATATTGTAGGTGGCAGAACCTGTTGTCTCATTCTGTGAAACAGTAGTGGAGTCTTCATCAATGAAATGTTTTGCTGAAACACCCAACAAGAAAAATAAAATAACAATGGTATGAAAGCCATAAAGTTTTCCTTAGTTCTAGGGCTATTCACGTTTTTTCTTCTCCAGATAGGGTAATTGTTAATTTCATTCTCTAGATCGCAGAGCCATTGGAGAGAGGGCTTGCTGAGGACATTGAGAATGGTGTTGTAAGCATTGATTGGCCTCGAAAGAAACTAGGGGATTTTTTCCAAACAAAATATGACTGGGATCTGCTTGCTGCACGGTCTATTTGGGCATTTGGGCCTGATAAACAGGTAATATATATAATAAATGCTTTTACTTGTCTAAAAGTTTATACTAAACATGTTAAATGCTTCTGTAGTTGCAAAATGAATAGTTGCTACTTTTAACAATAGGTTAATTATAGCATTACTCATCGAAACTCCCCAGCAGTTGATTTATCATCATCATATTCTTACTTCAATATATATTTCATTGCTAATTTCACTTTCATGTTTTAAACTGACATTCATCATACTTTTAGGGACCTAACATTCTGTTAGATGACACACTCTCAAGTGAAGTTGATAAAAGCTTGCTGAATGCTGTTAAAGATTCCATTGTTCAAGGGTAAACAGGCAAAACCTTCATTGCCTCCAATGGATATTATTTATGGCCTTCTAATAAAAATGGACTTGTTTATTATTTGCAGATTTCAGTGGGGTGCTCGAGAAGGACCCCTCTGTGATGAGCCGATCAGAAATGTTAGATTCAAGATAGTTGATGCAAGGATTGCACCTGAACCATTGAATCGTGGAACTGGTCAGATCATTCCAACAGCTCGACGTGTGGCTTATTCAGCTTTTCTTATGGCGACCCCACGACTCATGGAACCTGTATATTACGTGGAGGTAGTTAATCAGTACTGTGAATTATCTACTTAATATGGTTACGTATAGAAATGACTTAAATATTTACCTCACATTAAACAAAGTTTCGATAAAAGTGAACTTTTTTGATATATAATTTCTTTTTGAATTTAGTGTGAACTTGTTTACAGCAGTAACATCCTTCATATGTACAATTTGCGTAAGAATGAGTAATATAGCTGGCAAATTTGCAATTTTGTAAAAAATTGATTGTTTAACTTTAGGGACTCATGTACCTAAGAGCTTTCAAGAAATGAAAGGACTCAAAAATGGATGAAGGAGAGTACTACTTAATAGGTCTCTTCTTTTAACTTGGTGAATGGAAATATGATTGGGCATGAAGCTGATTAGCAATGGATGTTTTCAACTCAAAAACATTTGGTTAATGTTTTATTAGTCTTCATTTTCTGAAAAACTTTTCATATTAGAAGCATATGAAAGGTTTTTGGCTGAAGTTTGGTTGAACTTTCTTCCATGTGTATTAAATTCTTTACCTTTTCTACTTGAAATTGTTTCAAACAGAAGATCTTACTCATTGGATATTTGACTGTCTCAACTCTTTAGTAGCACCTATTGAATTTTCTCCTATATCTTATTAGCTTTCTAACGAACTAATTTGGTGTTTCAGATACAAACACCAATAGACTGCGGGTCTGCCATTTACACTGTGTTGTCTAGAAGGAGAGGGCATGTCACAGATGATGTTCCACAGCCAGGGACACCAGCCTATATTGTAAAGGTTTGTTTCATATTTACAGGATGTTAATGACTGTTTTGCTTTTCCCATACGTAGGAAATGCAATTAGACAACTAACGAGTTGCGTAGTAGTTGAAGTGCAAATGGCATTCTCATTTTATAGCTATTCCCATGTATTTTTGTTTTGGTCTACTCTCCTGACCATTTGAGCTCAAACCTGGAGGAAAATCCTTTAGATCCTTTTAGACATGGTCTAGATGTTGGTTATTAACTCTATGTTTATAGTTCTGTTCATTTTTGAGCTCATATATGATTTTTTTTTCTTTTGTTTGGAATTTCAGGCGTTCCTGCCTGTTATCGAGTCATTCGGATTTGAGACGGACTTGAGATACCACACTCAAGGGCAGGCATTTTGCCTTTCAGTTTTGGATCATTGGGCTATAGTTCCAGGGGATCCCCTGGACAAGAGCATCATCTTAAGACCCCTTGAGCCTGCACCTATTCAGCACCTGGCTCGGGAGTTCATGGTCAAGACGAGGCGCAGAAAGGTATAAATATCTACTTGATGACGTGAAATAAAGTTCCCATCCTCTCTATTTCATACGTCGCTTCCCATAAAAAAAAAAATCAGAGACGTTTTGTCTGTTGTGAGAAAACAGAGAAAGTATTGTAATAACCCATATTTTTTTTTAAAATTAAATATTAATTAATTTTATTGTATACAATTGTATTTAAATTGGAAAAGGTAAATGATTTTTGTTTCCCTCTTTTCTTCTTTGTTTTGTTTGGAAAATTAAATTATTTTAGTAGGTAATTAAATAACTGATTAAATTAAAATTGAGAAAGATAATTCCTTTTGTTAAAATCTTATGGTAAAATTATTCGGAGCGGGAAGCTACTTGGGAGATAGATGAGTCTATTCGAGCAGAGTATCCACATCTTTTGATAATTAGGTACGTTCATTCTTTTGATTTCGGGGACGGAATCCTTTTAAGGGGTAGGTGATGTAATACCCGGTAAAATAATAATAATAATAATAATAATAATAATATTTAAAATAAAAACAATTGGTTAGATCTTTGTCATGTGTGGAATATAAACGTTTTACGAATTAAAAATAATTTTAAATATTTTGGGTATTCGAATCGTATTTAGATGAAGAGAAATTTTTGTGATTTTGAATTATGTTAGAAAATGCGTTTACAAGAATTAAACTCAAAGATATTATGATTTTACCGCACCAACGGTGGATCATATATGTGATCTAATTTGATGCAACACGAAGAACCTTACAAGGCTTGACACACAGTGGTATTTAATCTTTTACAAGTACATTGATAATTACATTGGGATGAGATGACTTATCCGTTGATTGTTATAAATGGCGACTAATACGTCAGTAACTAAACTTATTTATTTATTTTGTAGCTTATTTGAATTAGGGACGGAATTATTTTTAAGGGTGAAAATGTAATAACCCATATTTTTAAAAAATTAAATATTAATTAATTTTATTGTATACAATTGTATTTAAATTGGAAAAGGTAAATGATTTTGTTTCCCTCTTTTCTTCTTTGTTTTGTTTGGAAAATTAAATTATTTTAGTAGATAATTAAATAACTGATTAAATTAAAATTGAGAAAGATAATTCCTTTTGTTAAAGTCTTGTGGTAAAATTATTCGGAGCGGGAAGCTACTTGGGAGATAGATAAGTCTATTCGAGCGGAATATCCGCATCTTTTGATAATTAGGTACGTTCATTCTTTTGATTCCGGGGACGGAATCCTTTTAAGGGGTAGGTGATGTAATACCCGGTAAAATAATAATAATAATAATAATAATAATAATAATAATAATATTTAAATCCATATTTTAATTGGGCTTTTCTTATGTTAGGTCAAATTGTGTTTAATTTGTGTGAACTATAATAAGTATGTGATTACATTAATTTGGGCTTTTATACTAATTGGGTCTATTTTGTATTTGGGTAATAGTAAAATCCTATTATAATTAGGAGAGTTAGTAAAACAAAATAATAATAAATACTAAAACCTAATCATACATGCGGTACAAATCAAAAAGAAAAGAAAAAGTGGTTGGCGGCTGCTGTGAAGAGAGATCAAAAGGAAGAGCAAATTTGCAAATTCACTCTGTTGCATAGGAAGCCAAAAGGTATTATAACTTTGCTATTATTAATGAATTGTTGTAAACTATTATTGTAATAATAACTATAATATAAGCCTAATAGATTTTGGGAGATGAAGTAGTTGAACTTTGAATTCTGAGTACCAATCCTTTCACTAAACTTTAATTCTGTTAGTGTTCTTTTTGGGTAATATATGTGTATGTATAAGAATGCTTATGATAGTCATGTAAAATTTAGTTACGGTTTTGACAAAAAAAAAATAAAATAAAAATTTAACGTCATCATGCAATTAATTGAAAGGCTGCTCCTCCTGTTATATAATAAAGATGATTTATATATCAAATTGCCTGCAGCGGTATATATAGTATATTTCGGTAATTTTAAGTTATATTTCGTTAATTTTAAATTATATATATATTATATGTTAATAAATTTTGGTCGTGAACTTATAAATAAAATTAGTAAATTAAATTGAAGTTATGCATATTAATTTGAATTAATTAATTTTGCCGACTTAGTTATAAAAGTTTTAATAATAAATTTAATAGTATTATGTTATTAATGATTGGATTGTAATAAAATCTTATTAAATTATTTAAATTGAACGGAAAGAATTTTTAGAGTTATACTTGGAATATAAATTTTGGAGTATTAATAATTGATATAAGGCGATGATTAAAGGCATATTAAATAGATTATGAATTATTTTGGGAATTATTAGTTTGGATTATTTTAATTTGAGGTGAATATGTTTAGGTTGTGAATGACGTTTCGTATTTGATATCGTTGACATTTGATGGTAAGATTTGGTGGAGTGTGCTATAAATGGTTTGGAAGTATCAGGTACGGATTCCGTACTCTTTCTGCGATACTCTTGTTAAATTTGATTTGTTCGTTTTGTCGCTTGTTCGAATTTCGTTATTATTTCACATAATTGTTTCCTGTGAAATAAATATATTAGTTTCATTTTGGAGTTGATACATATGACTCGTATTTGTACTCTTTGAATTAGGTTATCATGTTTAATATTTATTTTTGATAATTGTAAATGTGCATGTTGTTACCTTCTTTTGAGACCTTGCGACCATAATTTGATTTGGTTCAACATATACATATAGAACCCTTTTGTTAGTATTATGTCGCATGTGTTGTGACATAGTATTTTTTATTAATATACCGTAGGGTATACATTTATAACCACTGCGTGGGGTACCACGAGCATGTCGTCTTAGCACGAGAGGCATGACACTTTAAAATGGCGGTGTGATTAGTCCTGGCGTCTCTATTTTGTGCTCCGGTGGGAGTTGGGCATTTGGTGTTTTGTTGTGGGGAGGCGTATGGGTCGACCTAGTTTTCTGATACGTTAAGATTCTGCGCGGATTGGTGATGTTTGTGCCAAACACACCTTAGATTTCTGCACGATCTGGATTGCTCGATCGGGATGTGTGATTGCTCGTGGTGGCATTATTTTGATTGTACGTGTGACATTATTTGACTTGACTGTGTGGCAAGGTATATTACTATTTATTTTGAGCTCGGTATGAAATAACACCAAGCCATTTGATTCAGCCTATTATTTCGTTGTGTTAGTTTTGTTCATTTCGTTTCAGTTCGTTTCGTCTCTTTTCATTTAATTGAGTTAGTTATTTCAGTTCATTATTTGTATTCTATATCCGTCTTTGGGCATTTGTATTTCGTCTTTGTTTTTTTTCTTTGGAGTTTGCGAGGGGGTGATTCAGGGCTAATGTGGTGAGAGTTTTGCCTTTGACCATTTAGGTTGATTCGAATTTTAAGTTTAGTGCTCTGTTTATTTATTTTAAGGTTTGTTGTGCTTCGCACGTGACCTCCTTTTCCTTTTCGGGAAGGGGGTGTTACAAGTATGTTGAAATATTTTTCTTTTACTCGTTGCCTCCCAGAAATATCGCATCCACATATTAAACAGTTTGTTTGTACACAGTTTTAACTCGTGTCCTTATAGTGGCATCTATTATTTGTGTTTTGCATTGGCTTTGACAGGGAATGAGCGAGGACGTCAGCATCAACAAGTTCTTTGATGAAGCCATGGTTGTGGAGCTTGCTCAGCAGGATGCCGATCTCCATCTGCAGATGATGGAACTGCTGTCTTTTGTATAACTCTAGTCTACCAGAATGATATTTCAGTTTTTTTTTGTCTTTTATTACATCTTTTCAGGTTTGTCATGATACTTAGTTTGGTCAAAGTAGTTCTGTATCTGTGTAAGCAGTATTCGATCATTGAAAAACTTGAAACTCCAAAATGGATTTCCCCTGCAAGCAGAGCTCTTCTTTTCAAATATGGAAATTGAGTTTTTACTAATATTTGATTGATCAGTAAATTTAGCACGTACTGTAGTGACATTTCAATGGTCTGTCTGACTTGTGATTTATCTATATGCCATGAGGTTGTGCAGTTATTGCCAATTATTGAATCATAGTATATAAATTGAATTATTATTTCAATAATTCTGGGGCGACAGGCATTTTGTGACCGGGTGAGCTGGCTCTGCCACATCAGCTATTGATATATCAATAATTCTACAGCAGAGAAGAAAGAAAAGTGTAATTTACTTTACCAATATCACACTCTCTCTCCCTTTCTCGCCAAAAGGGTAAACTTTGCTCTTTCCTCTGGCATTGCTTTTTGCTCCGTTCTGCCATTTTTAACAGCTAAAAAAAAAAGCTTATAACTTGATATAAAGTATTTATACGCAAGTGGGGTAGCTTCCGTGTTTTTTGTCTCTGCCACATCAGCCTGTCCTAAAAAAAAGTCGCCAATACACGGTCCTGTAGAATTATTGTTGATACACGGTCCTGTCTACAAAACCTGTCCGCCAAGACTTTTCCATAAAAAAACTCAAGTTCATGCCATATCACTTCCCTCTCTTTACCAAACAGTTCCTTCTCTTCTCTCTTTACCACTCACCTTTCCTACCGCTGTTCCACTCTGCTTAGCTGCTCCCTTCCTTCTCTCTTCTAGCAGCCTTCAAGGTATGCATACCATTACTCTCTCAGAACATACCTTTAAATTTTTGTACTGCCAAGCTTCCTCCTACAACAGGGTTTAGGGACAAAATCATCCGGCTTTCAAGGTATCTTCTTCCCATTTCGTGTCCTCCCCCTTCTCCTACCGTTACTCTCTTATGCGCCTAAATTCTCAAAACCCTAAAATTTGTGCAAACTCTTGTTTTGGTTGAAATTCTTATGACTAAATCAAGGATTGACTAATTGTGCAAGTAATTTGTGTTCAGTGGTAAAGAAAGCCCATATTGTGGTCCGTTCTTCTTTATTAACCCTTACTTTTTTGTTTTGTGCACGGCCCCAATATTCTGTTTGATCTTCATGTTATTTGGATGTGGTTATATTGGTTCCCTTCAATTTAGAACTACGGATTCTGAATGTGCAATGTTGTACTGATAGTAGCTATATGGTACATACATCACCTCAAGTAAATTTAATTATGTTGAGGGAAGGATTAAGCTTAAACTGTGTGTAATACATATCAAAAGGAGATAAGTTGGGTTACCCTTGTAAATTTACTTGAGCAACTTACACATACATCACCTCAAGTAAATTTACTTGAGCTCTATACTCATGACTGTTTTGTCTCGCAGTTAAATTTAAGAAGTTGACATATTATCCCATGCATTTAATTTCATATATGGTAAATATGAAATTATAAGCACAAGGGATAGATAGGTTGGATTGGTACTTCTTGGTGGAGTAGTAGAAGGACCACAATAAGTAATCACTATCTGGTACTGGTGAGCAGTAAAGTTTATGGGAGCAATACCGAAACATTTTCCTTGTTTTCTTTGGACATTATATTGAAACCTTAATATCTTGCATTTAAATTTAGTTAGCTCAAACTGTTCCCTGTGTTTCATATCTTGTAGTAACAGAAGTTTAACATGAATTAATAGAAGGTAATATATTTAATTATCAACATCATCACTTGATAAACTTAATATATCCCCTAGAAGGAAACTGAATTCGTAGAGATGCTTGAAACGAAATAGACTTACAAATCACCCCTCAAGTGCACCAACATTTTACAGATTGCACCCATTGCAATTTAAAATGAAACGAATTTTGTTGCCCCCAAATCCCAATGGAGGATGAAAAATGATTTATATGTGAAAAATTTATAACAAAATTGAATTACTCCATCACAAAGTTAATATGTAACATATAAAATTAGTACTTTGAAGAAAACAAACCAACAACCTATACTGTCATACTGAATATGCACAACCAATACCTCTAAAGGTCTAATTTCAATTGAAAATAAGAATGAAACCCTATACCTCTAAAGGTCTAATACGTTATATAAGCAGCTTAGCAGCAAACTATATACGATTCTATGCATTTTATATTAGTACTTTCAAAGAATTGAGTGAAGATGTCAGACTCAGATCAGACCGGATGAGAGATCGAGAGAAAAGAGACGAAGAAGTTGCAGCAAAAGAAGAGAAAGAAGACAAGAAGAAATTAAGAAAAGGAGGACTCACCGACTTCTGATTCCGAGTTCGAGTCTTCGAGATCTGGATTCTTGGTTTGGGATGAGACTTGAGAGATTCAGATTGAGAGTTTGAGACTTGAGAGTTGAGACGAGAGTTTGACTTCAGAGTCTAGGGATTGGGGGGCTAGTAATGCGCTGAGCTGAGTCATTAGTATTACTTTATTTATTTTAAGTGATTTGTTTGTCAATAATTCTGGGGCGATCGGGGTTTAGGGACATTGTTGGCGACCCACATCAGTATGAGAGAGGGAAGAGAAATAAAAAAAATTACTCAAACCCAAACAAAGAAAAACCTCTCTCTCTTTCACGCTTCTCTCACTTTGCCGAACTGTCTGCTTCGCTCGGAACAAGCTTCTTTCTACAACAAGGCTTAGGGACAAAATCATCCGGCTTTCAAGGTATCTTCTTCCCATTTCGTGTCCTCCCCCTTCTCCTACCGTTACTCTCTTATACGCCTAAATTCTCAAAACCCTAAAATTTGTGCAAACTCTTGAGTATATCGACGTCTACTTCAATATGTTAACCCTACATACATTTAATTTGTATCACCTTTAAAAATTCCTTTAGACATGCACTTAGATAACCTACTAAATATGAAAGGAGGCCATGCATGGGGGGCTAACGGTAGAGTAAGAAAATTGTGTTGAGGGCAAATTAGTCGCAATTTGAATTAGTTTAGTAAGAAGATGGGTCCCACTGCGAAAATAACAAATTAACAAGCGGAAATATCAATTCCCTTAAAAAATAGTGTTTGATAATTATTTTCTTTCTATACCCAAAACTCACAAACACAACATAGCGGAAAACTCCATTTGGTCTCCATTCCGGTTGCGGAAAACTCTCCTATAGAGACCTCAATCATTTACTTACGGATCTGGATAATCCTCTTTTTCTCTCTGATAAGCTCTCTGTATAATCAGATTGGTATGTCTTTTTGTCGTATAATTGTTACATACATATATACATATAGGGTTTTGGAATCCCTAGAGAGCTCAGCTACGATTCGGTGAAACCGCAATCGTATATTCCGGATTTCAACTAATAAATTTTTTTAGGGTTTAACAATGGCCTTGTTAATTTTGAATGAATATAGTGCTTTCTCAGTCCTTCCTCATGTGCTAATTCTAGGTTAATTTGGGTGTTTGTTGCCATAATTATCAAGTTACATACCCTCCAGACATATTCAATATAAACTCTTAAATGAATATCCAGACATTTCGAATCTATATGTATTTGTACACATTGTCATTTGGTATTGTACCTGAATTATTTTGGTGCTTTAAATGAATGTATGGTTACCAAACTGAATACCTTATTCATGGGTTGGCTGATGATATTGGTTGAGATTACCTTTTAGTACTACAATTTAGATAGGAAAGAGTATATGGTGGACCGTGGACATAAAAAAAGTACTCGTCTTGTTCCCAAAAAACACTAGTAAAGAGAGAAAACCAGCACTTGGTGGGAACTTTTGTCGGGAATATTAATATTTATCTTTATATGCGGGAAACTTAATTAGAAAGTCATTCAAAACAATTGGCACCAAAACGAATGAATCCTATGCTTCCAATTTTTGCAGGTTCGGAACTCTGGCTCAAAGACCCAATAAGAATCCTGCATCAGAATTCAGAAACGCATCAATTGATTGATCTGGTGGCGTTTTTATTGTTTTAGGGCACAAGATTGAGGAACAGAGGTCAACTATGGAAAGTTTTTCTTTCAAATCTCCAATAGCAGATTGAACTCAATTCCTGAAGCTGTTCAATACCACAAAACAGAACAATACGATGATGCAATCAAAGATAAGTTCATTCTTCAAACCCTCTTCTTCTGCACCAAAGATCCCAGATCCAATTCCCTTTTTGGACAATATATTTGACAAGGAGGAGGACACAAACATCGAAGAACCAGAAATTCTCATCAAATACAAACGCAGAGCTCCAAACCCAGATAGGTACATAAGCCCTTCTCTTTCTATTTAGAATTAGGTAGGTTCAGGGGCTATATACGTATACATATAGCTATTTATTGGAACTGAGGTGTAGATTTCATTTCATACGTCTATCTATGAATTGTTTTAGTCTCAATTGAAACTTTTGCATATGTAACAATTTTCTCACCCCCAGAGTTACTGCAGGATCATAGATGGGAGTAGAGCTGGCAATATTTTTTATTAACCCATCAACCTGTCCATCAACCCATGATTAAATGGGTTGAATTATCCATTTATCTTAGCAGGTTTTAGATGGGTTGGGTTAAATGGATAACAAATGTTATATGGGTCAAATGGATAAAAACATGGATAATAAATCGGTAAATCGAACGCTGTTCTTTACACACTTTATTTTATAGTGTTTGATTTCCCTCTGGCAACCTCCCCTCATGACAACGATAAGCTGGAAGGTCCTCTCACCACCATCTCTGACTAATAAATCCGACCAAGACGAGAAAGAAACGCAAATTGTGGATCTCGGTACTTGTAATTTCTCTATCCCTCGCATTTTTTTATCTCGTCTCTTTTTATTGCGTAGCCGTCACCGATCCATCTAGGACTTAGCATTCGGTTATAACCGAAAACCGAAATTTGTGTACTTTTGGTATCCGAACAAGTAACCGAAGTACCGATTTTCTTATTCGATTGTTAGGATAAATAACCAAATTAAGAAAATATTTCTCTGGATCGAGTCATTCTTTATCGATTGATACCATGAAAGTCAACTCAATTACACATCACACCACACAATGTGAGAATGCTTCATACATAATATGATAATAATACATAACTAAAACTAACAATACATAACCCTACCTTTTCGAGGCGCTTGGTTTGGCTGGTGGTTGGTCGATGTAGATGAGGGAACGCTTGATAAGAGATAAACAAACAAAGTCCGGGTCTTTGACTTGAAGAAACAACAAGCAATTTGTTATTTTGGGATGGATGATGGCACCATTTGATTGATCAAATGATTGGGTTCCTTCACGCTTTGATTGGAGGTATTATGACAAAGGTTGATTGGTTCTCGGGGTGTAACACCCCAATCCCATCGAAAGATAAGGGAAAATTTATTCAGATATAAGTAAGTAATTACTACCAATAGTACCTCAAGGTGACCTTTTGGGAGCTGTGGAAGTAATAAGATGAATGAGAAGAGACTTATTGGGTCAAGATGGTTTGAGGCCCTTATTGGGATGGATTTGATTGATTGGACTTAGGAATGACCAAAGATTTGTTCCGGACTGGATTTGACCGGGTTGTTTCATATGGTATCGTGAGCCGATTCTAAAGCTGTTCCTGGGTCATCCGATCGGTTCTTGGGAGGTGGGGACACAAGATAGGTTGATATTATCCTGATGGAGATGGAGGTCCGGAGGTGGGGACATGAACCCGGTAGGTATTATCCCACAATGGCTAGAGAGGCAAAGATCTTTAAGACTGCGGGACGTCGAGAAAAAAGTGGGGAGTTTGTACACCCAAATCCACATCGAAAGATAAGAAAAAAAATTTATGCAGATATGAGTAATTAAGTTACTACCAATAGTACCTTCAAGTCACCTTTGACCTTTTGGGAGATGACTGTGGTGGGCTAAGATGACCTAAGAAGATACTATTGGGCCAGTAGTTTGAGGCCTTATTGTGATGAATTTGATTCGATTCGGACTTGGAAATTGACCCGAGTTGTTTCACAGGGAGGGGTGTAATTTTATGGTTATGGAGGGAGAAAAGGGGCTGATTTTGGGACAGATGATGTCACCCATTTGATTGAAGGAGATGATGAAACGAAGAGGAGGGAGAATAGAGATCGAGATCGAGTCGGTCTAATATGAGAGATGAGAGATCTAGATCTGAGACTTAGATAAGAGATAAAGACGAGAGATGGAGAGAGTAAGGAGCAAGAGTTCGGTAAGAGATAAAGACGAGAGATGGAGAGAATAAGGAGCAAGAGTTCGGTTAAATAAGATGAGAAAAGATAAGGCTTAATTTTTTTAACAACTTTTTCGGTTATTCGGGTAGACCGAAAAATGCTAAACTGAAGCCCGTAACCGTAAATCGAATTTTTTTTTTGGATATAACCGAATTATAAAAAATACCCAAATTAGTAAGAAATTTCGGTTAAATTATTTCGGTTTGTTTCGGTTATACCCGTTTTTTGCTCAGTCCTAGATCCATCACTTTGATTGCAGTGCGCATCTGAACTACAGTGGTTTGGATTGAAGATTTGATTGATCCCTTTATGTGAATGTATATAGGGATCCACTGAGATTTTGGCCGTTAGATATGCTTGATTAGATTTTATTTTTATTTTTTGGAGTAATTCTATCCCTCTGTTTTGCTGAAAATTAGGGGTGGATGATCTTTGAAACTTGAATTGTAAATTTTCTTCTTTCACAGTGAGAAATAGAATGTGCTTCGAGAAAGAAGAGGAGAGATTAAAGAGAAGCAGATGAGTTGGTTTTCCTCTTTTCAGCTATTTTTATGTTGTGACATAAAAAATGACGGTATGTTATATGGGTTAATGGGGTTAACGCATATCCATTTAATTTTATCCATCTTCAACCCATTTATTAGTGACCCATTAATGATCCAATCTAGTATCTCACAACCCATTTAATTTTATCCATCTCCCAATAAATCAACTCATTTGCCACCTCTAGATGGGAGGAATAATTGGCAGTATGTTAACTGAGGCTTTTCATAAACGTTAGTATTATTAATTATATGTTTGCATATAGCATCTAGATTTTGTTCCATTAAATTATGTTTATCTTTCATCAATTTTTGAAGACTCTTTAACCTAGTTCTCAGTTTTATTGGTGTTATTCTTTGATAAAAACCAGTATTGAAAATATGATGACAAATTTATTTCTCTTATTTATTTATTTATTTATTTATTTATTATTTACTTAGTATTATTTTGTTTTACAGTTGCTAAAGTAAAGATGATGAAATGCCATATATCCATTATGTGAGATAGTGCAATCTCAATCTTAATAAGGTTTTGAGTGATTATCTTATGTTTATTCTTATTTTTTGTATGACAGTGGAAGTGATGGTGGTTCAATTGGAAAAGGGTCACAGATACCTAATCCGGGGGATTCTTTGTCCAAAACGATGACAGCTAAGTCCTCAAATGTTCTGAATAAGAAGAGAAACTATACACAGTTCCATTTGGAGTTGGGACAGTCTGATTTTTTATTGCATACATGTAGTACATGTGGGTTCAAGTATGCTACTGGCGATGAAGGGGATGAGAAGGTTCACAACTCATTTCACAAAAATTATACACATGGGATTCAATTTAAGGTACTTCTGTTGGGAACTCAATTTCATTGCTTTGTGATTGTGTTGCTGTCTCATTTTGATACTTTATTAGTTAAATTGCTACTTTATGGTAAAAGGGCTGGCGCAACAAAAGGGTTATCCATATGGCTTCACTGGAAGGAGGACGGATTATACTGGTGTTGGATGATGACCCTCCTACTCAGAGAAACAAGGTACAAATCCACATTTGGATTGTAAAAGCCATTTGTATGCATCATTTACTTATGGCTAATATAAGAAGTTGGTTTGAGTGGTCTGTCTTGTTGGAGCTTATTGAGACAGTAATACATTGGCAGGTTCAGGAGGTTATAAAAATGATGGAGATGGAGCTTGGAGATGGATGGATATGCAATAAACTTTGTAAGGTGATCATAATTTGGCTTCTATTTACTTCGAAGAATCTACATTTTCTTAATTTTTTTAAATATTGGATTCCAAGTTATTTTTGTTAACATAGCTTTATGCTGATAGCTACCTCTCCAATCTGTATTCCGTACACAATTTTTGAACTCATCCCAAAATGTTTGTGTTACCTGAATTATTCCTCATTATTCCAGAACTATAATAATGCTTCCCTCTTTTCCTGTATCATTAGAAACAATGTTTTAAATTGTTTCCAAGTCACTTTCAAATTCCAAAATACTTCTATTATAATTCATTTGTTTTATAAATCCTATTCTCTTCAAGTTTATTTGTCCAGAATTCTACATGCTGCAGGTGTATCTATTTATTTCCTCCAATAGAATTTCTGGCTGTTTAGTTGCAGAACAGATAGAAAAGGCATATAGGGTTCTCTCAAGCACAGGGGATGGGTTATCTAATGTTAATTGTACAAAAGAAGAAATTATAGGTTCAACTACACTGCAATTTGGTGATGTGAGCTTTCAGAGAGAAAGGGTAAGAAGAGCTCCATTTGCCAAAAATCCTGAGGTATTGGATGGCAGCGTCAGTGGAGCAATTTTGTGTGGAAAAGAAGCTGTGTCTGCTCTGTGTGGCATTAGAGCCATTTGGGTTACTCCTTCAAACAGAAGAAAACACATTGCCACTCATTTGTTGGATGCTGTAAGGTAATTCAAGACTGTTGCCTTTTAAGTTCTGATTTAACTATTTTGCAAACTTCCAATTGAATTTTTATATGCAACTAAAAAAAGAGAATGTTAAACTGAAAGTTGGATGAAGTATGCCCTAGATAGATGCATTCAGTAGGACCAGAGAACTGAAATCTAACTAGAATCCCTTTTCTAAGCCACCATGGTAAGTGGAGATATTTATTAAAGTTGTCAAGAGTCAAGTTCTATGATAACCGAAAATAACAGAATTACGGATTATAGATTTAGCCTTAAGAATTAGGTTCTGGCAGCCAGAGACCGTGAGCTTCAATTGACTCCTATAACTATATTTATTGTTTAAATCCCTATTTTACAGCGATAGGGATCTTGTTATGTGATAATTTCAAATTCTTTGACTACAGTAACACATTCCTGATGATGCAACAGGGAGTGCAAGAGGAAAGAATTCTGCTTTGATTTATAACCAATGCTAAAAAAAATTTAGGGAAACACAATGAAAACCTTGAAAGGGATTGAAAACGTAAAATTATGGAAGCTCTAAGACCTCAAAATCAAAAGGCAATTATTCGTTAATTAAAAGGTCCCTTGCAAAGCTGTGGCTACTAGTTATAGAAAACAAAATACCAAAAACCCTAATAAATTTAATCCCAACTTTCTATCAACTCTTAACTCTAATTTGAGCCATACAATATAACTTAAATAATAGTAGTATTATACACTTAAAAGCCCTTGAACATAATCTTACTGCAGCATGAACACTTATCTATGCTTGTCCATCATTCCTCCTGCATCACTTGAGAATATACTGATATGCCAACAACACTGGTGTTACTGTTCCTAACTTTCACCCCTGGGATGGATGTTAATTTTATAACCTGAACTTGTTTTTCGACTTGTTACCAATGTGGTTTGTGTTTGCCAGTTCTAAAGTCTATATGGTCTTAATCCAGGAAAAGCTTTTGCACGGGTTTAATCCTAGAAAATTCCCATTTGGCATTCTCTCAGCCAACCTCAGTTGGAATGGCACTGGCTTCCGGTTATTTTGGCACTGCCTCATTCTTGGTCTACAAAACTACTGAATGGGAGTAGTTTCCATCGTGTTATTCTAATATGATACATTTTTGCTTTTAGAGTATAGCATGCCATTACATTTTTTTTTGGGGTGATAAGAGTACTATTATGCTATTCTACTATTAGTATATTTTTAGCTAATGCTAGGGATATGTTTGGAAAACTGAATCCGTTCACGGTCCGGGACCATTCATCTTTTAACAAATGTATATCTAATTTTGAAATGGAGGAAGTATATATAAACGTAGTTCTGTTAGCTGTAACAAATTATGTTAGTGATGTAAATACTATTGAGTGTGATATGAGCAGCAATTATACTTCCGGAGCAGGAGTTTGAATACATTATACACCATGCGTTTAGTTTTTTTTAGAGGAGTAGTAGTAGTATTTTAAGTTTGTTCTAAGTTTAACTTTTTCATAAATCTACCCTCTTAAATTTATTAAGTTTTAATTTCCTAAAAAAAAGGTTCAGCATAGGCACTGATGGTTCACTCTAATAAGCACGATCAAAGTTCAGGAACTTCATTGTGCCTGGGTGATATTTCCATTTGTGAGAAATGATTTAATTCTAATTAGGAGGAGGCTTGTTGATTGGTATCAAGGATATATTCGTCAAATATCCAGCAGAGCTGAACAGATTTGCCAGTGCTAGTGCCGTTTTAGGCTAATAGTAACATTTACCCTGATTACATGCATGCACGCTGATCTTAATATGATGCCTATATATCATCATAAAAAATAATCTAAATTTTTATTTGTTTTGTTATTACTATTTACTACTACTACTACTACTAATCTTGGGCTTGTGGACTCCAACCCGACTTGATTAATGGGCTCTGTATATAGTGTCTCAACGTGGGTTCTTGGTTGTGTGTGACTTTAGCAATCATGGATACCCATCCGTGTTGCAATAGTATTATCAATACTATTTTTGTTGCAAATGGGAAAAGTATCTACTGGTTTGAGATATTTTTATGTTTAAATTTTATATAAATTTATTTATTTTGCATTTTGATTGGTACAACCATGAATATTAATATATATATCAAATTTAGTAAATGTATCATCTTTTTAAATATGAATAAATAAAGAATTAAATAAGATTATTATTATTGATATTTTTATAAATAAATTTAACAATTTTTCGTGATCACGTGAATAATAAATGGGACCTCGTAAAAATATTATGTCTCTATTTTGATTATTTAATTTTGATTGATGTTTGGAATCATGTGACAATTGGGTTGGCGCCACACAAACTGAAAGTCACATGCGGTGTACAAAGCTTAGTTTATGGACAAACTCTGGTGGGGGCGACCTTCACATGCTCTCTCTCTCTCACATGCCCCTTCAACTTCAAATCTTCAATCCCATCTCCTCCTTATGTAGCTACCACCACCATGACAATATTTAAGACCATGTTTTTTGCAGAAAAAAAGTCAAAAAAGATAAGAATAATGCTAGAGACACAAATTATTTTACAAACTGTTGATGTGGTATATTCCATCTCAGTATATTGTGTGGGGTCGAAAACTATATTGAAACAATTTGTTAATCAATATGTTGAGGTGGAGTATGTCACATCAGTAATTTGTAAAATGTTTGTGAAATCGTTTGTGTCTTTAACATTACTCAAAAGATAAATATCAATAATAAATAATGCATTCTTATTTAATCATTTATATTAGGTATACAATTTGACATTTAAAATCAATCGACGACATATTAAATTTTAATATTAATATATGTTATAATAAAATAAATTTTGTGATTAATAATTTTGTTATATACTATACAACTATAATATTATAATAATAGTATATATCTATTAAAATTAAATAATCAATTTAAAATTTAATATATTGTCTTTTGATCCAAAAAATTAAATTGTATCTCTAATTTTGAAACGAATAGAGTATAATGTACTATTTAAAAAAAACATTCTTATTTTTGGAAAGGGCGTAGTGCATATAATGTATTCATAATTATAATGACTAATTATTTTCTCCATTATTATACTTTATTTATTGTTACAATATGGCTAAACACAAAAAACAACGGAAATTAAAGACAACAAAAATCAAACAAAAAAAGGACCGATACAAAAGATATCACTGTATCAAAATTTGAAGAATAAAATGTATAGAGAGAAATGTCAACTCCAATTTTATTTTGTTTTTTGAAAGTCTTATTTTTTTGAAAAATATAATATAATTTTATAATCGAGTACATTATCAATATTATAATATTAAAAATCAATCAAACCTCATTAAATTATAAAAAAAACAAACTCACATACAATTATGAACACAGTATCTCAGTATACTAGGCTAAGAATTGATCGGCGTCAACTCCAAATTTTGGATACATCCAAATTTATTCATTTTTTTTTTTTTAATAAATGAGCTCAAATAACATAACAAATGTAATTACATACTAGCTGAATCTCATTATGAAAAAAGCTGTTTAATAATTAACGTGTCTAAAACATCTGAATGACATAATTTTATTATTTTACCCCTCTCAAAAAATTCAAAGTAGTTGTAAATTTATTTAATATTACTTAATATAATAGTTAATCTTTTTTTAATTTTTTCAGCTGCTCAATCAGCTATTCGGTCAAAAAAATCTGACTTAGCCATTCAGCTCAATTATCTGACCGATTCAGCCATTTAAACTTCTTTTTTTCAAAATAAACGCACTTAATGGCTGACCGATTCAACCATCCAACCATTCAGATGTATTCAGTCCTAAACAAACAACCCCTCAAATTCAGATTCATTCAATTTTTATCAAACACCCCGTTAATCTACCATTGACTCACCTAAAAAATTATGACAGAATGTATTAATGATAACAGATCAAGTCCTTATTATATACACATACAAATGTCTAATATTAACCTAAGTGAGACTGGGGTGTTGCGAATACTATTTTTATAATTAATGGATTTAGTCATATTTATCACTTTAAAAAGTATTTACTTTTATTGGTGTGACAATATAAACTGATTTTAAATAACAGAATATATATATATATATATATATATATATATATATATATAATTAAAATGGGATCAAATAAATATAAAATGTTGAACTAAAATTCCCGCATAACATTTATGATTATACTAATCGATACTACTACTAGCAAACAAAACTATAACTACTACTAAATTCCCCCTTGAACGAGACTCCTCCTCCTCTTCCTCCATCGTCGCTACCTTGTCTGCCGCGTATCCAAAAGTGAAAAAAATAGTAAAAGAGAACCCTAAATAACTACTCCTACTCCTATCAAGCACTCACTCACTCTCACTCATTCCCTTTCTACTTTGTCACTCTAGCTAGCCTGCTTTGCTTCACCACCAGATCACCTACTGATTCCTTTTTCATTACTCTTTCTGTTCCCATTTATAATGTAGCTGCTGCTTCTGTGAGTTTATTGTATTGTGGGTGTGAATACTGTATTCATTTGATCGATTCCTTTCTTATCTAAGTGGATTGATGTGAGTAAAGATCCTTGCTTTTTTCTCTTCGATTTTGTTGATTTGATTCCAGTTTTTACTGCTGTGAATCTGAGCTATAGCACACACTTGATGATTCCTTGTTTGAGTTAGGGTTGCTTTACATATAGCTCTCTCTCTCTCTCTCTCTCTCTCTCTCTCTCTCTCTACATATGTATGTGTATATATTGTACATAGAAGGAAATTCATTAGGATACTCCTATCAAATATATTTGCAGGTTAATTAATTATTTGGGTCATATATTTTTAAGTAAGAAGAGTTTAGCCAGATCAGATCAAGCAACATTGTCAAAAATACCCTTTTAGTTTCTGCAGCTTGATGCCTTCTCTATTCCCTTGTGTGTGTGTTTCTATATAGATATGTATATGTATGCATCTATATATAGAAGTTCAATTTTTCTCTTTATGCGTGGGTGCGAGTGCCTACTCTAATTAAGGGTGAGTGTTATATTTATTTTCTTCAAATTTTAACCACAAGCTAGCAATGGGGAAAAATAAGCTTGGTTTCTCTTTGATTATGTTTGCTGTTTTGTGCCTGTAATTTGATTACTTTGTTTGTTTATGATTGGTGTCCTGAACCTAACTGATTGATTTTTGCGTTTCATGTAATTATCAGTGAATCGGTTTAAAATGGGAGATGCAGGGATTGCTTTGGTGGTTTTTATGTTATTTGGTGTTCTAATTATTGCAAAAGCAGATATATACATAGTAACTGTTGAAGGAGAGCCTGTTATTAGTTATCGAGGCGGGGTTGATGGTTTTGAAGCCACTGCTGTGGAATCTGATGAAGAGCTTGATGTCACCAGGTACTCAACAACTTTCATTTCCTGGAGGTTTATTTCTTCAGGAAATTAAACCTCATAGATGCGGTGCAACTGAGATGTTCTGTTATTATTGGTCATGTTTTTAGTTATTTATATAGTTAAATGTATGTATATATCTAGTGTAGTGATTTGATTGGATTCTTTATGCGTATCAGTGTTGGTCAAATGATACAAAAGTGCTTAAGTGGTCACTTGCATGTAACTTATCCTTCAAGATGAAGGTATGGTTGAGGTTGTGATAGTCTGGACACCATTTTAGTATTTCACGTGCTCACATTTCTGTGAAATTTTGATGAGTCTACCGCCAACAAAATGGACATTATTTCACTCCAGTGGGTAGTTTTTCTAGAAAGATGACTTATAAAAATGGGAAAAGGAAAAGCACAATTGAAGATATGTTGGTTATATTATTAATCTAAAGGAAGTGATCCAATGCAGACTGCATTAATGCTGTATCGATAACAAAGCCTAAAAATTACTTTTGTAAACAATAGAGGATTCTTAGCCAACAAGAAAATTATGCCGTATGTTCATTTTTCCATACTTGTTTTTTAGTGCTCGATATAACAGTAGTTTCTACTTATTTTTCTGGGTGGTTAATTTTAAGATTTTTGTAGTAAATTTAATTGTGCACACTCCAATTCAGTAATCAACTTCAAGACTTGGAATTTTTAATTCCTTACTCTTTCCCCTCTGTATTCTGCTTTATTTCAGTGAAATGGTTACTTCCTACCGCCGCCACCTTGAAAAGAAACATGATATGCTTCTTGGAATGCTGTTTGACCAAGGGACCTACAAGAAGCTCTACAGCTATCAACATCTTATTAACGGTTTTTCAGTTCACATTTCTCCTGAACAGGTGACAGCCTGTACTATCTTATTTTCTAAAATAAAAGAATTAATATCGATTCACAACAATTTGCCAGTGGGACTGATGTTTAGTCCTCCTGCATTCACGTATCCTTATGCAATTTAAATACATTAGTAGGCAGAAGCACTTAGATGCGCCCCTGGTGTGAAGTCTGTTGAGAGAGATTGGAAAGTTAGAAGACTTACCACGCACACCCCACAATTTTTGGGACTTCCAACTGGAGTATGGCCAACTGGGGGTGGTTTTGACAGGGCTGAGAGGACATTGTTATAGGATTTGTGGATTCTGGAATTTTCCCACGCCATCCAAGTTTTGGAAGCCACAATACTGAACCATATGGCCCTCTTCCAAGTACAGAGGGAAAATGCGAAGTTGATCCAGATACAAAGAGGGATTTCTGTAATGGGAAGATTATTGGAGCCCAACATTTTGCTGAAGCTGCAATAGCAGCTGGTGCATTTAATCCTATAATTGATTTTGCGTCTCCTTTAGACGGAGATGGGCATGGAAGGTTAGTAGTAACCATAATGCTTGTGTAGCTTTAACCTCATTGGGAGATGGTGCCTTTCTTACGTTCTTTCAAGTTTTTGTTTTTTTCTTGTTTTGTTTTTGAATAGTTAATTGTTGTTTAGTAAATTTTCATTGTTGTTGCATTGCATGGAGGGGAACCTTTTAGGTTTTAGGGAAGAAATTTAAAGTTTGTACTTGTGGCCAATTCCAAATTGGACTGGAACTTGAGGCATGCTGTATAAATTTAGTAGAACTGATTACTTTCATATTCATGGGCGGCAACAGATTATTACTTAATTTATCTGTCCTAGATTTATACATATGTGAGTTAACAATGTAACCATATAAGAAAAGCATGATAATCTGATCCTTTAATCAAATCATAATCTGACATACATATAGATAGCTAAACATCAAAATTGTCATGTGTATTATTGTGGGGCCAGTTTCTCTTGAAATTCAAAAAAATTGGCATCTAAGAGGAGAAAGATAAATATAAATCAATTGTACTGTATCATATAAATTTTATAACGTAATTATGCTTTTTTTTAATAAGTAGTTATGCTTTGATTTTGTCTTCACTCAAAGCTTGACAGCTTAACTTTTTGTACTGATTTTGGCATATGTGTAATTGTTTTCGTTGCTCCTCAATGCATACCACTGCTTCTTGTTTAGCTTTATATGGTTTATTATGATTCCTTTCATTTGCAAATTCTTTTTATGGCATATAACATTTTTTTTACTCTTCTTCTAATTGCGTTGGACCTGTGGCAATTCAATTTTGGTTCCTTTTTTCCCTCCTTCCATCTTTTAATCAGCGAAAAGTTTATGCATAAACAGTCACACTGCTGCCATTGCTGCTGGAAATAATGGGATACCTGTGAGAATGCATGGCTTTGAATTTGGAAAAGCTAGTGGGATGGCCCCCCGTGCCAGGTTAGGTTTTTGAACTCCTGTACTTTATAAATCCGTGAAAGTAATCATTTTAATTTTTTTTTTCCTCTCTTTTAGCTTGTGAAAAACAATTAGTTTCTTTTTCCTTGTGTAGGATTGCTGTGTACAAGGCACTCTACAGGCTTTTTGGAGGGTTTGTCTCAGATGTAGTAGCTGCCATTGAGCAGGTGTGCCAAAATGCCATCCTGTTATTCGAAATATATTTGATGCTTGTACTGATGTTGTTGCCGTTGTCTACTGAAATATTTTTTAGGCTGTACATTCATCACATAGCCCAAGTGTACAGCATATGGCACCCTTAACTTCCTTTAGCAAGCTCTCATAATCTGAGTCAATTCACCCTTTTGTTTCTTGGGATAATTATTCACCTTCATGAGCAATTATATGGGGGCTAACTTTGTTCACTTCCCAAGTGCTGTTGTATTTTTTCTTAATGAATCCATTCTTTCACTTTCTCTGTGTATATCGTTAACAGCTCATCAACAGTTCTGTGGCTGTCTTTCTGTCTCTCTTTTCCTTTCTCTCCCCCATCCCTTTTTTTTAAATTACTTGGTGTGAAGTGGTACATTGTTGGAATGAAATATAACTCCTGACATGGTCCTGATAGAAGCGATTATTGGAATGCAATCTGCATATCGTAGAATATTAGGGTGGTTACATATTTTTGTTTTTTGTTGTCTTTCCTCTCTTGTTCGTCCTTTGTTTTCTTTTAACCTTTTTATAATACGTATGTATGTGTTTTATATATGTGGTGGGTTATTATTTTTCATTCTTTTATTTTATTCTTTGTTTTTTCCTCATTTCGTCAGCTTTAGTCTAATATCTTTCCCATTGTCTTCCTACTTTACACTCTCATATGGATTCATTTTCAGCCTAATAAAAGGTGTCGTCGAGTTGAGTTATAATATCTAGAAAATAATGCCAACTTGTTCTGTGATTTTGCCTATCATGTTCCTTTTGTTACTGTTTCTATTAAATCACCATCATTTGTGAAGTTAGTCAGTTCATCCATCTTGCTCTTTTGGTGCAGAGAACAGGCCTTTGCTGCATAAATATCTGTAATAGGATGAGTTCTTGGGAATTTAAAGCTTCATCTGAAAAAAAAATTCTCTTTGACACATTCACGGTTCACCAGTTATGCAATCACTAACACCAATTTGTTTCCATAGTCTTGCTAGACGTGAAAGTTGGGATAATGATTGCAACTAGTGTAGGAGATTTACTTATAATAAGAATAGGCTAATTTGAAATGGAGATCAAGTTTCTAGAGCACAAGACTGGCTCTAATATGCCTCTTTCAATATATGAGACAGTTTCAAGTAAACTGTAAATAATTGAAGAAAAGAAGTATATTAGGTAACAGTAGCAGAATTGTGCTATGACGAGATTTTGGTACTTAAATTAAAGTTGATTTGATCACAACGGATTAAAATGTTTAGGTAAAATTTTTTTTGCAACAAGTTTAAACTTTCACTTAAAGTGTGTAGAAACCTAAATCTCTAGTATCAGTAAGCATTTATCCTGATGACACCAAACACTACTGATATCAAAATTTCAATATAAAATCACAATCCCTGCCACCACCATTAGCACATTACAGACTAGTTTAGTACAGAATTTGCTTAGCCTGTTGCATTGGGAATTCACATACTAGCTGTTGGAGTATCTAGTTACTTTAGGGCTCTTATCCAGCAGGCTTCATTGATTCAACATCCAAATAACAGTTTGCTATATGAGGAAAGTAAAAAGGGTATTCTGGAAATATATCTCAGAAATTAAATTTTCTCGACTTCTTGGAGAATATTTCTTGATGGCTTGGTTGCTTGTCACTTTAATCATTGCCGCACAAAGGATGGAACTCTTTGCTCAATACTTGTTAAGTGTCATAATGACGTGACACGAGATTGACATATTTTATTTTTCTATTCTTTACTTGTAATTCTTTTTGTTCTTTGACATTCTTCTAGGGATATCTGTTTACTTGTTTGTTGCTTTAAATGGTATTAATATGCACGGATATCTTTTGATAGGCTGTTCTTGATGGTGTGGACATTCTCAATCTCTCTGTGGGCCCAAACAGTCCTCCAGCTACCACAAAGACCACATTTTTAAACCCTTTTGATGCTACACTTCTTGCAGCTGTGAAAGCTGGTGTGTTTGTTGCTCAGGCAGCTGGAAATGGAGGCCCTTTTCCCAAAACCGTTTTGTCTTATAGTCCATGGATAGTATCTGTAGCTGCTGCGGTTGATGATCGTAGGTATAAAAATCATTTGACCCTGGGAAATGAGAAGATTCTACCTGGAATTGGATTGTCACGTAAGTTTATGCAGATTTATTATAGTTTTGGACTTATTAATGCAAACATGATCAGATTTAAAAATATCTTTTGTATTGCTTGATGACACTATTAACAATCGACCCTGAAACCAGAACTGTAGATCTTGATTTAATTACAAGGAAATCTTGTATAATATGAAAGGAAACAGTTGGTTACATTATTATTTATTCCGAAAAGAGCATCACTGTGACATGAATTCAGCGTGTTTCTATCTTATATAAATTATTTATGTATTATTAAGTCTTTAATGCAGTATATCTATTATCTATACTGATTACTTATTAAGTGTGGTAATTAATTGCACTCATTTTCTTTTAAAATAATATATTCCCAACCATTTTTAGCATGCAATTTTTTTTCTTACCAAGGTATCTACAACATCCTTTTTAGACAGCTTGTTCCGCTTACTTAATGATGGTGGATTATGCACCTGGGTCCTACTGCAGTCGTTTTTAGAGTGCTCTCATTTGTTACTTGGCAGTTATTCATGTTACTTTTTATTTGCTTCATCTACTGTTTTATTGATTTTTAAATCCATACCAGCTTGTTTTCTTCTAGGATTCTCTTCTATTTTCCATAATTCTTTATCAGGCTTTGTTATCCTGAAGCATGTTTTATGGCTTACTGCAGCTGCTACTCATGCAAATAGAACATTCACCCTGGTCGCAGCCAATGATGTGCTGTTGGATTCTTCAGTAATGAAGTATAGCCCTTCAGACTGCCAGAAGCCAGAAGTATTAAACAAGAACTTGGTGGAGGGAAATATACTTCTTTGTGGTTATTCCTTCAATTTTGTTGTTGGTACAGCGTCAGTTAAGAAAGTCTCAGAAACAGCCAAGAGCCTGGGTGCAATTGGCTTTGTTCTTGCTGTAGAAAATGTTTCCCCAGGAACTAAATTTGATCCTGTTCCTGTTGGTCTTCCGGGAATCCTGATCACAGATGTTAGTAAGTCAATGGTAAATATCACAATCCTTTTTCTCCGTATGTGTTGAAAACTGTCTAGAGTGAGGGGCATAGTACTCAAGTTGTGGTTCCTGAAGTTTGATACAAGTTCAGTATTGATCTTCAGGCAATTTTTTGTTGTATTGGGTGATACCATGGGCTCAGTATTGCTGTGCAGGCAACTCTGTGTTGTAATGGGTCAATATCGATTTATTTAAAATCATAATGTTTCTTGTCTGTGTCATGAATACTCGGTGGTTTTGTTAGCCAATTATGACGTAATTTCATGAACGGTGTCAAAGATGGATTGGATTATGATATGTCTACCAAAATAAATAAAGGAAGTATTTTCACTTTCCTGCTCAGTTTTGAAATGTCTTGGTTGCATGCCTGCTTGTCTTGCCTGATAATTGCCACACAAGACAAAACTAGATTACTCTGTGACCCATTCTGTTGCATCTGATTGATTATCTGTAACTCATATGTTTTCCATTCTTTTCATTGGTTCTCTTCCACATGTTCCTGAACCTTATTTTCTAACATTGGTTCCATGGGAATTCGTAGGAGCTCATAGACTACTACAATATCTCTACGTCAAGGGATTGGACTGGACGAGTGAAGAGTTTCAAAGCAATAGGAAGCATAGGAGATGGTTTAAGGCCTATACTTCACAAATCTGCACCGCAAGTAGCATTGTTCTCTGCTCGAGGACCCAATATAAAAGATTATAGCTTTCAAGATGCGGATCTTCTCAAACCAGATATTCTAGCTCCTGGTTCTTTAATTTGGGCTGCCTGGTCACCTAATGGGACAGATGAGGCTAATTATGTTGGTAAGTAATTATTATTACTAGTAAACTTAACTTGCTATCCTTTAAATATTATAAGCTTAATCCTAAAAAGTAGAAAATCCCCCTTAGTAACTTCTTTAGCTTCTGGACTGAAAAGGCTGAATTAATATGTAGATATATTACTTTCACTCGAAGGAAATGGCATATAACAAAGATTTCAGGTTATGTAATTCCACCTAAACTTTTTTTGCTCTCTGAAGAAATAGTAGGTTTATGGTACTTGTCCAAAATCAATAACTCATCTGTTGATTAGACGAGAGAATAATGCATTAAATACTAGCTCCATCTCAAAATGACAGTCCCATTTATTTATTTATTCTGAAATACCAAGGTTTGTTAGCATACTCGATAACATTTTGTTTGATAATCTTTTCCCAGCACAAATTTTAGTCTTAAAATTTAATAGTAAAAAAATTCATAAGAATAACTTTGTCCAAGCTATTGGGAAACATTAAGTAGCCAAATGGGACATGCAATTTAGAACAGAGGGAGTACCTGTATCTTTCTTAATTCTTATCTCCTCCTTTCCTTGGTTGCCAATTGAAAATATCAAAACCTTGTTTGGGGGGAAAGAAAGAATTAGAAAGAAAACTATAGTGCTTACATATTTGGGAATGAATATGTATGAAGCAGATTACCATCATAGGATAAGAAAGTATAGCATATCATGAACCAGGCGATGAAGAAAATTAAAAACGATATGATATGAGCCAACTCAAAAGACCTTTTTGCTTGGAGCAGGCGAAGGCTTTGCTATGATATCTGGAACTAGCATGGCTGCGCCACATATAGCAGGGATTTCTGCTCTCGTAAAGCAGAAGCACCCTCACTGGAGTCCTGCTGCCATCAAATCAGCCTTGATGACGACATCGACTAAGCTTGACAGAGCGGAGAGGCCTCTTCAAGCCCAACAATATTCTGGATCTGAAACCATGACACTGGTCCCAGCTACACCTTTTGATTATGGGAGTGGCCATGTAAATCCTAGAGCTGCTCTAGATCCCGGAGTCGTATTTGATGCAGGTAATTTTCTTTTCCTTATTTTTTCTATCTTTTCTTTTTTCCTTTCTATTATGATCAGATAGATGCTTTCTAGTTCTTGCTAAAGTGAAATTAACTGAGTTGGGAATTTGATGGAAAATTGACTGTTGACTAAAGTGAACCAAGCGAAAGCATTTACTTCCCGAGCTCATAAACTTTGTCTTGCTTGCTGTTCTTTTGTCATCCTTTGATCTAATTATATGGGTGGGAATTTGGGATAAGAAGCCAATATTGGTTGTGGAACAATGCAACTTTACATGATTGCTACAGATTTATCTCCCAACTATATTAAAAATTGATAATTTTATTTTGTGGTTCTAATTTATGTCTACACATTGTATGGGCCTACCCATGCGAATTTGTATTTTTTGCTTTCCCAAGGGAAAAAATTCTGCCCTCTTATCTTTTGGAGTCCGGCATATGCAAATATTATTTACATCAATTAAAATTGTTGATTATACTTGTAAACCTATCAAGTTTGGGTGTAGACCTAATACTGAGTTAATGTTCTTGCTTGTAGGTTATCAAGACTACCTGGGGTTCTTGTGCACTACATCTGGAATTGACGCTCACGAGATACGGAACTACACAAACTCACCGTGCAACTACACTCTCGGCCATCCGTCAAATCTAAATTCCCCATCCATTGCAATATCCCGTCTTGTGGAACTTCATTGTTGTCACCAGACGGTGACAAATGTTGGGGCGGAAGAAACTTATGTGATCACGGCAAGAATGGAACCAGCTGTGGCCATTGATACTAATCCTCCAGCTATGACTGTTAGAGCTGGTCAATCAAAGAAATTCTGGGTAACCCTCACTGTTAGATCAGTGACTGGAGCCTACAGTTTTGGAGAGGTGTTGATGAAAGGAAGCAGGGGGCACAGGGTCAGGATCCCTGTAGTAGCCATGGGTTATGACCGGTAAATTAGGTTGGTTGTTTGGTTGGCGGTCCAAGTGTTATGGTTGTGATATTCTTTGTAACATGTGGCAATAAGATAGATGTATTTATTGAAAGGAGTGATATATATATATATATATATATGGTGATGTAAAAATTAGTAGTAAAAAGGGGGCAGACTCCTAGTTTACTCGTATAAGTTTTGGTAATTGGTTTTGTAATATGGTCTTGCTGTGGATTGGATTCCTTCCCTTCCTTTCTTCCCTGTTAAATAATAGTACGATGGTGGTAGACAAATAGGAGGACTTGATTGAATCGGGGACAGTTCCTCCTCCTGCTGTATTCTTGACTGACTGTTCTTGTAATATGTAATGTAATAGTAATAATAAAAACAAAAATCACTTGGCTAACTTCACTTTTTTGGATGAGGAAATTAATTTCACTTTTGTTAAATCCAAGGCCAATGAAGGAAATGTATTAATAACAAACCCCAAATTTCATATTTAACAAATGTTTTAATGGTCATTCCTAAATGTAGAGACAAATATTCAATGGTTTGTTATTTAACAAAAATGAATCAAAAAGATTTGTGTAATGCTTTTAGACTGTTGAGATATAAACAACTTTTATAATTATTAAATAAAATAATTGTATTATAACAATAAATCTTTTATCAATAAATTCTTTTGACATATTTATAATTATTAAATAGTATAAATTTCAAAACAAATTAAAAGGTAAAAACAGGAAACTTGGCAGGCATTCCTTAATTTGTTTGGGTCAATTTGGTTCAAATCCGGCCCACCCCCGAAACCACTGTCACTCAGTTCTCACTCATACACTCGCCACTGGCTTCAGAAATCACAGAGAAAGAAAGTTTGAATGGCTTAGCTGCTCTGCTGCGTGTACTCTCTCCCTCCCCCCTCGTTCTTCTTTGGGAAATAGAAATCGAAGCTTTCTTCTTTGGTACTAGTTTCTCTATATCTGTGTTTGTTTTTAGATACATACACCCCCCAAACACTCGATTACATACTACATTGATCAAATGATGATTAATCTTCCTTCAACTTGGCAGGAATCCAAATTGAATTCATTTCTTACCTATCAGATCAGATGGCGGAGCCGTCAATATTCGATAAGATGATGATTAATCTTCGTTCAACTTGCAAGTATGTGATTAATTTCCTATTTATTACTGCAATTACACGTTTGATTCCGTGGGTTGTTTGAATTGATGTATGTCATTATTGGTTATGAATGAAATTAAACAAATTCTAGTTTTCTCTTTCTATATTTCTACTCTCTTCTCTCTAATCTATGGAGTTCTACGGGAGACACGAATATCCCATTTATATGCTTTTTCGCAACACACGCCTTTTATCTCTGTCTCAATTGCTCTTGCTGCGCCTTCTGGTACATAGTTCATGTTGATAATTTATCTGAAACTGCATATCAATTTTGTGAGCATCTTGTGGAAGAAACTTTTGTTATATTTTCTATATGTTCCATAAGCGCAGATTCATCATATTGGATCGAACATTAATATAGGCAATCAATTGGGGAATTCTTCTAGAAATTTGATGGCTAAATGTGAAGGACAATCAGTTTGTTCTCAACGGCTACCCAAAGCTGGTTATAAAAGTTTGATAGCTATCTTTCATTTCCCCTTATTGCTTTAGGTTTTCTGTATTCACAGAATCACCTTTTCATAAATGTGTTTATATGAGAATATATATTCAATTCAAAGCTTTGGATGATTTGTTGGCCTCTCTTGGTGGTCAAAATATGATCCACACAATCATTTTTAATTGAAATGAGCTACTAAATAAATGATTGGAAGGAGAAGAAGAACAAAAGGTCTTCTACTGATGCAACTCACAATAATGCATCCACTTGCAAACAATTTTTTCTTCATATTTAACTTAATACACTCCATTCAATTACAATATATCTTCATCATTTGAAAGGATGGCTTTTTCTGACTTGCCATAATTGGATTATTGTGGAATTTTAAAGGTATTATACTGGTTATCCAAAGGATCTTGGGCCGTCAAGGATTATTCATTTTACTTCAGAACGGGAGTTTGTCCAGCTTCTACATCAAGGTCACCCTGTGGTTGTTGCATTTACTATCCGGTGATTAAAATTCATGTTTCTTTCTTTATTTTTCTACTTCTTTATCTTAATATTTTTTTGGGGTCTATTTTCACCTGTTTTTTATCCCTATAACATACTGAATGCGTGGTTCTATGTACTTATGTTTAATTTGGCAGGGGTAATTACACTAAACATCTAGATAAAGTACTGGAGGAAGCTGCCGTTGATTTTTATCCGCACATAAAATTTATGCGTGTAAGTTATTTCTGGTAAATGAAGTATATCGTTAATTCATGGAAAAGATCATGAGGTTCCAGATGATAAACCTGTTAGCTGTAATATTTCTTAAACCTTTACACTAAAAATTGCAAGTTCTTTGTATATTAGTTTTAAAATGTGCAAAATCTTGAGTCGCATTCTCAATCAATTTTTTGGTTGCTGTTTCTGCATTTTAAGGCAAGGCCACTAATACGATCCACAGAATTCCCTTTTCATTTTATTTTATTTTCTAATGTGATCAGGATCCTTTTTTTTTTCTTTTTTTTTATGACTTTTGTGGTAGTATTTTGGTGTGAGATTTTAATTGGAACCCCTCAACTTCTAATATTCTTCTGAATGGATTGAAAAAGGATTTTGACTTGCAGTTTATCCAAATTCTTGATTTTAGTAATTCAACTGAATTTTGTTCAAAATACTGATTATGGGTTTAATAATTGGCATCTAAACATTGGATTCATATTTAAAAATGAAGCTGAGTAACCTCTTTATCTTGGTAACAAAACAGTTTCAAATCCGCACTCTTAAAATCTTAGCAATCTGAATCCTAGATTTAAAATCTCTAAATGAAATTCAAATCCCTGAACCAAACAAAGCCTTAGTAGTTGTGCGTGCACACTCAACCTGCATGAGTGCATGTATATTAGCACACATTAAAGTAAAACTATCCAATATTTAGAGGGAAAATCTATATTCTTCAACCCAGCATTTTGATACCTTTATCTACATTATTTATTGGTTCTTCTGATGGTGGATTTCAGGTTGAGTGTCCAAAATATCCTGGATTTTGTATAACTCGGCAAAGGAAGGAATATCCGTTTATTGAAATATTTCATAGCCCCGAACAAGTAGGTTGGATTTGCCATATGTTTATATTGATTTTCTTGAAGTACCATACGAGTGTCTTAACTTTTAGAAAATATTAATTGATTCAAAACGATGTTGGCACTGTCATATGGCATATAATTCTAGAATTCAATTGCTTACTGTAAATTACCTTTTTCTTACAGAAATATATTTTCTCCAGATTTATTATTGTTATTTAGCAAATGCCAAATGTTTTGTTTACTTATATGTAAAGTTGATGAAATTTGGCTCAAGTTTCTTCTCCTGGTTTCTAGTTGTCACTATGAATGCCATCATACTTAATTATGTAAACTGGAAATGCCACTGTACAGAGTTCATGCATGACACCTAGGGAAAAATGTATGGTGTTTTTCTAAGCTGTAGGGAGGTTGTGGGACCTATGAAGTACAATTTATTTCACAAGTTTGAGAGATGGACACCTAATGAGAACGTGTCATTTGACACTTTCTCTTTATGCGCTCATGAATAACATATAAAATAATAATTAATTTATTATCTATAATGTCGAGAACGTGTTCAGAACCTGTCTAAAAAGGTTAAATAGATCTGTGACTGATCATTGATGAATCTGTACAAAGGTCAGAGAATTTCACCTTTGTAAGTGCTCATTTTTGTCTTGTGTTTTACTAGTTTTCGAGCACCGGAGGGGGGGTGACACCCCCAAACTTGGGTAACTTTAAACCTAGGTCCGGTGCAACACGGTACTACTCATTCAGCATAATAATAATGACACAAGTGTAAATATTAATTATTACAATATGTCTAACTCGCTATCCCAGGTTCTCAGACCTTTAAATCTTCATTATATGTTAATAAGTACAAATTATTTATTACAATACTTCTAATTATTACAAACGTCTTCTATTTGTTCATTTTCCCATTTCCTTTGTCTTTACTTGAAACTTCAATTCTCTCTGATTTTGCTGAAAACATTTAATTTCAAGCAAGGATGAACATTTAATTGCTCAGCTAGTATTAATAATCAATTAACAACAACAAAATCAAGAATCAAATATTCTTTCTTATACTAAACTTCAACAACTGAAGAATAGTTGTGAAAACATTTCAAATCATCTGAGTAACAAGACTTTTCGTTTAACATTTTTGAAACAACATACTGAGCGGTCATAGGACCTTGAACTTTTCATTCTGTAGAAGGTTTAATAGTACTTCAACTATAAACCGAATAATTTTCATCGACACAGGCTAGGTATTCAACCTATTATACCCTATGTTGTACAACATTCTACTGAAACGACTATATGCGTTTGTTTATTAAATCGGTATTACCGACCAAAATTTCCCCCAATATTAGGGTTGTTCTTCTCAGACTGGAATCCAAACCAAAACAATTTGGTCGGACAACTCTACTTAACCTCAATAACAGTTCAAAGATTTATTTTCAAATCAATACAACATTTCAATATACGTCAAGCGGAAACAATTGACATTGCCGTAACTCTTAAAGAGTTAATGAATATCATAACGTAAAATTTTCATTAACATGCATTATAACAAAGCTTGATCAACTTGTACAAATACCAAAAGAGTTGCATAAGTTTGAAATTCATACAATATATAAGTATTGCGTAAATCAAGTCATACATACGAAATATTCATAAGAATATAATCAAATAAATGTAAAACTTACACATAAAAGTTAATGCACAAGGTTCGAAAACGTGCATGCAATATGAAAGTTGAATGGAGTTAGGATACTTGCCTTGAGCGTCATTTAATAATTTACTTTAAAGCGTTTGCTGAACATCCTACATAATTCATTCATAATAGCACACCAATTAGCCATGTATAGACTGTCATATACCGATTTAAGTTTAACTCTATTCCATATTTTATAATGTCTGTTTCGTTAGAATCGAAACACTTTTTAAATTTATTAACACTTGACACGGCATTTTGACGTTCATACATCGCACTCTCGACTTTTTTACGCTTGAATACCGTTGGCTCAAGGTCGCACAAGGCAAATAAAGATATGTATATCCTATTAGCAGTTTATGCACACATTCCATTGGCATGGTCATAACAGGCGTTGTTGTGTTTAAAAGCTAGATAATAACATCCATTTGTCAATATCCATTATTATCACTACCGAAAACTCTGTCAAGCAATCAGTCATTAAATACAAAATACAACAACCTATTCCATAATGATTCATTATATAAAATAGGAGAGAAAGTTGATCAAGCTAAACAAAAGGTTACATTGCAATCCTAAAAATGGAGTTTATTCATAACTATGGTACTAACACACATATTTAATACATTCACCATAATCAGTAATACACAAATAAATGGGAGATTTGGAATAAGAAAACTCCTGTTTAGAAATGTTCTGTCTCCAAATCTTCTCTTCATTGTGCAAAAGCTGAGCTTTGGTCGGATGCAATAACTCTTCCTCCTTGAAGCACAGCTTCTTTCTCTTCTAACTATTTAATATCTTCTGTACTATGTTCTAAGCTCTCTAGCTCTCTGTATATTCTATCGCAGGCGGCGTATTAAGTATATCTCATCTTCTCTCTCCTTAGGTCATTTAAAGCCCCTTTACTATCTGGACACCAAAGGTTGCCATCATGGTCGAACCTTAGCTTAACTTGATGGTACTGGGCGCCACGTGGCTTCAAAAAGACCGGACTTATTACACATGCGGTGGTGTAGTAGATGGCGTTGGGGCGCGAGTCTAGCGTTGGTGTAGGGAAGCGCCGAAGTCCAGAAGCTTTGTCTAGCAATGGCGCGAGGCTTAGGCGTTGGGGCGCCGTATGTCGTGCTGGGGGGCGAGCTCTAAGAGTAGCCTTGGCGCTGCGGCGCCAACACAGAAAAAATTACCAGAAATGCCTGTGAAAGCTAGAAACGACCTGTTACGCACTGCATAATAGAACTTAGACATAAGAACAATAAAGATATAGATAAAAGCTAACTGAGAGACTGAAAATAGGCAATAACTTAAGCCATAAAAGAACTGATTCGTAGGTATAAATCTCACTCATCAAATACCTAATCGACACGCCCTTGTGCACGCTTAGCACGCTCGTCTCACTTGTCTACTAAACATTGTTTTATGTTAAGCATTTTATGTTCGTAATGCTCGTCTTTTCTTTAGAATTAAAACAGTACACTATGTCGTAAACACTTATTAAGTTACAACGTTTATACATTCATACGCCCGACTTCCCTATACGAATGCCCGCACGATCAAACAACTTGGATAACCTCAACTCTACGTGGTCTGGACCCTCGGCTGCATTGAAATTTGATAATGCCTATTTTGTTTTTTGGTAGAGAGCAAATTTTAGTCTTCTGAAATTTCCAGCTTTGAACAATTTTATCGTATCTACTTTCGAACATCATAACTTCCTCATCCAATATTGAAATGAGTTCGTTCTTGAGCCATTTTTTTTGTTCGTAACATTTTCTACAATTTAACCGGACAAAACAATTTTTCGGAGTCTCTAACTAGCTAGAAAACTGGCTCAAAGCCTGTTTCCGCTAAATGACGTTTTCGATATCAAATTTTCAAATCAACGTAACTCGCTCATTCAAAATCGGATTAAGCTCGTTCTTAAGTCTACGACTCACTTATACTATGAACTACAAAACCCCCAGAAAATTGGAATTTTCCAGAAGAGTTAATTTCTCTTAAGCTTTGCCCGAATATCTTACCAAGCTAAGGTTTTTGTCATTAGACGTCTTTTACTAAAATTTTTGCCATAACTTTGTTATAGTGTATTTTTTCGTGTTCCCCTTGGAACATTTACGTATCTCCCATATGTACGTTTCCTTCTTCCTGAATTTCAATCATTCCATACAGATAAATATTTACGACAGTTCATTTAACAGTCCTCTAAGCAATTATTGTCCATCCTTATGCTCGGCTTACGTTTTTAGTTTTTCGTTTTCTTGACATGCAAATTTACCGGTAGTTTACAAGTTCATATACTATCACAACCACTTTATGTCACCAAGATCCTTCATGAACTTCCAATAACCAACCACAACAACCATCAAAACTTAAATCAAAAACTTAAAAGAGATGATGAAGAAGTTAGGGTTTCTAAGGATTACCTCTTGATTTTCTTGCTTCTTATTCTTCTTCCTAGATGACCTAAGCTTGCTATTTCTCTCCTTTACTTCTCCCGTCCACTTTCTCTTTCTCTTTAACTCTCTCTTGCTCTTTCTTTTCTTACTTAGCAAATGATAAAAAGTATCAGAGGTTTAGCCTATATAGAACATACTCTTTCATGCTTACAAGTTGGTCACTTGGTTTAGGGTCTTCATTAGTCAATACCCTCCACTTCCATTCTCTTACAAACCATCCCCTAGTTAATCTTAATCAACCACAATAAGATTAACCAAAGGTAGACAAAATGATTGCTTAATAAGACTTGTTGGTTAAGAGGTCTTAATGGGGGAGACAAGCAATTAATGTCTTGTCCAATTAAGCTCAAAACTTACCATTTATGGTAAGTGAGTCACCACCTTGTCCCCCACATCCCCCTTGGCTGAATTTCCTTCCCCAATTTGGCCCTCATTTGGTCTTCTTGCTTTAATTTCAATTCCATTTAGGTTTTGATTTCATCCCACTTTGCTTTGCCTCCAAGAATCTAGGTTTTAACCTTAGATTCAACCTTTGGCTCCAACTCTAGGCTCAACCCTTAGCCAAGCCACTCAAACCCTAGACATGGTTATACTAAGAAGTTCATTTTCTTTTCTAGTTAGATTTCCTAACTTTTCCGGTTACGTCTTGTAACTCACTCAACTAGCCGAGAAATCGACTTTCACGCTTCTTAATTTTGATTACGCTTTTCGTCCCCATTTCCCGAATAAACGTTATGTCGTAATTTGAAAAGTCAAAAAAGCGAAAAGACGTTTTTAGCGTGAATAGTGATTTTACGTCTTTTCTCGGAAAATTTTTATTTTCTTCTTACAAACACTAAACACACCGATTCACTTACATAACATATAATTTAGGTCTTAATACGACCTTAAATCACTTAAAATGGAATATTATCCATAAAGTCTCATTTTATTAAATAATATTTGTAAAACCTTATTTACAAGGTGATTAGACTCGATAAATCACTGGCCAAGGGGGGGGCTTATTGTTCCCCTTATTTTATTGAATCAAAATATTGTAATTATTTAAGAAAAACATTAAATATGATATTATTTAGTTTGCGAATAAGTGTTATTTGTTAGATTTTAATCATTTTATGAATGGGCTCAAGTCTAGTATATAAAAACATCAAGCACTCTAATTGAAAACCAAATGATAATGAGAAGAGTTGATCCAACACATTATATACTAGATCCATTTTCTCAAGGTATTCAATGTGGGACAAAATATAAATTATAACACTCCTCTTCACGTGTAACTAGAGGGTTGCATGTGGACATGATGAATATGAGACCCACACAAGATAAGCAAGCTTAGAAGAAGCGCTAGTCACAAGACAAGTGAAGAAATCTAGTAAACCACTGGCAAGTATTGACTCAATTGATAAGTAGTACTAAGAAATGGGTAACTTTGACCCTTAAGAAATGGACTGGAAGTGGGTAAGAATGATGACAAAGAAGAATGTTTAATTAGGCCCAATGATAGTCCGCTCTAATATCATGTTAAGTAACCAATTTATCTAAAAGCTTAAGCTATTAGAAAGAGACACCAACAATGTATATCATGCTAATACTTCCTCTCAAATGTAACTTTATAGAGAAGGGACAAATTAAAATGCATTTGCAATACTAAATTAATATAAAGACAATTGTGCGGTCGGGAAGATTTGAACCTTGCATATCCAAAGCTTTGATATCATGTTAAGCAACCAACTCATCTAAAAGTCTAAAAGCTTAAGCTATTAGAAAGAGGCACCAACAATGTATAAAATGCTAATATAGTTATTATTTTTATCTGAGGAAAATTGCTATAGAAAAGGAAATTAATTATGATAAATACTTATGATGAGGGAACTAAAGAGTGGTCAGAATGAGAAGGAAAGAGTCATTAACTACATGCATATCACATAGGTGTGTTTCTGCGTGTGTAAATATATATTATGTGTTCGTCCATGTATTCCTAAATATTCTTCGAACATGATAATTAAGGTCCGTACATTGGAATTTTACACTCTCGTCATATTATAACATGAGTAATGCTAGTAGTCCCAAATGGGATTTCAAATTTGTGGTTTTAAATTTTCGTGTCATTATTGCATTAGTTGGTCAATAGTTCGCGTTTATTACATGAGGATCTGGTATAAATTTTGCAGCCAATGTAACGATGACACATCAATCTGAGACCCCATATTTGAACTCCCACTACTCTTAGAATCACTCATAACATATTTACCTGTAACTGAAAAAATGAAAAAGGGAATAAGAGAACTTTATAAAATTTAAAAACTTATTTGTTATCAACATATTTTCAATATGTCAGTATCCTACTCTGTAAAGAGTTATTGTATTGGTGTGTCTGTGTCCTGTTGTATCCATATCGCGTATCTCTGACCACAGCTTCGTGACAAGTTACTGCTCCAAGAGTTGGTATTTCTCTTTTCCTTACTCCTTTGCCTTTTCATCTTCCTTGTAACTAAATATAAAATTCACTTGCTAAAGACAGAAGAGAGAAAGAGGATACCATGGCTTGAACCCTCACAGTAGCATACACCACCAAGTGGAATACCACTGAGGCAGTCAAAGACTTGGTTTTTTATTTATATTCATTTCTTATATTTTCCATGGGCAACCTATGAAAGTTCTTATATTTTCCATGGGCAACCAATGAAATCATTATTGAGCACGGCTGGCTTGAGTTAGACTCAGTTATCGGATGCAAGTTGTTCCACTTTTTTTTTTTTTTTCCTTTTCTTTTTTGTTTTGCATTGTTGAAAGCTAAAGCTATTTCTGTATCCATTGCTATATCCCCAATCAGTTATTTGTATTCTTTTGATGCAGGCAGCAAGTCAAGGAAGGGTTGCTGATCCAAATGTCACAAAATACGCCGTGAAAGTTTTACCTGTGAGTTTTGTCAGTTTGTCAACATACAACCGAGTCAACTTAACACATGCTATTACTATTTAATGTGTTTTTATCAGGAGAAAATAAATGCGTTTTATCATCATGTTGTGGGTACAAAGGCTATTAACTTAACCCTTTAATCCACTGATTTTGGAGAAATAATACATGCATTATAACTTGCCCACCAGAAGAAATTTCTAGCCACAGCATGATATGTTGATCACAGTTTTCTCCTACTTATATATGCACAACTATGAAGCAAGGAGGAATTTTTGAGCTAACAGCCTGTATATACATATTTATTTATTATAGTACACCTTATTCTTTATGTGAAAAGAAAGTAATAAGTTATGACTATAAATACGGTGTCTATGAATACGTGTATTGATTCTTCTTCATTTTAATAGACGATGAAGTAGATAGACAATGAGTATTATTCTTCTTGTGGAAGGACATTGCCTTATCATTTAGAAACACCATCTATCTATCTGTTTATTACTCCTAGTAGAATAGATAGGCATAATTAGAAGAAAAGTTGGTTTTAGTTTTTATTTTATATGTATTGTTGGTTCCGAAAGATGATGTTAATTTGGTAAAAGAATAATTTGTTTGATTGATTTGTATTTTTCCAGTTCAACTATGACCTCAGTGCCTACGGGTTTAGAGAATTTTTCAAGCGCTATGGTGTACGGTCTGGTACAACGCAGTAAAAATGGTCGTCATCATCATCTGGAACAACGCAGTACTATATATATAATATATATATATCGTGTGCGTGCGTTTATATTGTGATAGATAGATATGTATGTGTGTGCAATGGAGGGACAGGGGTAACGTGAAACAAGAAAACTATATATATATATATATATATATATATATATATATATATCGGATCGGATAAGATAGGAATCGTTTTGCCTAGTTTTCGGCTGCCTACTTTCTGTTTTGAGTCTCTAACAAGCCTGCTTTTGGACCGGCCAAACCTATCCTCTTTTTATTTCTATTTTTTATTTTTTGTTATAGTACTTTTTAAGTTTTTTATCCATGGCGGCGTATCATGCTAGCTAGCTTGCTTGTTTTAGTTATTGGGATTTTTTTTAGAATCATATTTGTAGTAAATTACATGAAAATAATAATATAACTATATAATTTAGATTAATTAAATGATAAACATATATATATATATATAGGTAAGATGGTAAACGAGGCCTTAATTAATTGCACCTAGCTAGTACCTTTTTTTCAACCACATGCAGTATATATATTCATATATAGCAGTAGTAGATCTCCTTTCTTCTTCTAAATAATTATAAGTAGTCAATCTATCTATCTATCCAAATCTTATCATAGCAACAGACACAATTTTACTGGTGCCTTGTCGACAAATTTCACGTACCTCTCTAGATAGATAGATAGATAGATGGATGCATGCTTTAATTAAGTCATATACATGCCAGTGGTGGCACAGTGTAACGAAATTCTTCCTCTCTTCGTTTCAACAATCTGAAAATTAGAATAAATTTGAACCGTCTTTGTGTTTTTTCGCCCAAATCAATTAGAATGAATCTGAACCGTTATTGTGTTTTTTTGTCCAAATTTATATTGAGTTTTATCTTATTATTATATATATATATATAGAGAGAGAGAGAGAGAGATGAACGACGTCCCACCAGAAACTCTAACAATACATTACTCTAACGAGTGGTTATCAAAAACTTACAATTGAGTTATGTATTGTTTATGTTGTTATTTTTAATTTAATATCAGAGATTCTTCAGCATATATTTCTCTGTTAAAGTGGAGTCTCCGAATTCAGGATCTCCCGAGTACTCTTCCCTTAACCATTATGGCAAACGTGAGGTTATTTCTCCTTGTTTCTTGCATATTTTAATTGTAGGCCTATTTAAAATAAATAAATAAATAAATAAATAAATAAAATTAAAGAAAGTGTGTTAGTAGTAGTTAAATTATAATTATAATTATAATTATAATTATAATGTTAGATGGATAAAAAGTAGCAACAAATCCATATATCTACAACTGGCTTCTATATATCCCATTGCAAAGCCAATTTTTTCTCCACCACCAAGTTAATGATGGACACCGACATACATATATGTCATAAAGATGAAGAGAGAGAAAGTGGTCGCTCTCAACTGCATGCTCAAGGAAAAAACGACTTCTATTATTGCAATTAAAATTCACCTTGGTAGTTGGTACACCACTCTTTACCCTTTTTTTATTATTACACATTCAATATTTGATTTTAACTGCACTTAAATAAAAAATGTAGGACACGTGTCAAATGTATGAACAAGTCTAACATTTAATAATAGATGGGCCCACAGAGAATTTATAATAATATCAATATTTACTTGTGAAAAAAAAATAATTCTTTTATATATGTGTATATGTAGTTTTTTGTTTTTTTTTTTTTGAAACAAAAGAGGAATCAATTATATTAAATCGGAAACCAGTAACTTTGGCTAACAAATGCGCTACTTGGTTAGCTGATCGTTTATTGAAATAAATACTACTATTATTCAAAGCCGAAAGAGCATAAGAACAATCTCGAGTAATCAAACCAAACAAAGTAAAGAAAAAGTTATGATTATTTTTTTGTTGTTGTTAATTTTGGTCATTACTAGCTTTCTGATCTTTTTCCCCAAACATAATCAATTGCTGCACCTACAGGCAAAATAGAACTCCTGCCATTTTGACTCCTCTGACTCATAACTAACTCACACAACTCATATTAAAAATATATAGTATTATTTTAATTCTTAAATACAATCATAATCAAATTTTGTAAATTAAAATGAGCTCATATCTCAACCCCCAGGTATAAAAGTAATCATATGTTTAAATAATCACACAAAATACGGCCGACCCTAGCCTAGCCTAGCCTAGTGTAAAGTGTGGGTGTAGTAGTAGTTGTATTAATTAATGAAAAATTAAAGAAGAGGTTGATGAATGATTGTGGTTATGGTTATGGTTATGGTATGGGTCGTGTGTCCCACAATTGTAAGTGTTTGAAAATTATGTAATTGCTCTTTCCACGGAATAATAAATTTAATCCACATTCCATCACCGGCCCGTCATGTACTTTCTCCCTCTCCTCTCTCCTCTCTTCTCTCTTAATTCTGATGACTAGCCTCCTCGAATCTCGATCGATCTGTCTATTCTATTAAATGATCGATATAATAATAATATATCTATCTATACAAAACAAAATTATTTTTGAACATACTTAATTTTTCGCTCAAACCATATTAAAAGATTTTGACCATTAAAACTTTGGAATAAATCTAACCCTTTAATGTTGGGCTACTGGGGAAGGGGTGAGATCAAGGTCAGTTCCTTAAATTCAATTGACTAAAATAAATGGAAATTGAGTTTGACAAAAGGTAATAACTATCTCTCTCTCTCACTCTCACTCATTCTACTATGTCTATGTTGGGCTGGGTAGAATATTACTATCTTACTACAAAATATTATATAAAAATGAATATTTTTTCTCATATTAATAATAAATAGACATCACATTAATATAACAAAATGAAAATATCACATTTTACTTATAAAAAAATTAATTTTTTACTATAGATACTTTCATATAATAATGACAATTTTTTAATTTTCTAATATAAATTATTTGGATTGTTCAAAATTTAAGATAAATCATAGTCAAGATTTGAGGCTAATATAGTATATATATATATATATATATATATATATATATATATATATATACCAATTCCCATTATATATTACGTATACGATATATACACCATACATATATACATGGCATGGCATATATATATAGCGGATCAGCAGCAGTGATACTGATACGAATACCATACCACAACCGCACTTCTCTTCTGTCAGCCCACTCTCTTCTAATGGTAATTCTTTCTACCTTTCTATCATCATTATATATATATATATATACACTGATACACACACATACGTACATTCATACCTCTGATCTCTTTGTTAATTAATTATATATTCTCTGGCTATGCGTGCCTATATATATATATATATGTATGTATGTATATATATATATATATATATATATATATAAACTCATCCTGCAATGCCCTGAAAAGTTTATTTCTCTTGCCGGCCGGCCAGCCGGGATACGTAAAAAGCAGTTTTACGGTTATATATATTAAGGATTTCAATCTAAAAAAAGATTTTGATATCTATTAGTATCATTTTAACCATGCATCAACTTCTCTCGTAATGATATATGTATGCTATCTAGTATCGTAATAGTATCATCCAATTTTATTCTTTTAACTAACTAAGGAAAGATTTGCAAATTGATAAAATCCGATGGTCGGATTTTCCAATCTCCAAGGAAAATCTATATATATATATATATATATATATATATATATATAGCAGTTGCTTTAATTAAAGATGACTTGCATGCTAATGAAGCTAGCTACAATTAATTAAGTACGTACTAGCTAGCTGCTACCACTAGTTTTGTAGTTTTCGTTCTAGCTTTACTCATGCTGCTTTAGAGTTGGCACTTGGCATGTACATGTGATGTATTAATTAATTAGCGGAATAGTGAAGGAAATTAATTAACGAAACAAATACATACCCTTATAAATATATATCCTCAACTTTGATATGTCCGCAGGCAGGTTTTTATTATTAATTTTGTATTGTTATTTAGAGATAAATATTGTATTGTTAATATAATTATTTTAACAAAATATTTTAAAAATTTTAATTAATCTAAGTATTGATTTTTCTATTTAAACATTACAATACTTCATTATTTTATAGATTATTAAATAAATTAATTTGAGACTGACACTGACATTGACATTTTTTTTATCGACTAATTCTTAGCTGAAATAGATATAGGTGATTAGTTGTTTCCGCCTTGTCTTTATAAATATATTCCATCGGTGGGAATCATCCTTAGGCCAACAGTCAGGCGGGCGGGACAGCCGGTTAGCGGGTTAGGTTAGGTTACATTAAACAAAACAAAAGGCCCTTCTTCAAGTGATACGATACGATGATGCTATTTACTATTCTCTTATTCTTTTCTTTCTCAGATCCTACTGTTTGTCACTGTCCCATGCATATATAAGACTTGCGCTTTTACTACTGGAAATATTTTAATAATAATGGTTTTAAATTTCGAACCCGACGTCCTATTCAATCGATTAAAATTGAAATCGGTCGGTGTTCGGATTCAATTTGAACCAATAATTCAGTTTTGGATTACTAGTTTAACCGGTGGTTCAACTGGTAAATCCGGTTAAGTTGACCCAATAAATTGATTTTAATTTTTTTGTACTAATTTTTTTTAATATTAAAATTAATCAATTTTAATAATATTGTAACTCAACTTTAATATATATTCTTGTTTTTTTAAATTTTATTAATTACTACTAATATATATTTTTATATATTAATAACGGCACTGGGTCAATAACGATACGATCCATCTATCCGGTACTTTTTCCGAATTTGATTTTAATGACTAAAATACAGTTTGTACATCAAAAGTTATACTATTATTAAAGTTTATACATCAATATATTTAAAACGTATCTAAATGAAATTTAAACATGTTTTATTATTGATAGCAAATATATATTTCATCTGCCCCGCTCTTCTTGATATACAGTATTAAGCACTTAACCATGATCTGTTTATGACACATCGCTATCTAATATTATCCCTCTTTTTAGTGATAATCCCCCTCTTAATTAGCAGTTGCTTTAATTAAAGATGACTTGCATGCTAATTAAACGTATCTAATTTTTTTTGTTGAAATTAAATAAAAAAAACTTAAACTAATCATAATAATATTTACAAATTGCAAAAAATATTCATAATCCAAACTAAAAAAGAAATTTCAAATAAAAAGTATTTAGATAAACTTATTTTGGTTACTTGTCATAGTTCAATTTGAATGATTCTCCAAATGCTCAAAGTCTCAAATCAAATTTATTTTTTATATTCAAACAAAACCATGAATTAATTTCTAAGCATAATTAATTAGTTTTGTATTTCTAAAATTTCACCAAGCCTTAAAACTAAGAAGATTTTTGTACTTTTATTTAGAATTGCTTTATAAAATTTATTTTATCCCCTCCAAATTTAACTCTTTCAATAATCTGTTCCCTTGAATTTATTAATTTACATATGTGCTCATGTCCAACAATAAAATAAAAATTTCAACAGGGATAACTGCCAATGATGCCCCGTATATAGATCCGCCCCTAATTTCTTGTAGTCCTATTTCAAATATTATGTTTTTTAAATTATTTTTCATACTTTTTGTAAATGAAAACTCTTAGGCAGTTGTTTGATTTATATTAATTTAACATGTTTTATGCTTGATTCGAGGATGATTCCAGTATAAATATAAAGTTTAATTTTTTGAACCAAGTACGATTCGAGTATAATATAAAATTATAATTCTAGCATATTTAAATAATTTATTTAATTTTAAATTTTTTATTCATATTTAAATTATTTATATTTTGAATAAATAATCTAACCGAACCGTGTGTCAATTTGAATGTTTTTTTTATTGCTCTCGCCAAATCCATGGGACGTACAGGGGACGGAGGCGGGAGACAGAAGAAGTAGAAGAGGAAGGGATGATGCTGAGGTTGATTCTGATTCGGTTGTATTAACATCGCCGTTATCAGTAGATGAAGAAGACGGCCGCCGGGAAGAAACTACTAATAGTTCTGCTAGTGTTAGTACCAATAAAATTTACAGAGCTCCAAATATTCTTCAGCGTATCCTTAGTCTCCTCAGCAATGTCCGCCCCGGATCTGATCTCACCCACTTACAGGCATGTCTCCAAACAATCAAATCTATCCATCAATTTTTGTTTTTATTATTACTCACTCTGCTTTTACAATTTTATACTCAAAATTTTCAAACTAATTTTAGGTTAAATTGGTATCCATCCACAAATCAGCTGCTGCCTTACTTTGGATACTAGTTCAATTACTCGTCGTGTCCTTCTAGTGAGCTTACTACTAAATGGGTTGGTCTTCACTGCGGTGAAAATAAGTGAACATATCAATATGGGAAATTTGTAACACCGTAACTTTAGCAATTCCAAGGAGAGAGACCCTACAAATTAAAATATACTATCCCTGAACCATTCGCCCTTTTTTCAGTCTTATATAGAGCTCAACTTCGATTTGTATAGGGGTATGAATTGACTATGAAAATCATAGACTCAATTAGACTGATAGTTGCATAATAGATGAAGAATGCATTTTCTTCGCAAATATTACTTTGTTACCAAGTAGGTGTAAATGCTTTATAAAGACATCCATATTTGTAAGTTTAGTAGAGCAAGAGTAATTTTCCTTTCATACTCTTGTTTGCAAGTATGAAAGAAAAGAAAGGAAAGAGTAAGTTATTGCAAATTCGTCCTCACTTAGTTTAATGGATAAATGTGTAAATAAAATTTTGATGTTTGTTTCCCGAGGTTAATAATAGAATTAAGTAAAATTTGTCAATCTTACCTTACTTTCCGGTTCCACCCAAATATTCTCATTTTGGAGTGAAGAGTTTTACAAAGAAAGTGGTGGTTTTTTCCTACCCTTTTCCACTATATTACTTCATTGAAAAAACTTAAAAACAGGGAATTGTCCCTTTCTTTTTGAACTCTCTCTTCGTTCCCTTGATTTTCTATCATTTTTAAAATTCTCAAACATAGAGAAGGATATGATTGGGTATTTGGGTGTAATTTGGGGGTTGGGGTTTTGAGAGAGGTTCTCAGTAGTGAATGTACGTCACAGTTCTTGTACTCAGTTTCAACATAGTGGATTAATCTCCCTTTCTCTCGTGGACTTGGACCAAAAGTCGAACCACGCAATTTTTTTGTTCTTCTCTATTTTTTTTCTCCATATTTTTTGTTTAGAGTAATTATCATAATAATCTTAACAAGTTCCAATAAAGTAATTTCCTTGTAGAATGTTGAACCACGAATCATTTGCTAGAATAACCATACGTTTGATGTCAGCTCGCTGCTTAGACTGCTTTAGATGTTTATCCTGAATTCCTTGGTTGATATTCTTTTCTCCACCAATTTATTTTCAATAAAAGCTACTTGGGTGTCATGATTTCCATGAAACACAGTTAAAATAAAAATGATTAAATTTGCTGAAAAATGAAATATAGAAAAAAAAACTTTTTCTTAAAAACACTTTCATCTCCCTTTTTAAGTTTCCAATGAAAGCTTAAGCTACTAAAAGCTCATGGTATTCTAAAATTTGAATTATTTATTTTCTATCCACTATATACATGGGGCTGTTTGTATGTACTATTTTGATTAATAGAGAATTAAATGAAAATGTTTTGTCAAAGAGTATTACTTGCTTGGACGCCTTCTCCCAGAGTATTACTCCCAATTTGTTAGTCATTATTGTAGACTTAAAACTTCAGCTCTATCAGACTAGGGGAATAGAAATTTGCAAAATGCTGATGTTTTTGCACATATGCACCTACCTCCAACAATGAACAATTTACTGCTGGTGTAGGTATTAGAGAGAAATAAATACAGACGAAATACGAAGAGTAAACTATGTAGGAAAGCTTCGAAAGATATGCATACATGTAGGACCTGTTCCCTTGCATTGAAGATTTAGAACTTACAAGCACCAATATTTTGGAATTGGAGAAGTTCATTCCTAGACATTCTAGCTTACAACCAACACTTTTTCTATGCATACAGTTCAGTTGTGATATCCAGTCAAAACTGCATAATATAGAATTCAGATGTTATAAAACTTTATTCATCGCTTCTATGATCTTTCTTGACTGCCGCCTGGGCGCGCTGGGTGCTGCACAAATTCGTTTTTTTTCCTTGGACGCTGAGGTCACCTGTTAGGAAATAGTCCAAAATGCTTCCAAAATATCCCATGAGGCTACTACATGCTAATCACTATCTATATTGAATACTGTTTGTCTTCAAATTTACATTGTTTTTTTTTCTTGTGCACGTTGGGGGTGCACGGTTAGGCTTTGGCTTCTCTTTTCTTTTAAGATTTTACTTTCTAAAGGCAATTAAAAACTAATAAAATAATATGTAATGCGAGCACCGTCAAATCGATAATCATAAGCTAATTCTTTGTTCTGCCTGCAAATTCAGCTGCCACCACTGTTCAATATTCCAAAGTCACAGCTCCAGGTTTATGGAGAAATAATATACTGTGAGAATAATGATTTGCTGAGTAGGTGTGCCAATGGAGGAAGCTCACTTGACAGATTGACTGCTGTCATCGCATGGAGCATATCTACTGTGCGCCCTCTGATGTTTGGCGTGGCTCCCTACAATCCCATTCTTGGAGAGACTCATCATGTCTCAAGGGCAATCTTAATGTGCTACTGGAACAGGTATTCACTATAGCATTACATTTGTTTCTATCTTATTGTCTGCTTCCCAGTATGAGGGCAACCTTATCTGATGGCTGCTTCAGTTTGTTTGAGATTGTTTGCCATCCATGAAATGATTTTCTTTTTCTTCTTTTGTTTGGCTTATTTAGATAGGAAGAGCTTTTTAGAGAAATACATGTGAACTAGCTAATAAAATAGGAACATGAACAAGCAAACTTGAATATCCGTTAAGTATTTCAGTTTGACTTGTTATCCCCAGTTTTATGCGGTTTCTGAATTCTTAACCTCTGTGCTTATGTTTTGAAGGTCTCTCATCACCCGCCAGTGTCTGCCCTTCATGCAACAGATGAAAAAGAAAATATTGAAACCATATGGTGTCATCATGCAGTTCCGAAATTCCACGGTATTTATTTACTCTTTTTAAAGTGTGTACTGTGAACAATGAGCATTTTGATGGTATTTATGGTATCAGTAAACTCTAATTGCTGTTCCTTTAAGACATGAATGGATAGATCCTGTTATTATGTGCTTATGTTATGTTAGTTCATACTTGCAGTCCTCATAATAATAAAAAAATATAGGGCAATAAGGTTATAGTAATTGGTTGTACATAGTAATGTTTCTTCAAACTACAATTCCTATCTAGATTGGATTTATGCCAAATTGTGTATAGCACACACAGCGCTATACTTTTACATGTAATAATTTTTTATATTCCAAAAAATATGATTTAGGTACTTCTGTAGAGGTTGAGGTGCGTGGAAGAAAGCAGCTAAATCTCCTAAATAAGGGAGAAACTTATGTATTGAACTCTCCAAAGCTCGTCATAAGATTCTTTCCGGTGCCGGGGGTTGAATGGTTGGGTGATGTCAGAATTCGGTGCCAAGAAACTGGCCTTGAAGCCGAATTATGCTACAAAGGGAATGCATTTCTCGGCCGTCGGTCAAATCATAGGTCTATTAGGGGAAAGATATTTATGTCATCATCAATGAAGACTATATGTGAAATTACAGGTCACTGGGATAAGTAAGCACTACCACAATCTGCATATCCATTTACACCATGCGTTCCTATTTGTTCTTATAATTGAAGGAAGTTCATTAGTATAAGTATCAGATGTTGTCTGGGAATTTTAGCAACAATTTTTGGACTTCAATTTTAGATGTTCCTCACAACTCTTGCTGCAATTTTTGGACTTCTTTTGGTACTTCAATTTTAGATGTTCCTTGCTGGAAAATTGGGGAAGTTACTGTACTTCTGTAGGCAGCGTTTGCCAAGCAAACAAATGCCAGATCTCATGACTCTCTCTCTCTTGTTTATTAAATTTTTTTAATATTTAAAAATATCCGTTATGCAGGACTGTCATAGCTAAGGACACTGCCAATGGAAAACTCACAGTGATATACAACGCAAAGGAAGCCATTTCAGGATTGAAGACACCAACTGTTAAGAATCCAAAGGTAATCATCTTCTATCAATATGTAGTTCTGTACATTGATTTTTATTTGTTGCGTATGATAATTAGTTAATTACTCGCCATAGCTTACATTGCAAGACCCATTCAGACACCAATTCTGAACCAACCATATTGTGTGGTAGATATCATCTTCTCATTTGATTAAGATATTGTGCAATGAATTTGATCCTCAACTGAAGGTAATCTGTTACATCAGATAGGATTTGACTTGGTTTTTCGATTAAGTGTGTTCTTAATTTCTAGTTTACATATTGAATAACTTGAGTAATATGTCAGGTCGCCCACTTGGATTCTATTTATTTATTTAATTTTTTGGTGAGCATTCCCACTTTGGTGGGATACGAGTACAAGTACAATGATGTGCATATAACAATCTCTGAATCTCTAAACATATTTAAAAAAAATCCCACAACAAAAGAGAAAGAAAGTCCCACAACAAGGGGAAAGCACATGAGAGGAATCGACTGCAACCTAATGGTTCAGGGTCTCGGTCATAACTCATAACCCATCAGGCTAAGACATCATTGACCACTTGGATTCTATCTAAGATATAAAATTAGTGAACTCAAAGCTGTCAAACAATATTAACATCCACTTTAGTATGAAATATATGTATTAGCAAACACCACCTGTATTGGTGGGGGGTGGTGGGGATTTCTGGCATGGACCCCTAAAATGACGAACTCCTATTAAAAATGGAATCAATGCCTATACATCTTTAAGTGTATAAACCATGCCTATCTTGGTTTTCTAATATCCCTACAATCAGCTGGTAGCTCTTGAACCCCTTGATATATATAGATAGTACCATGGGAATCGGTTGGTTTGTTTCCTTTCATATTGGTACTCATTAAATGAACATCAGGTGAAAGCAGCTGCTTATGGGTCATCCACAAGCCAGTCAAAAGTCCATTGAGATCCAGTAGTGTTATGGTTTAGGGAAAAGATACTAATTTTTTAATGAAGAATCATTAGGTCACAGATAGTAGTATGTATGTATATGTGGAATTGTATGACCAAGTGTTTCGTGTGAATGGTGTAAATCTTGTAAATAATAGTAAATTTTATTGTCTTTTCTATCATCCTAATTATGATGTATGTATGCATATAGAAGTTGTAAGCGGTGTATCTATCTGACTCTGAGATTTGTTGAGGTAGGAATTGTGGGGAACTGAATCAGCTGTGGTGTGGGGTGAGGTGAGTCGAGGCATCTTGAGCAAGTCCTGGGAGGAAGCAAGGGAAGCAAAAACACGTATAGAGCAGGAGGAGAGGGAGAAAGAGAAAGAGAAAGAGAAAGCCTCCTCAAAAGAAGAAACTTGGATGCCTAAGCATTTTAGGGTTTCTTACACCAAGGAAAGTGGATGGGAGTGCTTACCAAATCAAAGGTGGGTCCCACCGGCTCCCATCGTTGTGCCCCCCAGTCCTTGATTATGTATTTTCCTCCTTCAATGGAAACTAATGAAACCGTCTATATCTCATTCAGTATCTGTGATAAAAAAGAGCTACTAAACATAGCCATAGACAGAGATAGCACAGCTACTTTAGCCACAAGATTTTTATTTAAATGAGGATATTCCAATTCCGATTCCAATTCCAATTCTAGGGAAAGCATTCTACTGATCGATCCGAAGTCAAATGAACCATAGATGCACCTAATTTCTTATTTCATGTACCTTCCACTTAGCCAAACTAATATTCCCTCCCCGTCTACAAGGTCCTGCTCCAAGCCCAAGCAGGTGGTGCATGCATTGTGGGAAATAAGTTTCCATGACGGAGACATAATTATCATTAAAATAAAATGTACATGGGTAACAAATAATTTGATAAATAATAATAAATTACACTTGTCAATTCCGGACAACTCAACTTACTAGAACAATTCCTAAAGATGGAACAATTAGGGACACTTGTGACACTTTTTTAAGCCACACGTGTTACATTTGGATTCAGGTAATGAAGGTGAGAATGAAATAACTCATTCTTATGTAATGAAAAAAAATTGTGTTTGATTGTTATTAAAATGGATTGAACATTCTTATTCTTTTTAAATTTATGAAATAACTCATTCCAACCCGAACGGAATGAATTATTCCGCTCTCCATTTTATTCTTTCAATAACATCGTGTTTGCTTTTCTTTGAAAGTATAAACCGCCATAATAAAATATGATTCCGGTGGCTAAACTTTGTAGATGCAAACAAGAGAAAAGCTGTGGCTGGACTTCTAAATAGCAGGATGAAGGAATCTGGGAATTTTTTCGATTCTTTTAATTACTTTAGGGGGAGGGGGAGGAACTTGATAGAAGATCTGAGATCTTCAACAATGAAAATGATAGTGTATAGCTAGCTAGCACTGTATTTCTTAAATCTTACAAACTACATTCCGCACACATGCATATTTGCTACTGTTATTATTATTATTATTAATGTATATATATATATATATATATAGAAGAAGTAGTTGCTACAAGGAGGCTGCCTTGATTCCTAATTTTGCAGTTTCTAATTCTTGTAAATCGGATTCACTTCTGTGAGTAAAGGATCTCTCAATAATGGATTCCAAAATGGGCTTCCAACACGGAGACGAATGATTAGGCTGATTTTGCATATTAAAACCGCCTGCACAATAAAATGCCTCCGATCCCCCCTCATACCTCCGGTCCGAGAATCGGTTAGGACTAGCAGTCGTTGTCGTCCTTCTATCTGCATAACGGTTAGGACTAGCCGTTGTTCTTGATGGCGAATTATAATTCCGGCTTGGGCTTTTTGCTGTGGTCTGGAGTAGTTGTGACTTTGTGGACTTGGCTGCGGGCAGGGTTGAGCACTGGCCATGGCGAGCTGGTGCTGCTGCTGCTTGGGCTACAACGGTAAGGCGCCTTGAAATGGTTGCCAAGTCGATGGGAGAAACTTCGGACTGGAAAACCGAGTGCGGTAACAAGAAGTAGATATTGCCAAGCTGAAGTTGGGCGTGGTGACCCAATGGCTTCGACTCCAGGCTCAGAAGTTGAGCCTGAGCGAACACAAAATGTTTTTGCTTTTGCTGCTGCTGCTGCTGCTGGATTTATTACTTTTTGTTGTTGAGGAGGAGGAAGACAAACTGCAACCCATCTGATGGGTTTGTATGTCTGTTTTTAGATCTCTAATAGTTAAAATGGTGAGGAGGAGGAGGAGGAGGAATTAAGGAGAGATTGATTGAATGAATATACAGGGAGCAAGGCTAGAGGGTAGAGGGTAGAGGGTAGAGAGAAACGGACATGAGGTACCCACAGAATTGGAAATATATATACATACAATTGTATTGTTGTATGGTGTTTCTTGTGATAAAGATGAAAGTGGTGGTGGTGGTGGAGTCGTAACTTAACTTGTGAGAAAATATAATTGCTGGCCAACCACTACCAAGTCTAATCATCAAGGAAGAAAACGTCTTTAGGGGGCTTGGCTGGGCTCTCTCTCTCTCTATATATATATATATACATACATACATACATACAGTACTACTTATCAATCATCGAACCCGTCGGCCACCATTTTTGTCGTGTCTAATAGACCTACTTCTTTGATGTGACTCCTCCTATTCTGGACGGCAAAACAATTCTTCTCTAAAAATGTTTACAACGTGTACCGGTACCCTACAAACTTACCCATCCCCTTATCGACACCAATTTCATTTCATTGTATGTGTTATAGAAAACGTTCCATTAATCAATGTAATAAAAAATTATCAATGCAATATTTTTTATAATTCATGCAAAAAATAATAATAATATAATTTATTAAGATAAAATTGGCGTCAACTTCACCTTAACCGTACTTGATTTTGGAATTTAGTTCAATCGTTAAGTTATTTACATTGATATTCTCGTCGACGTGATACTCAACTAAATTTAATACAGTTATTTAATCTGATTGTATTTGTATATGTTATATATTTTATTTATGTATTCATTTATTTGAATAAATATAATTTGACTTATATTAAACACATTAAATAAAAACTCAACCGTTTTAGTTTTTATGATGAGTCCAGCTTGAACAACACTATTCTAGTTGTACTCAGATATTGCCTACTTAAATAGCAGTGAACTTAATTAATTATAAATATCTTTCGAGGCCATGTCATAGATTTTAATATTTGGCACCCACCATCCTCTAATAATACGAAATTACTTGGTGTGTCTGATTAGGAAACTATAATTTTATAAATATTTGATAATTTATTATTATTATTTATTGACATAATACATATATAATATTGAAGAAAATTTAATACATTTGACGACGGTATACAAAATTTTTTATATATTATATTAAAAAATAGAGAATTTAGAATGTTTGACTTAGTATTAACTACTACTTAATGACTAACCAAAGTAAATCAATAAAATTATAGTTAGTAATTAATATTATTGAATAAGATCTGTTGTTATTGATGTTCGGCTTTCTTTTCTACTCCATTTTGAACTTAAAAGAAAAATCATGTAGAAATTAATTAAGGTGGGTGGAGTTTGGCTAAGAATTAATTTGATTACTACTAGTCTAGTAGATGTACAGTAGCTGACTGTTATCTTGAATCGATGATTGAGCAGAGCAGGTAGAAAGTCATTCCATTAATAAAATAAACTATTTTTAGAATCTTCACCGACACCAAAAAGGAAGGATAATAATTTCCGTGAGCTATTCAGCCATGAGTAGTAGTAAGTAAGTAACCCTATGAATTTACCAAAAATATAAAAATACTTTATCCGTTTTAAAATATAAAATTAATTTGAAATATTTTTAAATTTAAAATTGGTTTGATTCATTTTATATATATATATATATATATAAAATAAAAAAATCTTATAATTAATTATAAGTAGTTAGTTGTATTAGTTAGATAATAATTATAATTTTATATAATTGTTTAAAGTTAAATTAATTGAAATCAACTTTATGAAAAAGACAAAATATATATATATATATATATATATAGTGATGTTCTAGCTAGTAGGGCCGGGTAATAGTAGTGCAGTAGTCTGCATATAAATTGTTGTTTTGTCTACCAATTGCTGTTTATTTATTTAGTAGTAGTTAGTTGTGAAGTGTTGTGTACAAGAAGAAAAAACATATTAACAGGCAGCAAAGCAACAAGAAAAAGAATTAAAACGAGGGAGTAATGCGTAGATATGTGTGTATGTATATTTCTGGTGGGCTTGGTAATCAATATTTCTACGTAAATTTTTGATATTTTTATAATTTTTCTCTCACGTGAATATATACTATTCTCCATCCATCCAAATGAACGCTTGGTCAGCTAGTTTTGTTGCGGTAGGTAGGTAGGTACCCTCTCCTCCTCTGTGGCTCTGTAGTAATGGTGGTGGCCCAAAAACAAAACGACAGGCTAGGCTAATGGCAGTGGCAGTGGCAGTGGCAGTAGACAGTAGTAGTAGACTGGTGACAGTCGAAATTTAACTGGGACTGAAACTCATATTGTTTGCTCCACTCCACTCCTTTCCATAGGCTAGCTAGGCTATCTACTTAGCTGCTACTCGTAGTTATTTATTTATTAAGTTAGGAAAAATAACAAGTTACACTAAATTTGTTTTGCTCTATTTGTCATAAACATAATTATATAACAAACATGGTAACAACTCCTTCCGACTCGATTCCAAGCTTATTAGATAGAATCCTTAAAAAGATACTCCAAGGAGAGTAGATACTAGATACCATCAATACTACTACACTATTACTATTACTATTACTTAAATCAAAACATAAGAATCACAATTACCAATCAAGGCTCTAGAAGTTGACAATCAATACTTTGAAAAGAAAGCTTCATGGCAGAAAGGTCATAACCAATATTGTAATACTGTTGAGCCATTATCCCAATCACACTTAAATCCTTAAGCCCATGTCCCTCCGACACCCTCACAGCCATGCATAACGAATCATTCCCCACTTGCCGAAACATACTCTCCGCCCCCAACACTAAATCAGCCTCTCCCGCAAACTGAAATGTCACTGCAGGAAACCCCTTGAGGTCTCGCCCCACAACCCACTTATAACACACGTCTAAATACCCCGGAAATCTCAACCGCTCCATCACTCCATCCATCAGCCTCTCCACCTCAGTCCTAAGCGCTTCGTACCCCTCGCTCCTCAGATAAGTATAAGTAGATCCGGAGTCGATTACCACCCCACCATTCCCCCTCCTTTGGAAGATTTTGGGGTCTATGTTTAGCGTTTTATCCCCAATGATAACGCTTTCCAAGGTTAGGTAGTAATGTCCATTGTAGATCTCCATGGGAGTGGAATAGCCTTCTGAGGTTATAGCCCCATCCCCAATAATTAGGTGGTTGTAAGTGTAGTGTGGATCACTTGCACTGCCAATGCAATAAGAGAACTTGGAGCCTAATTGAGTGACTAGAGAAATGTCATTCGCACCCAGGCCGAGGACCCCTGTGTACCCACCGCTGAGGCCATGATTGTTGTGTCCGCATCCGAACAATACATCAGGGACAAGGGTACCAATTGGTTCCACATCGGTATTAGTTACCAAGTTAAAATTGTCCATGCCGAGTATTCCTGTAGTGTTGCTTCTATCCATGTATTTGAGGAAGTAGACACACTCGCTTAAGGAATTACAGTGTCCTCCTGGAACCAAATCCGAGCATGTGGGATCATATTGGTGGTCGCCACATGGAAAGAGGCGATAAGTGGAGGAAGCTGAGGGATTGAAGATGGGGGTATAAACTTGGTGGATACAATGGGCACACGGACGGCACTGAACCCATAAAAGGTGACTACCGGTGTCCATTACCAACAATTCATATTCACCAGAAAACCAGTGCGTCTGTCATCTGGAAGAACACCCACTGCAGCCTGTTTTGGCCATGAATTTGCAGGGTCTGAGCTAGAGATGGGGGTATTGTTAATGTGGTTGTCATAATAGTATTTAGAGAGAATAATGGAATCAGGGTGAATTAGTTTTGTGGCAACTCGATATCGTCTGGGTATGGCAGTAGTGCTAGTGCCTGCAACAACATAGGAGGATGTGGAGGCGAGGACAGCGTAGAATAAAAGAGAGACGAGTTTATGGTGATCGAATAATGTATTATTATAACAAGCAAATTCCATCTTGACAAATGTTACCCGTAATCAATTGGTCTAATGTACTACATATATTCTTTATATGCAGCTTGGGGTTTTGATAAGAGTAAATTAATTGTATCAAGAGCTGAAAGAATGTTGCTTAACCACTGGTCTGGTCTCTCTTTGGTTTGTAACATTCAAAGGGTGCCTTTAATACTTTATTAATGAACGCACCTCTTTTCTTTCTACTGGTTTTCTATTCATATACTAATATTTTAAGAACATGAAACTATACTGGGACACAGACAATGCTACTGCTGAGACAATAAACTGCTGCATTGAGTCCCCAAAATTTTTGTACCAAAACTAAAGTATAAATAAATATCCCAAAATGGAAGGGAGAAATATGATGACTAAATCCCTCGTGCCCGTAGGTAGCAACAGTAATGCAACGGCGTTTGATCTTCCAACTCCAATTGCTCTCTGCTGGTTGCCATTGCACTTTAAACTAAAAAGAAACTGGGCCAGGGAGCATTCAGTCCTGTATGAATATGCACTCTACAACATTGTAAGCTACTACATGGTAATGGAGATGAATAAGCAACCGTTGATCTGATCAAAGAATCAGAGTCGTGGATATCACCCATCCCACTCAAATTGTTGTGTTATTCGAGAAAAGAACCATCAAATTATCTAGAGATTCCGGTAAGAATTTCCTCGCAAACAAGTAACATGGTCTTCTCTCTCCATTCCACAGGCAAGGTTGAATCTGGATTTCCTTCTGCACATGCATGAAAATATCATTTCAGAATAATTACTACTTAATACCGGTTCCAACCATAAGAGTGCTGATTGAAGTGCATACCTTTTCCTCACTTGTAACATGTACACTTTCTGTGATGGACTGCAAGAAATCATGAGTGTCAAATCAAAACTTCAAACTTTAATACAAGCAAGAAGCAATGTGCTTTTGGTCCTCAAGAAGGATTTTCAATAGGATGAATTGTATATATAAGCAAAAGCTTACTGTAATATTTCTCACGAGTTCATCACTAATATCCTCAGCCTTGTAGGATTTTGGATGCCACTTTCCTTCAGACCAATCAACGTGTGTAACTGACCAATTCGCTATGCCAGCAGGATCAAGCATCTAAAAATGAACCGGCAAAGAAGTCAGTTGGTGGTATAAAATGGTTCAAAGGGCATAACAGAAGCTTAATAGGGGAGAATTTATATATTTTCTCACATGGAAAAAAGTGGGCAGATAGTGTTCATCAGAATAGCAATTCTTACTCCCTTCCATGTTAGGCTGTTGAATAGAAAAGATACATGTTAGGCACTGCTGGCAGTAACCAGTTAACTCGCAATATAAAATAGAATTGCAAGACCATTTTGATAAATAAAAAAAAAGGTATCTGACCATTTTAATTTAGAATTTTAATAATTGAATTGTCTGAAAGTAAATGAATTCATATCAATTTTCGATTTAACAATATCTCAAATTGAGTTCAAAGGGTCAGATTTATCCAATAGTTGGGAAGAAAGGAAGTATGATATCTAGCTGAGATGTCACTTGTCAGCATGTCTTTAAAATATGGGCAATATACATTGTTTTGAAAGATAACAGCCACTTTGGATGAAGGGAACATATATAATATAAACCTGCACAAACAAATAGACGCACAAATTTATAACATGTCAAAACTTTTTTTAAGTTCTTGGATTGTTGTCTAGAAGCATGAAAATTTTCAAATTACAGAAATCATCTCTGTAGTCGAGTATTATGTATGTCATTCTTAATTTCTTTCTTCTTTTATCTCCTCTTCCAAAGGGAATGAAAAAAATATTCGGACAAGCAAGCAAATTACTGGGGAAGAGAGAGAGAAGCAAACAAGACCTAATACCCAGCGAATATCTTACACCCTCCTCCTTCATCCGGGCTTGGGACCGGCAGCATTAGTTCAACACTGGCGGAGTTTTGTTAATCTACCCTCATTAGATGTGCAGAGCATGATTAAGAAGACATGGTACAGAAGGATTATTTACATTATCAACGGAGAATATGCAAATTAAAATGAAAATATGAGAATATTGTCGAGAGATTTCAAATTTGTAAATAGCCATCATTCCTCCACAAATTTTATGAAGGGGAGAGGGAGGGAAGAGAGAGTTGACAAGCATCCCTCTAAATATTCCCTTACATACTCCATATCAAAATGGAAAACCAAATTACAAGCACAAGTTAAAGAATGTGCACCGAAACATGTTTTTGCTTGAAGACAGCCAACAGGAAAATAGATTACAAGAAACAATAAAAAGATTTACGCACTCCACAAATATACAATATTGTTACACTAAAAACATACAGACAAATATGTGGAGCAAATGACAATATGAATATACATGTTTGACCTCCCCCCCCCCCAAAAAAAAAAAAAAAAAAAAAAAAACCTACCTCCACCCCCACCAAAGCCCCACAGAAAAGCATCAAGAAAGACTATGTAAATGTATGTAAGCATAGCTTTGGAAGAAAATGAAGCATGAATAATATATATTAAACTTCAATACAACAAGAAAAATACATAATCATGTTAGTGCAAAAATCACCTTGCAAAAATCTCTGAACAATTCATAATAGAGCCTATCAGCTGTAATTATGATAGCGTGTTTTCGCTTCATTGTGAACCACTGCACAAATTCAAAGTATAACATTTCAAATCTATAACACAAACACACCCTCACCAAATAAAAAAGACAATTTATGAAACTGAGATTGAATATGCGTATCTATCAATATCTTTTCAAGCTCAAAAAATGAAAATAAAGTAAAAATAAACAAACCTATCATCATATTAACTTGGTTGATGTACACATGGAGTCCATTTCTTAGAAAAGCAAATAGTTAAAGATAAGGACTTTTTTGTCGGTGGGTGATACAATCAATGGGTAACCTTAAGAAAATAGATTATTTAATGCTTAATCATTGCCCCACTTGTTAAAAAAGAAAGGCAACATCTTAAAGTTAAAGAAAGTAGCAACTTCCTAGTTCAATTTTTCCCCAAAATGACAAACACATCAAACTTTACAGGATAATAGGACTAGTAGAAATGATTGGGGAAAGAGAAGAGCCACTTATGACATACCTGTGCACCTTTGTGAAATTCTTTCTTCTCAACTACAGGTAACATACGTTCCGAATACCTGCCACTTCCATGCGGACCAGGATCCCTGAACCTGGCAAGGAAGGTGCACAACATATTACAATGGCAGAACAATTTTTACAACCAATTACTTTTGCCATATAATACTAATATTGACCAACAAAGTTGAAAAGGTAACCAATCATAAAATTTTGAGAACAATTTACAGCTAAACATGTCTTTAAAAGTCATCTAGAAAAAGACAAGTAATAACAGGAATTTATATTTAAGAACACTGGTCTTACTTGTCAATGAAGCTGACATTTGTGTACAACAGATAGTTGTATACATAGTCAAAATCACGCAGTGGTACACAACTGCAATTCAGGAAAACAGTCAGATGACTCAATAGTAGCATAAATGGTCAGTTGGTCACAATTCAGCAAAAATAAAAAATCAAAATTTATATTACATGATCATCCAGACCTATCAGAAAGTAACACAAAATGCTGGTTATCAGGGTCTTTGAGCGCATTTGCCAGAAGTCGTCGCTCTGCATCAACCATTGAAATTTTACCCCACACTACCTGCAAAGAAAATCAGCATAACAACAATTATTTATCTTTATCCTGATTATGCTGATGATAATGACTGACAAAATAACAACAAATAGTAATAATAACCCTCTTAGTCCTAATATGGCTGGAACAACGACAACAGAAGTAGAAAAATAAAATATTGGTTACAAGTTAATAGTAAGTATTATATAGGTAAAATAAATATGCTGATATTTATTGTTCCATCAGTTAGACAATATAGATATAAGAAATTTACAAAAGATTGAATAACAAATTATTATCGACGCATCGAGAAGAGAAAGGGACTCATAATTTTAAACTTCATACATATAGATGGTGTCACTCTAACAAGTCGTATACCACACCACTCAAAATGTGCTGAATATACATACCCATACTTATAAAACATTTTACTTGCAATAAAATAGCATAACTCGGCAAGGAAAGATCAACTGAAGGTCAACAGAAAACAAGGGAAAGGTTCAAGTGATATACCAAGAGAGGCTAGCCACTAACATGATTTAAGACTTGAATCCTGGAAATAGAGACGAATGCAAAGAAACAGAATCTAACATATGTATTTCTTATTTTGATGATGAAGATTTTCAAATGGTAAGCAACATAAGTTTTCATAATCAAATAAAAACAATATAGAAATATCAATAGTCATAAGTTGAGCCTCTTCAAGCTGCAAGTGTATCAATCAAAGAAATTTTAGCCTTATAGGCATGAAATATCAAGTAAGAAAAATAAATCTAATAAGCATACAATAATATGGAAAAAGAATAGTTGTTTGATAAAGACTACAAACCTTTTCACTGCGGATCTCCCGATTAATAAAGAAACGGCTAGAATGTACTGGTTTTTCCCGAGATGCATGAACATATACAGAAAATCTATCTTCATGCCCCTGTCATTATTTGAGAACGTCAGGAAATATATAAAAACTAAGTAAATCAAATGGAAAACATATTTCATTAAAATGTAATACTACAAGTAGGAAAAAAAGTAATTGATATTAAAATCAAACACTAAACTTTCCCACCTCCTTTATACTTTCTCTCTCTTATCTAATATATTCTTTGTTTATTCAAACAAAATTTCTGAAACTACCTGCAATTTTGTACCAACTAACATCAGCAGCTAGCATAGATTTAAGGAATTCAAGGTAGAACATTTGCTATTAAAGGAACCCTAAAACACGAGTCCTAAAAAGTAAAGCTGCTGGCGATAATATTTAGTGATATCTGAAACTTTGGAGTAGTTAGTACATGTGTACAAGTAAGAAAATTTTGAAGTGGAAGTTAGATAATAAAAACTAAACTTGTCTTAGAGTCTCTCTAATAGATTAGATTTCTTTCTACTTGATTTATCAATAATATCATTGCTTCCATCAAGGAATAAAGCATATATACCAAGTGGAGGACTTTGCATCCATCTTGACCCTTGTTTTTCTCGTCTCATGCCATGTTATAAAACTAGCGACAGTCCCGTGCCTCCGGCACTATGGACGGTGGGATTTATCCCAAATTTTGGACCGTCCAGATGATTTATTAGGATGAGCGGGAAATTCAAAATCATTTGTATTTTGTTATATAGATGTAGTCACTAGATCTATCCAAGAGCTTCTCATGTAAAACTTTTCCCCCTACCCTGTAGGAAGTAGTCCTTTACATTTTCACTTGCAAGGTGAGGGATCCTGTGCAAAATTAGAGCTTTTGTTCAGTCTTTGGTGCTCAATACAAAAAATTTGGTTCAGCAGCCAGACTATACAAATACCATCTCCAAATATATTTGTCATGCCTACGCAGGAGCAGCAGGACCTAGTCGAGTGTTCACATTTTCTTTGATGCTATATCCATAGCAACTTTGATTTTCCGTATTTGTGATTAGGACGAAGAGTAGTAGCGATGCAGTTGGTTTGCTATTCTCTAGAGCATTTTGACAGAGAGGAATTGTTGTATCTTTAGTTGTCGCTCTTTTACTATAAATTGTTATGGAAATGGATTGTTTTTCTAGCATCTTTACGGGCTTTAGCCTTTAGCCCAGAGTTTTCTTTGCTGGATTTCTATTTCTGATTTGCAGAGGAATTGGAGGGTAGTCCTGCTTTACGACTTTGTTTTTCTTTTCGATATGCATTTTTTTCGAGAACTTCTCGCCCTGTATTCTTTCTTATCTACTAAAATCTTCTTTTGTTGAAAATATGATCAAAAGCCAACATCCATATTAAAAGCATTAAACTTCTAGCTGCAATTATACATAAGCTCGTTTACATGTAGGAGCTTAAGCTAGGAATCTTGTTTATGTAACCTTCATACATAACCATATAACGATAAACAAAAATATAAGGTAGGTCCAAAAAATTAGAAATGACACGTTATATTAATATAACTTTGTATAAATCAGATAGGGATGGCTTCACCAACAAAGCAACCAGAATTGTTGTCAATATTTATGCACATGCAGCAAGACATGACACAAAGCTAAATGCATACACATACACCCAGTGGCGAAGCCAGAAATCATTTTTACTAGGGTCAAAATTATTACTAAAGATATAATAATTTGGCAGGGGTTCGGAGGCAGTGTCCATGAACAATTTTTTTTTAATACTTTTGTATTTACGGGTCTCGTACACACACACATATATATACACGTACTATATTACAATGAGAATATAATAAGTAATAATATATAATATATACACACTACTATATTGACTCGTAATAGACTTTTAATCACAATTGTTCATACGTAATTAATTCATTAATTATTTTTAAAAATAATATAAATTAAATTACTATTTAGTTTAAAATATTATAGAGAGATATACATATATTGAGAGGACTTGAGTCATATGTGGTTAACATTTGATTGACAAAGTTATAAATTTTTTATTTTACCCCGTATAATAAAAAATTTATAAAATTTTAATGGGGGTCAATTTATACATAATACTTAAAATTTATCTTACATTATAAAGTAATTATTTTTTTCAATGGGGTCAATTGACCCCCACAATGATGTATGTAGCTTCGTCAGTGCATACACCTTCAACATGCACTCTCTTCAGCCATTTTTCAGAGGGAAAAGAAGCAAATGTTACATTCTTTTAGACAAAAACGGGTATAGTTAGACCTAAACAATTCATTGCAGGTCTGCCTGTGCTTAGTTTTCCTATCTATATAAAGATTATTTCTGTAAATATAGCTAAAAAAATATGCTAGACAGTATACTCAGTCTACCACAATATAAAAAATGAAATAGAAAACCTAAATGTGTACTTTTTCCTTTCCATTTTTAAGGTGCTAAGAAAATATTGTAAAATCCTAGAATATTTCGGTGTACAAACAAAAAATAATACTTCTACGGCCGCGTCAAAGCTAGGTAAATTAATTAAATCAAACAACCACCTTCCAATAAAATTCTCCATGAAAAGAAAAGAAAAAGATATCTATATTTAATTAAATGAGCTTCAAATATCAACGTCTCCATGTTCAGCTTATGAAACACAGTTTTTTAACTTAACACTCGTAATTAATTTAAAGAAAACACCATACTTGTCACTTATGGCACATTTAGTTGCTGCAAAGTAATGGGTAGTGCATGGCCCTTTTCACAAGGGATGTTTTCCTGTGATAAACTAGTGTACAAACAAACCGTCACATCTTGAACTAGTTAATATTCCAAAATATATTTTAAATGCAAATTTTAGAATGAGTTTATCACATTCTTCATCAACAAGATTAATTCTTACAATTGAAGCTCTCTCCATCTGTAATTGTAAGACGTCTTAATTTAACTATTTAAGTACCGCGAGAGATTTCATTTTTGCAATGTGTACATGTCTTTAAAGCTCTGAGAAGCAATGACATTCAAAACTTAAGTTTGACAGAGATTTGAAAATTTAAGCATATAAGGAGGCAAATGAGAACAGTTTTTTATAATTAAAAAAAATATTTATCTTACCTGGAAAAACTTGTCCCACAACTTCTCAAAAGGCAATTGACCAGGGATCAAGAACATGAAAGCAATTTTAGGGGTTTTTGATATAGATGGTGGTGTATTCAAAATCTCACTAATTACAACACGAGAAGCGACCTCTTCATCAGTTAGTTCTCTTGCAGGAGCGGGTGGAAGCCAGTCGGCAAAGGCACTGCAACTTCTAGATGAGAATACATAACATGCAGAAGAATTCCGAGGAGGGTAAACATAAGCACAAACTAGAAACATGCTGACCAATGACACCAATACGATAATCCAAGTTGGCTTCTTCAAATTTGAGCGCTGGCGGAGGCGCAGGCAAGATCTGCATGTCTTTCATGCCTAGACGCCACGCCTGAGCTGTCTTCATCTAAGGTTTATGCATAACAATGATATCCCATAAAAACACACTCCCTTTCCACAATCAGTACTGAATCCAATGAAAATTGATTATCACCAAGCAACAGACCACCAAGCTTCAAATAACAGGTTCAAGAACTTGAATCTGAAACGCAGAAATTTATAATTGGATGGCAGTACATGAATCATATAAATCTTAATAATAAAAAGCTATTGAAGAGTTTTGATAACTCATTAAACCTTAACTACTTATCCACATTGACGAAAACTAAACAAAGGATAAAAGTACTCAGTAAAACGAGAAAAAAGAGAGAATATGATAACAGTTAAGTTCAGCTCTGCAAATGCACTCCAAAATGTAGCTAACTACAGAACAAGGAAATGGGCAGGAAGCTAGCTCGATAACTGTCTAAGCAAGCTGAGTCCATTTTAAGAGAGGGCCAGACATATTTCAAAATCTGCTCAAGCTTCGTGATATTGGAGCACTTAGTATTGCACAAATGGTAGTGAAACGAATAGATCATGCTTTTGGCATAACATTTTAATCATTAAATTGCGAAAAATTACACAACCAGATCTTCAAGTCAAAACCACCAACATAATACAAGCAGCAGCTACTCAAGGTGTAAAAACATTATAGGCAAGAGTCTGACCTCAAGACATAAGTGCATTGAAGTTTGATGAGAAGCCACCAATCCCACTTCCAACTATTATTTGTTATAGGCATCATATAGTTGTTCTACATCAACTTACAATTGCAAAATATATAATCTGTAGAGTGAAATAAATCTTCAGCTTTAAGAAACAAATTCCTAACCATTTTAAATCCTGTGGAAGAAGACACAATATTGATATAGCAACCCCAAGTTTTTCTTTTTCTTTTTCTTTTTTAAATTATAGCAACCCTAAAAGTCAATGGACTGTTAATGCCAAGATTTAAGATAAATGAAAAATACCGATTGTTATCCAAACTCTAAAGTTGGCCAAACCTAACCATGGATAAAGAATATTAATTGTAATAAAGTCAAACCTATCCATGTAAATCAAAAACTACCAGATCCAACCCCCAGACATACATACATTATTTTGGGCATAATTTGTCAAAGCCCAAAATTTCTCAACCTTTTACCAAATTGAAAGCCTGTAGAATGGATATATATATATATACAAGTAAAAGGCTGCAGAATGGATATTTGAAACGAGATATAAATAATTTATTAAAAAAGAAAGGAAAAAAAACTCCAATAGATTGCAATTCACAATCAGATGTTGACTGAACCCAGATAGCCACAACACATTTTAAACCAAATTGTTAGATGATATACAAATAAAGATTTCCGTAAATTCATACACAACGTAAGTTAGTTACGCGCTTCAAATAAAAAACTGATAGTAAATTTTATCAATTTAAGAAAGAAATGGGGGGCATGCATTACCTGAATTAGAGATCTCTCCGTAACACAAACCCAAGAATCCAATCCAGAGATAGATATTGAGAGAAAGAGTTTAGAATTGTTGTTCGAGATCTAGGGCACAAGGAAGATAAAGAAGAAGAAAAAGGACAATAATGTGGAGAAACACAGAGCGAGAGAACAAGCGGGGAATAGAAAGAGACAGATAGATATATTGAATATATAGATAAACAAATATGGGTTATATATATATATATGCCCTCGCCTTCCTTGCTATTTTATCTCTCCTCTCTGTCCTCTATTATTTATTACTTGCGACTCCGTCTATGTATTTATCTATCTATCTTAACGCTTGGAAAACAAAAACCAGTCGTTTTGTGTTTTGTTTTGTTTTGTTTTTGGAAGCCCAATCATTTCAGCCGCCCAATTTTCAATTCTATTCTATTCAAATCATTTTCTTTTATGGGACGGGAGTAGCTGTATATTTATTATATGTTGAATCAAATTTTTCTTTCTTTTAAGTTGTCATTTATTTTTAAATTCGTTTTTAAAATTCATTTTTCTGTCAATTATACATTTTTTGACGTTTTCACTCTTTTTACCCAATTTAACTTAACACGACCCAAATTATTTTTATTTTTATTTTAAAAATATTTTATTTTAAAATCTTTTAATTTTTTTATAGGTAAAACTGGAGTCGGGTCAAACTGTATTGGGGTTGGGTTAAAATGGGTCGGGTTGGGTCAAATATGGTAAAAGGAATAGAAACACTAAAAATTGTCACTTTAAAGATTTAATTGACAAAAAATAAACTTTTGAAACCACTTTCAGCACAAAACCTTTATTATACAAAAAATGTGACCCAAACCTATTATAAGGCGCGCTGTTGTGTATACTAGAATAATTTATGAAATTTATAAATAATTACAAGAGAAGTTTTGTTGTATATAGTGCAATAATTTATGAAAGCTTACAAAAATTATTGAAAAATTATTTTTAAGTATTTTTGATTTATGAGAGGTTGAATCATATATGGGATATAGTTATGAATCTTGTACGATTCAAAGAGCCTTGATTTATGAATGGTATACAATTCAAAGAGTGTGCACCCGTCAACTAGAAGACTGACTAAAACTGAATGAGTTATGGATTGAACAAGTATTTATTCTTAAAAAGGTGGTGGATCAAAGAAGATAGGCTTGGTAGATATCTGATTTGTGTGGATGGGCTTTAATTTATTTGTTGACTTGACTAGCTAAACATAGAAATTATTAAGGGTCCTTAACACTAATATACAACAATTAGAAAGTAATTACAAAAATAAAACACACACAATATAATTATAAAAATAAAACAACACAATATAAAATTGATAAAATCAGTCCTATATTCAAGCAACTGAACAGAACACGCTCCTACATTTAAGCAACTGAACAGAACACGCAACTTTGATATTGGAGAAATCCAAATCTTCCGCGCGCGACATATCTTGAGATCGGAGAAGGCGAAAATTTTTGTCATGACAAGACGCCGAGATCGACAAAGAACTCGAGATCGGAGAAGAATGATTAACGACGTATCTCTAGGAGAAGAAATCTCTTGTCGTGACGCAACTCGAAATCGAAGAAAGATATAAAAGATCGACAACTTCAAGATCTGATTGTTGATCGTACTGCACTGATTGTTGATTCGTTACAATTTTGTATACCGAGGTATTTGAGTTTCCAATTTATATGCATAGTGTTACCCTGTGTTTACTACGTATTCGTCTATTGGTTACCTTTCTCAACTTTTTCGCTCTTTAAATGGTCACAAAGTCAGAATAATGAATGTTTTGAATGCAAAATGCATTTTAAAATATGTTTTATACTCTAGATTACTAAATACATATAAATTAGTTACTGTTTATTATTGATTTAGTTATTATTTATTATTAATTTGGTTGATGTATAATGTTTATATGCTTGCTTTATAATTTTAAACATTATTCTACCGATATTTTTATATTAATGATTACTTATTAAATACATTGGTTACCTTCCAAATATTTGTTAGTTACCGTCTAACTGGATTTGGTTAGTATATAATGCTAACTTAATTATCGTGTAAAATTGCAATAGTTCTTTGCATAATGTTACCCCAGTTCATGTTCTCGTTCTTAACATTATGTAGTTTAGTTCTTGTCGACATTGTGATGGTTACTTTCTGGGACCATAAGCTAATGATAATATTACCATATATATTAGTTCGCCTCAATATGTATTTAGATGTTGTAAGGTGTTTATTTGGTTCTTGTATAATGTTATTGTGATTTATAATTGTTTCTTTTATATTGGTGGTTACTTTACTGACTATGTTTAATGATAATATTACCATATATATTGGTTCCGCTAATCGTTGTTAGTTCTTGTCTAATCTAAATTTGGTTAGTATATAATCTTTGACTTAATTATCGTGTAAAATTGCAATGGTTCTTGCATAATATTACCCCCAGGTTCATGTTCGTTCTTAACATTATGTAGTTTTAGTTCTTGTCGACATCGAGTTGGTTACTTTACGGACTATAAGCTAAAGAATATTATCATATATATTAGTTCTTGACTAATATGTATTTAGATCTCGTAAGGTGTTTATTTGGTTATGTATAATGTTATTGTAGTTTATAATTGTTTCTTTTATATTGGTGGTTACTTATTGACTACATTGGTTACCTTTATACAACCGTTAATCCGATTATATATATTGGTTACCTTTATACAATCTATTAATCTTGACTTGGTTACTTTGTAAAATTATAGTCTTTGACTTGGTTACTAACTAATCTTGACTTGGTTCTTGATTAATGCAAACTTAATTACTTGTAATGATTAATTGGTTATTTGTAATATTGGTTCTTTGAAGCATATTAATGTACACTTCTACTTATGTTTTTTATATTAATGGTTACTTGTTAGCTACATTGGTTACATTCTTACAAAAGTTTGCCTTTAGTTGGTAATAAACAAATTATACTAGTTGTTTTTTACTATAAAAATGCAATGCGAGAATGTATTTATCTTGTGTATACTAAGTAAATATATGTTAGTTCTTTGCTTAATTTGGGTTTGGTTAGTATATAATCTTTGACTTGGTTCTTTGTGTAATATTATCATGGTTCTTGCATTATATTACCGTGTTTTATAAAGTGATTATTTTATATTGATGGTTCTTGATTAACTACATTGGTATGTACCTTCATACATCTGTTAGTCTTTAATTTGTAACAAAGTCATTACTGATTATTTTGGTTGTAAAATGAATGTAAAAATATTTTTTATAATCTTGGCTACTAATTACATATATCTCAAGTTCTTGTATAATATGTATTTAGATATTGTAAGGTGTTTATTTGGTTACTCTATACTGTTATTCAGTTTTATAATTGTTTCTTTTATATAGGTGGTTACTGTAAGACCCCAACTTATTATAAATAAAATTGAATTTTCTTTTATTTATTATTCTAAATTGATAAGGGTTAATTTGATATAATTCTTTGGTTATGGGTGAAATGTGCAAAGTTTACAAAATAAGCAAGTGGTTATAAAATATTCATTATTGTCGGGGAATATTCATTTGGTCGTGGAATATTCTTTTTTTTCGGGAATCTCCGTCTGACAGCTTGATCATTGGTGGGCCCCATAACGGAAAAGCGGTTGGATGAAGGAAAGCGACAAAGATTGAGTTTTATAAATAACGACGTAAATTGTTACCAATTAACATTTTGTTGGGTTACGGTGGTTAAAATACTGATGAATCTGGCGTGGTTGCGCACAAGATAGCATTACAGATATTGCGATATTATTGAATTATTGATCCTTACGTAAGAAGGCACTACTCAATAATTTATTACTGATGAATTCTTTATTGATATTATATTTTATTGATTCAATAATTCTTTGTGTTGATATTTTGTATTCTTTGTTGTTTCAATAATTGTCATTACGGTATTTTTCATTATCAAATCAATAATTCATATTATTTGAATAATATTATCGATAATATTATTGGCAATGTCTAGAAAGTTACATCAAGGAGAGGTTTGGTCACCTAATTGCAAGGCCAGAGAGGAGAAATCCTTATTGGAAAGCCCCCTCTTTCCTGGGAACGGCCTGGTTGTCAGTACTGTGATTCTGTAATATTATTTTTGAATAATTAATTATTGATTATTATGATAAAGAAAATATTTATTTTATGTGGATATATATGGAGAAAATTTTTAATGTGACAATTGTTGAAAATTAATATTTTATCTTTTTCTGATAAAATAATTCATTTAAATATATTATTTTAATAATATATTAACGGTGATATTTTTATAATGAATGTGGGATATATGAATATATGAGGAGGTAGAGTATTTTGTGGCATTAAATGTTTAACATATGTTTTGTGTGTCGGTGGACACAATTCTTGACCGAAAATTTATTATAGACTGTAAAATTGTCCGTTTGTGAATTTTGGATAATTTCTGTTTGGAATTTGGAAAAATTTTCTTCTGCAAAGTTTTGAGAATTGAAATTCCTATAAAAAGTCACGAGATTTGAATTTTCTGATAAAAGGGATATTTATTGATGTTTCGGAGTTTCGAAATAATTGATTTTTGGAAATTTTAATTATTATTTTCAAGAAAAACGTTTTTCAAAGGTTGGTGAACATCTTTAACATGTGGTTGGTGGCTAAAATCAGATTCCTTGGTGGTGGGCTTGAATATTTGGTAAATAATATTAATTTATTATTTTAGTCTCCTTTGGCGTTCTAACATTTTCCTATAAATAGAGGGCTAAGTTAGAATTGAAAATCACACCAGAAACTAAGTTTTCTCTTTCTCTCTCTAAATTATCGAGCGTATTCTTGTGAGTATACTTTGAGTGTTCTTTATCTGGTCTGCGGTTTCACAAGACTATTATCTTAGAAATTCGATCGTAAAGACGGTTATTTTGAGGTAAGGGGTATTATTTTCTTCTTAAATGATATTTTCTCTTCAATATCATTATGTCAAGTATTGGTGAACTTTTTATCAAATTTGGAACTTGTTGTGTGGGAGTTCTTATTCACGATAATACTGACTATTATTCATATATACGACATTATTCACGAATACGACACTATTCACCTAAAAATAAAAATTTTTCTTTTGTCCAAAATATCTATTCGGATACTAGCTTTGATTGTATCCATGTTTTGATCATTCTTGAATTTTACACCAATTTGATTATTTTCAAGTATTTTTGGACATGGGTAAAACAAAGTATTTAATCCTTAATCCTTAATCCTTGTCATTTTGTTTCTTTGGATTCGTTTCTTTAAAAATATTTTCATCATCCTCTACCCTAAATGGTGATATAAATGAATATCTTTGTTTTGTAGTGCAAAGATGAACGATTAATCGATGAATATCTTTGGCTGTAGTGCAAAGATGAGCAGTGTTGAAGATGAACATGACCAATTTGGTGATCTAAATGAATATCTTTGGCCTGTAGTGCAAAGATGATTAAAGATGTATATTGATTGTTATTACAGAGATAAACTATTGATGACGGACTTTAAAACCTTAGAAGACAGTAGAATTCTTTCTCTACGTGACTCTTCTAATGGATTGTTGTTTCCGCTGCATTTGTTGATCTAAAACTTGTTGTCTATTGTGATTCTCGTTAGATTTTTCCTGTTGAAGACTAACGATAATTTGTTGTATATTATCTTAGTCATAATATTCTTTACTGGGCTAGTTGAGCTCACTCTTTTCCTTTTTGTTCCATTTTTCTTCTCAGGAGGTGAGAACATAGCAGGATCGAGTCGGGGTATGGAGTGATGGTTCTAGGAAGATGTTTTTATTTGTCCTCACTATTTCGTAAAATAGTGTATGAATAATTAATGAGGACTTATTTGGGTGTGTATATTGTCTGTAAGACAATATTTGTATTCAAATTCACAGTTGTATTGTCGTATTCTACACGACATCTGTATTGTCAAAGTTGTAGTTTGCTTTCTATACTATGTATTTTGGCGACTCAGAATGGGTGTTGTCAGATACCTATTTTGGGGCGCCACGGTTGGTATCGAGCTTAGGGATATGATCTCCAAGAGATCGGGGAATAGAACTAGGAGGAGAGAGCGAATAAATCCTTCGCTAGTGTGTCTTACCTAAGCTTATTTGTTGGTCGGTCATAATATAGGATATTATGTGATATGTTAATTTGTTTAATTAACCCTTGTTTTATGGCGAGATTTAAGAATGGTCACGAGAACATTAACAATGGAGTTTATGAGACCGTGGAGACGGCAGCGGTACTCACTGACCAGAGAACGTCAACAGTGGCAATGTTCCTCTTGTGAACAACGCCAATTGAGCAAATGATGAGCGACGGATGTTTAGAAGCTTTTTGCGATTCAGGCAAAAATCGCAGACGAGGAGACTCGTGTACAAAATACGAGGAGAAATGATAAGAACGCGCGGTTTGTCACTACCAAACAATTCAAAGAGTTGGGACCACCAGATTTCCATGGAAAGCCGGATCCGATCAAGGCGTAAACGTGGGTCAAGCAAATTACCAAGATATTCGATGTCTTGGGGTGCACGGAGGAATGAAGGTTCCATTCGCCACCTTTATGTTTTCGTGGTGAAACAGACATTTGGTGGGAATCGTGAAGCGTACTGACCAAATGCACTTAACATGTCTTGGGAAAGATTTCAGAATTGTTCAATGACAAGTACTTTCCGTAAAGTATTCGCGTATATGAAGGAAGTAGAGTTTATTAGACTCGAGCAGAACAACATAGCGGTGTCTCAAGACGAGGCAAGGTTCGCAGAATTATCGTGTTTGCACCTCATTTGGTGGAGAATGAGGAACGAATGACGCAGATATTTTCGAGAGGTCTAAAACCGTAGATTCGTCAATACCTTATCTCTCATAAATTTTCTCTGTATTCGAGATGTTGTCAATGTGGCTCGATTATTAGAGCGAGATAGTGAGTATACTCAACCGAGGGACCACAATCGGTAGTCATCGAACGATGATAACCAATGAGGAGGAAAGAATATGGATAAAGGCGGTAACCACTCGTGTGGTAATCGTGGACATGATAATAGGAGAGGTGACTCAAGTGGAAATTTCAGAAAGAGAAGATTCAACAATAACGGAAGATATCAACAAAGAAGACCAAAGACCAACAACAAATGCTGGGGGAGGAGAACAACCGCCAATTAGATGTTACAAATGCGGGAAGGAGGGACATATCACCAAATCATCCCACAACAATCCAAGGTATGTTACAATTGTGTGGAAAGGAAGGCCACATCGCCGAGATTGTACTTATCGCAAACCAAGTTTAGCAGGGAGTGGTGATTCCAAAGGTCATCCGGATAAGTCGAAATCGCCGGTTCCTCGAAGAAGCGTTTGTCGTGGATTGGACAAAGCGTGAGGAACCCAAACGAGGTGATCACGGGTAAGCTAATCTTGAATTCTCGCGAAGTTTATACTTTTACTGAATCTGGGTTCTACCCATTCTTTTATCTCTCCTGCTTGTGCTCAACGTTTAAACTCCGTTGGGTGAAACCTTCGTTACATCTACAGTTTATAAATCTTGCATGATCCAAGTTGGCACTATCACATTACCTGTTGATCTTATCTCTTTAAAGATACTTGCTTTTGATGTGATTTTAGGAATTGATTGGTTAACCACTCATCATGCCAAAATTGATTGTTTTCGTAAGGTTGTTAGTTTTCATATTCCTAACCAACCTGTCATACGAATTCAAACCACTAAACCACTAAAATCATCCATCGTCATATCAAGCCACAAAGCTATTCGTTTATGAAAAACGGATGTCAAGCTTTCTTAGCCCATGTTATGGATTTGAATAAAGACAAGTCGATTTGAATAATATTTACGTGGTTAGAGATTTTCGATGTATTTCTGAAGAGCTTCTGGTTTACCCCGTAACGTGATGTTGAATTCTTTATTGACCTTGAACCGTACAAAACCCATTTCTAAAACCCCATATCGAATGGCTCCTATTGAACTTCGTGGAGTTAAAAGTCCAACTACAAGAATTATTAGACATCGGTTTCATTCGCCCTGAAAGACGTCTCCTTGGGGTGCTCTGTTTTATTAAGTAAAGAAGAAGAGGCGGAGTATGCGACTTTTGTATTGACTATCGAGAATTGAACCATGTCACCATCAAGAATAGGTATCATTTACCTCGCATTGATGACCTGTTTCGACCGAGCCATAAAGGAGCGCAATTCTTTTCAAAGATTGATCTTCGATTCGGATATCATCAATCAAGATTAAAAGCGAGGATATTCCAAAGGCGGCATTCGGGACTCGACACGGGCATTATGAATTCTTGGTCATGTCTTTTGGATTGACTAATGCTCCCGCCGCTTTCATGGATATGATGAACCGTGTATTCAAGGAATATTTGGATCGATTCGTTGTTGTCTTTATTGATGACATCCTCATCTATTCCAAAAGCCGTGAAGATCATGAGCACCATTTGAAGTTCGGTACTACAAAGACTTCGTGAACACAAGCTTTATGCCAAGTGAAGAAATGCGAGTTCGCTTCGAGGAAGTAGCATTCCTCGGGCACGTGGTGTCAAAACAAGAAGTATCATGACCCGTGAAGATTGAAGCAATACAAAGTTGGGAGCAACCAAGTTGGTGATCAATCACGCGACTTTACGGGCTTATGTGACGACCCCAAATCCAGTACTTGAAACCCGAACTCGGTTCTCCACAATACCATTTCTTTTGTTGAATAATACTAATATAATAATACATTCGAACTTAATTTACATACATCAAAGTTTACTTCCCAGTGCACGTGACCTTCAAATACATTCCTTACAATACTTGAATAGATACCAATACAACTATAACCATTAACTCATAATACATACTTATTCAATCACCTTTCCTTTTCCTTTGTTCGTTGCTCGAGCCTTCAAAGTTGCTCATACATAATCGAAAACATTTAATTTAAGCAAGGATGAGCATTTAAGTGCCCAAACAAGTAATAGCAATATATATATAATTTGAAAGAATACAAGTATTCTCTTTACTTAACACTTCTACAACGAATTGAAAGTTGTGAAGTAATCATCTTGATAAAAATTCACATAACAACTCTCTTTCAAATTCTTTAAATTTGGCTCGCTCTACCCTTGAATAGGGTTTAAGAAACATATTATGAACATTCTTTTCATTTTTGAAAAGGTTTAGCGGAATTCTATCCTCAAACCATCATAACTTACAGAGCACGAGGAGGGTGATCATTTCATTGTACCTGATTGATCAATACTACATAACTTGAAGCGAAATTCATCGCTTTCACTCTATCCGCCATGCAAAAATCTTCCCATATAGGGATGTTCATACACGCAGTTCCAAACCCGAAGGTTTTAATCTTGCTTTCAACAATAATATGTAATTCAAACATATATATCGTGTAATTGACAAAGGTATATCAACATGTGAATAAATGCCATGATTATCCAAGTGGGGACACTTGTATAACCATTTAGAAATCAACTTAACATAATAATATATATCCGAGCTAACATGTTGATAATCAAAGCGTACATAAATGCAGACACGGGAATAGAATAATTCAAACTTACTCATGTCCATTGCATAAAGAAAATGCAAAGGTAGGATATCTTTACTCGATTCAACGATTACAAATCTCAACTTAGGTTTTATCTCTTTATCACAACCTATCAATAATCAGATCATTCGTTCGATTAGAACAATATATCTTAACACATGGTACTGTCTATTACAGTCAGCACATAGTCTAATCACATAATCACAGTGATCATACTTTTAGTTCCTATTCTGTACTTGAAATATTTTTATACATTTTTCAAATATCTCATCTATACTCTTACAGTAGTCTTTTCTTTCTTTTATAAGGTCTGACATTTGTTGGCGTACCGACAGCTTTATCGGGTAAATACTGAGTCTAAGACTCTTATTCTATACCTCAACATTTGTAAATATCAGACATCTTATTTTTAATCATTTTCGCAATTTTAAATTGAAAAATTTAAAATAATTCAAATCATTACTAAAGGGCCTATAGTGATATAATCATTATTATAGGTGTTCTTCTTCAAATTGAGAACTTCATAATCGGTTCTCAAGTCACTAGTTTGGTAAATTTATAACTTTCAAATATCGGAATCATAATTAAATGATTTAAACATTAAACAATTCCATTATCATTAATAGTTTAATTAATACTAAACTACTAATGAAACCATTGCCAAAATATAAAAGTTATTTATACTAACTCAAACTATTTTTAAAACATTTATATTATCCAAATAATTACCATTAATATTTAAATATTAATGTACTATTTATCCAAATATTAAAAGTCATTAATTATAACTTAAAATATTTTTAAATCCTTAATATCCTCTTTAAATGGTTTTTAAATAAGTAAAATCATTTTTAAACTATTTATTTAATATTAATCATTAAATAAACTAAATATCATTAATATTATCTTAATATCATTAATATTTAATTATTAATAAAATTATCATTTAAATATTAAAAGTTATATTTTATAACTTAAAATATTTTTAAATACCTTATTTTCATTTAAAATGATTTTTATAATATTAAAATCATTTTAAACTAAATTATTTAATATAATCATTAAATAACTTTAATATCATTAATAATTATTAATTAATGAAATTCATCACAAAATATTAAAAGTCATCACAAATAACTCATTTACATAATCAATTCCAAGCCAAAATAAACATAGTAAACTAACTAGTTTATTAATAACACTAACTAAACTTCAAAAATTCAAACTTTAACTAACAATTAAAAATAATAACATTATAAAAATTAAATAAGAAACATACCCTAAATATCTGAATTCCCCAGAATGAATACGCACTTCCACGCATAAAATTTAACTAAGGAGATCTTTATAAAAAGTTCTCCCACAACAAAGCCTTTTTCAAAAATTGGAGGCCTTATTGTTGGTGAATGAAACAAAGGCCAAGCCCTTCTATTTATAGGTTTAGAAAATGGTGAAGTTCTCAATTTAGTCGATGTGGGACTTGGTTTATACTAATTTTTAATAGCTCACTTTGCGATTTTCTAACGCATTGCTCATAACTCCGATTAATCTGATTTTTGGATATGTTATACATGGTATGTAAGACTATTTTTAAAAAATACGAATTACCCAATTCGGGTTCATTAGGTAGCCCAAACAAAGGCCAAAGTGGACGTTCATAACAGCTTTTCAATCTCGTTTCAGCTTTACCCTCTTTCGCTAAAAAAAATCATAACTCTTTCATTTTAAAACATTTTTGAGCGATTCGTGAGCCCCCTTGAAGATAACTTCTGGGGCTACAACTTTTATTCTTTGACCATTTCCAAATTCCGAACACATCAGTCCGGAAATTCCGTTCAAATGGACGCACCGCACTTGTTGGGAAGTTTTGACACTACTACTTTGAAATGTCATAACTCTCTCCTCCGATATCGGATTTAGTCCGCTTTGAGTCTATGAAAAGCTTATTCGGTGTACTATAACATACCAAAAGCCCAGAAGGTTTTGGAAACATTAACTGATCGAAACAGGTCCCGAATAGCACATCCATTCTTGACTTTTCGCTTTTGAGAAATTTGACACATTTCCTTCCAATCACCGTAATTCCCTCATCCGAGGTCGGAATGAGGTCATTCCAAAGCTTATGGCTTCCTAACTCAAGTGCACTACAACATATCAAAAGCCCAGACCTTTTAAAGCACAAAAGTGGACGAGAATGCCCCCATTACTGATCGCCCTAAAAAATAGTTTATCATGATCATCAACCATGTTTGACCATCTATAACTTCTAATCTATACATGATATGGACTTGATTCTTTTTGCAGATTAAAGACCACATATCAAACTACTACATAACAACTTTTAAAGAACAAAACTCATGATCGAGCAAAGAGTTATGGCCTCTCGACATTTGGTGAAAAATAATGTAATTGCTTTTTCCAAGTTTTTAAATCTTCAAATTCGTGCACTTTGATGTTATGGGTCTTTGATTTATCAACCCATATCATCAACTAAAATCCTATTACACAACTTTAAACAATCAATTGCATCAAATAACATCGAATCAAAGGATTTCTAGGTTTAGTGTTCTTATACCCTTTTTGCCAAAAAAATCTTGATTCTTGCTTCTGATTTGTTATGGGTGATGGTTGGGCTTTGTTTAAGAGTGTATGGGCAATCTTGTACAAGGCAATTAAATGTAATATTTAATCACTAGATTTAATTCTTATAATTTACCAATTAACTTCTATCCTTTGGTAAATTAAAACACTTATACAATAACATCGAAATTAAACCCCCAGAATTAAAATTAGGTTTTTCAACGTCATCAATTAGGGTTTCTAATTGACCATTAGTGGTTCTTTAATTATCTGTGTATATTACTAACACAGTCGTTACGGTTTCTAATTTCAACCGGTTAGGGTTATAATAATTAGGGTTTGTCCTAATTATCGACGTACAACAGTAATTAGGGTTTCTTCTAATTACCGATATTCTTATTCACAGTAACTTCATATACAGTCACTACTCAGAAATATCCCATAACTGAGTTTAATAATTAGGTTTCACAAAGAGACGGTAATATCTTTATGACCTAATTGGCCACCGTCATTCTTCAATATTATCTGTCTGCACATACCCAAGTACATAATTATGGTAATTGTAAAATCATTATATAAATATATAATATTATTATTCTCATCTCTTGATCACAATCCCAATCCAGGTTTGGATCTCACGTATACGACTTATTCTTCGTACACAACATCAATAATCAAGTTAAAATAATTAACTTAAATATTTCGAACAATTCATATAATAAAATATTTATTATATAAATCTAATTATCACTTCATATATTATTTCCAATCATGTTTTCATGGAAAATAATTAATAAAAACATTTTACTACTACGAAATTTATTACCATATAATTTGTGGTAATTAATAATTCCAAAATTATTTCTAATTTTTCAAGTAATAAATGTATTCGCATTTATCGCTCACTTTACTTGACACTTAGTCTCGTCATTAAATAAAAAAAATTTATATGCAAAATTTCTTATTTATTTTATATAGAAAATCTCGGGTTATTCTGGACTTAAATTTGGTTATTATCGGAGATTTGTGGAAGGATTTTCTCGAATCATTACTCTAACTCACTCGGTGACTCGGAAAGATACAAAATTCATATGGAGCGGAGAATGTGAGAAGAGTTTCCAAGAGCTCAAGAGGAGACTCATTTTAAGACTGTTTCTAACAATACCATCTGGTTCGGATGGATTTGTTATCTACAAATGATGCTTACGGCAAGGGGTTGGGATGTGTTCTCATGCAACATGGGAAAGTCATAGCTTTATGCCTCACGATAACTCAAAGAATATGAGAGGAATTATCCTACTCATGATCTAGAGTTAGCGTGATTTAATTCGCGTTGAAGATATGGAGACACTACTTGTATGGAGAAAGTGGAGATTTATACGGACCATAAAAGCCTCAAAAATTTCTTCACCCAAAAAGAACTCAACACGCAAGAACGACGTTATGGAGTCATTAAAAGATTACGATCACACTATTCAATATCATCCTCGAAAAGGAACGTAGTGGTGGCGACGATTAAGTAAAAGATCATATGCAAGCACTGAGTGCAATATTGTCAACGAAAAGGCCCATTTTATACGACTTTACAAAGGATGAAGATAGAATTAAAGACTCTAGGGTCCCACATGATGATGGCGAATATACGAGTAGAACCGACTTTAATTGATAAAGTTAAAGCTGCTCAAGCTACGGACCTGGGGCTGATACAAATGAAGAAGAAAGTGCAAGAAGGTGTTATTCCAGAAGCAAGAATCGATGAGGAAGGAATACTTCGAGTCAATTCTAGACTTTGCGTTCCTAACGATTCTGACCTGAAGCATAAAATCATGATGGAGGCACACAACACCCCGTTTGCAATCCATCCTGGGAGTACCAAAATGTATCATGATATTCGACATACATTTTGGTGGAACAATATGAAGAGAGAGATTGAGTTTATCTCAAGATGTTTAACTCGTCGGTAAAGGCGAGCATCAAGTGCCAAAAGGTCCATTGCAACCACTTGAGAGATTAGGAATGGAAATGGGAACACATTACTATGGATTTTGTTACGTGTCTTCCCAAAGTTTCTCAAGGCGTAGATGCAATTTGGGTTATTGTTGATAGATTAACCAAGTCTCCGCCCATTTCTTACCGATACGCGAGACTTATTCCTTGAACATCTTGCTCGTATATGACGTGAATGAGATTGTGACGATTGCATGGCATGCTAGTATCCATAGTTTTGGATCGTGACCCGAGATTCACTTCAAGATTTTGGGTTAGCTTGCGAGAAAGCTATGGGCGCGGTTTTGACGATTGATTCAAAGATACCATCCTCAAGCGGACGGACAATCGAGAGGACTATTCAAACCCTTGAAGATCTATTAAGACTCGTGTCCTAGATTTTAAAGGAAGTTGGGATAAGTACCTACCCTTTGGTGGAATTCTCCTACAACAACAGCTTATCAATCAAGTATAGGCATGGCTCCATTTGAGGCGTTGTATGGACGAAAATGTCGTTCTCAAATATCTTTTGGGACGATGTGGGAGAAGCAACATTGTTGGGACCAGAATTAGTACGCATGACTACAGAAAAGATCCAAATGATTCGACAACGTATTCAAACTTCACAAGATCGACAAAAGAGTTATCCGATCTTTCATAGAAAGGACGTGGAGTTTAATATTGGAGATCATGTATTGTTACGTATTGCTCCATGGAAAGGAGTTACAAGATTTGGGAAAAGAGGAAATCTCAATCCAAGGTTTGTTGGTCTATTTGAGATTCTTTACCGAATAGGAAACGTAGCCTATAGACTCGCGTTACCTCCAAGTATGTCTTGTGTTCACAATGTATTCCACATATCTATGCTTCGTAAATATGTGAAAGACCCGAACCACATTATTGCATTAGAACCAGACGAGATAGCTGAAGATTTAACCTACGAGGAGATACCTGTTGAGATTTTGGATAGGAAAGAGCATGTCTTACTCACGATGGTTATACCACAAGTTAAGGTTTTGTGGAGAAACTATGCAATTGAGGAAATGACATGGGAGTTGGAATTGGAGATGAAAGCGAGGTACCCTCACCTTTTCGATATACCAGGTACGTACGTCAATTTCGAGGATGAAATTTCATAAGGAGGGGAGGTTGTAAGACCCCAACTTATTATAAATAAAATTGAATTTTCCTTTATTTATTATTCTAAATTGATAAGGGTTAATTTGATATAATTCTTTGGTTATGGGTGAAATGTGCAAAGTTTACAAAATAAGCAAGTGGTTATAAAATATTCATTATTGTGGGGAATATTCGTTTTTGGTCGTGGAATATCTTTTTGTCGGGAATCTCCGCATAACGACGCAGCGATCATTGGTGGGCCCCATAACGGAAAAACGGTTGGATGAAGGAAACGACAAAGATTGAATTTTATAAATAACGACGTAAATTGTTACCATTATTAACCATTGGGTTACACGGTGGTTAAAAAATCTGATGTCTGGCGTGGTCGCACAAGAAGCATACCGGTATTGCATGATATTATTGAATTATTGATCCTTACGTAAGAAGGCCTTTACTCAATAATTGTTATGTGAATTATTATTCAATATTATATTTTATTGATTCAATAATTCTTTGCGTTGATATTTTGTATTCTTTGTTGTTTCAATAATTGTCATTACACAAGATTTTCATTATCAAATCAATAATTCATATTATTTGAATAATATTATCGAGATAATATTATTGGCAATGTCTAGAAAGTTCATCTAAGGAGAGGTTTGGTCACCTAATTGCGGCATGAAGAAGGAGAAATCCTTATTCGAAAGCCCCTCTTTCTGAGGGAACTACCGGGTTTGTCGATCTTGTGATTACGTAATATTATTTTGAATAATTAATTATTGATTATTATGATAAAGAAAATATTTATTTTATGTGGATATATATGGAGAAAATTTTTAATGTGACAATTGTTGAAAATTAATATTTTATCTTTTTCTGATAAAATAATTCATTTAAATATATTATTTTAATAATATATTAACGGTGATATTTTTATAATGAATGTGGGATATATGAATATATGAGGAGGTAGAGTATTTTGTGGCATTAAATGTTTAACATATGTTTTGTGTGTCGGTGGACACAATTCTTGACCAAAAATTTATTATAGACTGTAAAATTGTCCGTTTGTGGATTTTGGATAATTTCATTTGGAATTTGGAAAAATTTCTTACGCAAAGTTGTAGAGAATTGAAATTCCTATAAAAAACGCGAGATTTGAATTTTCCGATAAAAGGGATATTTATTGTGAATTATTGATGTTTGAGTTCAAATAATTGATTTTGGAAATTTTAATTATTATTTTCAAGAAAAACGTTTTCAAAGGTTGGTGAACATCTTTAACATGTGGTTGGTGGCTAAAATCAGATTCCTTGGTGGTGGGCTTGAATATTTGGTAAATAATATTAATTTATTATTTTAGTCTCTTTTGGCGTTCTAACATTTTCCTATAAATAGAGGCTAAGTTAGAATTGAAAATCACACCGTAAACTAAGTTTTCTCTCTTTCTTTCTCTAAATTATCGGCGTATTCTTGTGAGTATACTTTGAGTGTTGCTTTATCTGGTGCGGGTTTCACAAAGACTATATCTAGAAATTCGATCGAAATACGGTTATTTTGAGGTAAGGGTATTATTTTCTTCTTAAATGATATTTTTTCTTCAATATCATTATGTCAAGTATTGGTGAACTTTTTTATCAAATTTGGAACTTGTTGTGTCTGGGGTTCTTATTCACGATATCGGACTATTCACGATATCGACATTATTCACTTAATACTAAGACTATTCAAGAAAAATAAAAAATTTCTTTTTGTCCAAAATATCTATTCGGATACTAGCTTTGATTGTATCCATGTTTTGATCATTCTTGAATTTTACACCAATATGATTATTTTCAAGTATTTTTGGACATGGGTAAAACAAAGTACGAATCCTTAATCCTTAATCCTTGTCATTTTGTTTCACTTTGGATTCGTTTCTTTTAAAAATGTTTTTCATCATCCTCGATCTAAATGGTGATATAAATGAATATCTTTGGCTTTTCGTAGTGCAAAGATGAACGATTAATCGATGAATACCTTTGGCTGTAGTGCAAAAAAGATGAGCAGTGTTGAAGATGAACATGAATTAATTGGTGATCTAAATGAATATCTTTGGCACTGTAGTGCAAAGATGATTAAAGATGTATATTGATTGTTATTACTGAGGATAAACTATTGATGACAGACTTTAAAACCTTAGAAGAGCGGAGAATTCTTTTCTCACGTGACTCTTCTAATGGATTCTTTATTTCCATTGCATTTGTTGATCTAAAACTTGTTGTCTATTGTATTCTCATTAGATTTTTCCTGTTGAAGACTAACGATAATTTGTTGTATATTATCTTAGTCATAATATTCTTTCTTTGGGCTAGTTGAGCTCACCCTTTTCCTTTTTGTTCCATTTTTCTTCTCGGGAGGTGAGAACATAGCAGGATCGAGTTCTGGGTATGGAGTGATGGTTTTAGGAAGATGTTTTTATCATGTCCTCACTATTTACGTAAAATAGTGTATGAATAATTAATGAGGACTTATTTGGGTGTGTATATTGTACAGAAGACAATATTTGTATTCAAACTCACAATTGATTGTCGTATTCTACACGACATCTGTATTGTCAAAGTTGTAGTTTGCTTTCTATACCATGTATTTTGGCGACTCAGAATAGGTGTTGTATACCTATTTTGGGGGCGTCACAGTTACTCATTGACTACATTGGTTACCTTCATACAACTCCTAATCTGATTATATATATTGGTTGTTGTATACTATTTAATTGGTTACAGTATAATGTTTATTTGGTTGCAGTGACAATTTGACAATTTCTGTCAAGTTTGGAGTGTCGGATTTTGGCATTTTCAGATCCTAATTTCATTGGAAACGAGTCAACGATCAAAAGTCAGCAGCTTTGCTGGTGAACTGCAGGGTTTTTTGGTCGAATTCCATCATTTAGGCCTTCAAAATTGCATGTAAAAATTTGGTTTATTTTCTGGTTACTAAAATTATGTAATTTGGTTACTGTCTAATATTGATTTTGTTACTTTACAATGTTTATTCAGTTGTTAGACAATGGTTATTGATGAAGAACCAATACAATAAATTTAATTGTTTATGAGGAATATATAATTGTTTACTGCTAGTAACTATTAACCACATGGTTGGTAACATTTTTGATGGTGAACAGTAACCAAAATTGATGTTGATTAATATTTTAATTTTTGATTCCATCATGAGTTATCAATATAAAGTAAACATATACATTGAACAATTGGTAACTGTTCTGAAATATTTTTATGTAAATTTGGTTATCCATCTAAAATAAAATGGTTACCTCTATATTCATATTTAGTTACCAATTTGGCATGTAGACCATTTCCAAATAACTTTTATAACTATGTAATTTAAAAGTATCCATCGCCTAGATAAATGGAAACCCTCATAATATACATTAATCACTTGATAAGCTGTTCGATATAAGTTTTTAATTATTTGGTTACTAACAAAAACTAAAATGGTTACCCTTATATGCATGTTTGGATACCAACTGCACCTCTCAAACTATTTTTATTTTAATATGAGATCTATAAGTAACCATATATATAAATAAAAACTCGCATACGTATACATTTAACGATTGATGTTTGTCCCGATACAAGCTTGTAACTATCTCGCTTACTAATAATAAAAGAACCATAATGTAACATAATAAAACAAGAACCACATAATTGTATGATAGTAACTGAATAGGTTTTAATGGTAACCAAAACATAAATTTCATGTAATGAAACCCAGTTTAAGCAATCCACGATATACTAAACAATTACATATTAACCGAATAAAAATATAAGAACCAAAATCCCACATCGAGGGCACAATAATAGTAGCTAAACCATAAGGTAACAAAGAAGCAAAACATAGTAAAGAAGTAACCAAGTAGTTATATGAATGTAACGAGAACATGTTTTAATGGTAACCAAAATGAAACAACTCAGTATATCCAACTAATTTTAGGCAACCCATGTATACTCTCACATGATTTAACACTTAATTTATTTCTTGATACAAGCTTGTAATTATCTCGGTTACTACAAAAAATAAAATGGTTACCCTTCTATGCATGTTTAGTTACCAACCGCACCTTTCAAATAATGTATCAGACACAACTTAATACGAACCAACAAACAATATCAAATAATTGATTATATAATCAAATATGTAATTCCATTTACATAAGCTCCAATAAACATTACATACTCACTAACCATAACAAATGGTTATGGATATCAACAAAAATCAAAGTACAAAACACAATTCGGAAGGACAAGAAAACGACAATCGAACTAATCAAAATCTGGTACAAATCTTTCTGAAACTTGAGTTTTTTGGCTGCTGCTACTTTCTTCTTCATGGCTGCTCTCATTCTCTTGAAAAGACTTCTACATTATGAACCTGTGGTAACCAAACAGTTATATGATAGTAACCAAACCATGTTTTAATGGTAACCAACACATAAATCCAAATCATAAGTCAACAGTAACAAAAAATATACTAATGAAGTAACCAAACAGTTATATGATAGTAACCAAACCATGTTTTAATGGTAACCAACACATAAATCCAAATCATAAGTCAACAGTAACAAAAAATATACTAATGAAGTAACCAAACAGTTATATGTTAGTAACCAAAACATATATTAATGGTAACCAACACATAAATCCAAATCATAAGTCAAAGAAACAAAAATATATTAATGAAGTAACCAAACAGGTTATATGTTAGTAACCAATCGTGTAACACCAACCCACGCCACTCTTACTCGATTCCCCGACCAACACACTCCCCTTCCCCTTCCTCTCCACAACAAACTTCTTCAAGCCCTTTACAGAATCATCCTCTGTGATTCTCTTTCTCTTTACGTACGTCTTCATTTTATCAGCCATTCAACACAAATCGAACGAACAAAACCAACAAAACTAATCGACCGAACAGAGAAAAACCACTAACAGAGACAGAAGAACAAAACGAAACAACACGAACAGATACTATACAACAAAACGAAAATGGCAAACAGAATGTCTGAAGAATAACACGAACAGAGACTATACAACAAAGCCCAAACGAAAATGGCAATAAGAATGTCTGAAGAAAAACACGAACAGAGAGAGAAATAGCGAAGAAGACGAACAGAAACAGAAAAAAGGTTTCATCATGCAAACGAGGGTTTAAAAAAGAAAACACGTAATCGCGGTTATCATGTCATTCAAAATAAAAACAACCCATTAATATTGCCATGTCAGCCATTACATATTAATCCCTTAATTTAATGACTTTAATTATGTTAAGATTGAAAATAAAAACAAAAAAGTGTAATACTTTTGTAATTATTTTATGACTATATGATTTTTGTAATTATTTTCAAAAATGTACTAATATATGTAATTAATCCAATTATTAATTATATTATAGTAATTGGTACGTAATTGTTTGTTTAGTTCAGTTCAGTTTAGGCATCATGTGATAAAGTAAAGACCAGTTGCCATTGAGATAGATAGATAGTTAGATGGGATCAGTACAACGTGACACTGTAGCAGTGCCTCATGACAAACCATGTGCGTGCGTGCAGGCAGACAGAATGCGACTGCGTTGTGTTGTTTCCAAGTTGCTGCCAATTGGCGTGCTGTGCAGACATGGTCAAATGAATTATGCCAACCAAGAGCAACAAATAGACTTTTTAAATTGTATTGTTATTATGTTTTCAATTTTAATGTATATAAGATTCTATTTTTCAAGTAAAATAAATAATACAAAAATTACACATAAACAAATTACTTGTGACCATGACAGGCGTCTTATTGCCTAGACGCTCGTTCTAGCAGTCAACTCCATGACAACTGACAACTATGGTTACCCAACCAACACGTGAGAAAAGAAAATTAACTCAAGTGATGCAGGATAGTTAAAAATCAAACTGCCCAGATAAGAATTAACCAAAGAATCTGAATCTGATCCATCTTATACTATGGGATATAGGGCTATAGGGCTATAGTGTTTTTTGAGTGACAAATGGTGTGATGCTCTGCACACAAGTTAGCTAAAGCTCTTTAGCTAGAGTTTAGTTGCTCTGTCAACAATGAAAGAAGAAATCATGATGGTACAAAACGTGTGTTAACATCCAAGTTCCAACGACTAGGAATTTAGTTGATGTCATACCACCCTCTAGTTTCTACTAACAGAATGTCTCCCACGAGAAAAATTAAGGTACCTAAAATCCTCTCGCAATCTACAGCTACTTGGCCAATCTCAGTAATGGTCCCAGCCCACCCACCCCGCGTCTCTAAAGGGTTTCTGCTTTGTCTTGCCTGCTGCACCTTCTTCTATTACCACTTGATTTTGGATACCAAGAGCATTGGCATCTTTTTTGTCTTGCCCACTGCACCTTCTTCTATTACCACTTGATTTTGGATTCCAAGAGCATTGGCATCTTTTTGGTAGACAAACAATTTGTATTTGTCATAAAATTCGCCAGTTTGGCCAGTAAATAAAGAACTCCACCGATGAAATTTATTCAACAAAGAACAAAATGACTGGAGATGCTGTTAGTTTAAAAGTAACAATACGAGAAGTCTAGATGATTATACTAATAATTTCTATATTAAAATTTTAAACTGATCCAAGTACATTACAAGTTTTTTTCTTCTTCCCAATCCGTCTTCCATTCCACATGTACAAGTTTACTTCCAAATCAACATTTGATTCCTCCCATGGAGCACAGAAACCCATCCAAAACAAGTTTTTTCCCATTGAAGTGAATGGTAAAATTCATTCTGCAAGTATACCTAGAAAATAAAAGAAGAAAAGAAAAAGGAGACATTTCATTAGGAGACTAATCATTATTATAGACTGCAAGATATTTTGTGAATAATTATATGTTGATATAAATAATAGCAGGAAGGAAGAGAATAGTGCTGCCACGTTTGCAGGAAAAAAGTGCAAGCTTACATATATTGTAAAGATGTGTGTGCGCTAAGAAAGTTGCAGTAAACATTTGCATTGTATAAGCAAACTTTGTGAGTATTGGTTTCACCAATTTAGTTTGTTGTTTAGCCTTCTTTGCCTTTAACCCTCTTCCCTTAAAATTGAGGTACAAACAGAAAGGGTAGGAATAGAAGGATACTCTAGCTAAGTTCACTGAATTAGTTGTAATTGTCTGTGTTACTCGGACTCTTCACTTTGCCCTGAAGTACCCGTGTCCGACACCGTGTCCAAAAATTGGATACTTCACTTGGATACTTCACTTTAGTGTAAAAAATTGGCAAAATTGAGAAGTACCCGTGTCGGATACCGTGTCCAACCGGACACTCCATCCGTGTCCGAGTAACACAGGTAATTGTGCTTTTAGTAATGCAATACCTAGATTTTTCATGGCTCCTATTTGACAATTTTATCAAATCAATAATGTCAAAACTTGAACACATTGGCCTCACAAATTCAGAAGTTACCATCTTGTAGAGTCAATTAGTTCTTGAGCAGAACAATCCACAAAAGCCAAAAAATAGAATTAAAAATAAAATAAAATTAATCGTATAAATTCCTTGTTTCAGTGTACCTTACAAATGAAGGTCAGTGAATCTGTACATGTAGCAATTCTGGGCAAAAACTACCAGAAGGAGAAAAGCAATGTCACTAGATTAACAGCTTAAATCGAGTGCTCCCATGTGTACCAAAGTACTCCCTCTGTCCCAAGAAGTGATTTGTGTCAAGACAAGTCAGCTTAATAGCATTATGCTAATAACTAGCTTATCAAGAAGGTAGAGCATAATCAATGTGATGGTACTATGGTGGTTAGGAGAATGAGGAAAATATAGTTTTTGCAAATAAAATCTAGCTCTTTATATAGTAATGTAGTAGAGAATTATTTGGATGGATAAATTACTGAAATGAGTTCAAGTTTTGTGGCTCCCTACTCTCTTTTTCTCATTCTCTCTACCATCTTTCATCTTCTACCCTATTTCTGCCTATGTTCCTACAATTATTACTGCCTTCTTCTCTTATTTTCTGCAAGCATTCCCTTCTAAGTTAGGACCTTAAGAAGGTCCTAATGATGGGTTTGACTGGCACATAGTTCAAGTAGGAGAGTAATGATTACTATAATTTACAACCACTGGATAAGGGTTTAGGTTGAATCAAGTCACTCTTTCTGGAAAATCCCGGAAAATCATTCACTTAAATTGGGATGGGAGACTAAAATAGGCCACTTTTTTCCCTCTCGTTCAAAAATAATAAAGTTACTACTTCATAGGTATATACACATATTCAAAAGGTGATTTGAATATCCCTGAACCTTTTAATTTATTATTTCCGCATAAATCTAAAGCTAACAGGCATACTTTCCTCAAGAGGTGCATCGTAAGTATATGTACATGTATGGAACACAAGCAGTACAGATGAGCAAGTAAACGCAAAGGGAAAAGGATAAAGAGGTGATAGCACAATAGCTGCAACCTAGGGCATAATCCTTATGAAGCTGACATAATTAAATAAGGTCACATAACTCACCTTGAATATTTATATTTAAATGCGGTGTTCTATCTCATCCTTCGTCTTGTCAGGATGTACACGTTTAGCCCTACGGCGTGTGTGGCTCGAATGGGAGTGACGAGTACGCTTCTTTGGCTTTTTACTGGGGGAAAAAACACCCAACTTATATAACTTAATCTTGAAGTAGAAATTGAGAAAATTAACAAAAAAAAATATAAGTTGAAATGAGAAATAAATAAATGTTACGATTATAATGAATGAAAAATTTAATAATAATAATAATGAAACGAACCTGAAAACTGCTGAAATCAAATTGAAAAGAATGATTACTGGAAGAGCCATTAAAGCAGAGGCCTGAAAGCATAATTAGGATGGTAATTTAAACAATCAACATAAACTTCAATAATGTTCACGGAGAAAAAGAAAAGGACTATGTATACGATAACCATTACCATATACCAGACGACCTCATTGATTGCAATCGGCTTTGTGAATTCGTGGCTTTTTAGCAATTCATGAATCGTAACTCGGACCTTCATAATCGAAGCAAATCAAACATTTATACTTATGAAATAATGGAGCAAATCCAAATCTGTCGCAAGGTGTCTAAAGTACTTGTCCCAAAAAATAGAAAGAAAACAGAAATCAACAAAAGTTGTCAGATTTTTCATGTTCAAAACGCATATCATACAGTCAAAAGTATAATAAATTAAGCATATACATTGTTGAACAGCAATTTGAAAAGGGAAGTGTCAAAAGTAATGTTGTTGCAATATATTACTTTTCAACTCATCTCAACAACGCCTATTAAACTAGTTTGGGTAGGTGAAAATGGATCCTTATGAAAGTGTAAAAGTAGAAAGACAAGGAGAAAAATAAAAGAGAAAGCATATATAAATGAAAAATAAAAGAATAAAAATGCATCAAATAAATCACTAAAATTACCCAACCACAAACAATGTTGGTAACTGTTAACATTGATTTAAACCAAGAGTGATTATCTTGATGCATATATTGGGAAGAGTTAGGAAACTAATTTCAGAGTCAAAGACAATGATCTCAATCTATTGGAGCAAGTAGAAAGTACCAAGGTGGAAACCCTATCAAGGCAATTTAAAAAATCATATATGCCGATCAAAAGAAGAAAAACTAGGTGGTTGCTTATAAAATAAAATGAGGGAAATAAGGAAGTTATACCCGACGGTGGTACACGGGAACAGCCTTCATAAACTTTTTATATCCACGAATTACTTTATTTGTGTAGGGCTTTAAGAAAACGTGTGCTTTATCAACATGAGGCTTCATCATTACCACATATGGACTTGTGAACTTCTCAGCTTCCTGAAAAATTAAATTAGTACAACAGGATAAATGTCATCCTGATGATCTTTAAACTTCACATAATTGACTCAAATACATACCATAAAGTAGGGATCCAGAGTCTTTTGTACTTTGACAATATGAGGTTCTATAGTCTTCTTGGATGCATGGAAAACATCAACAGTTTTAGCAGCAAGTAATTGAACACTTGGTTCAATATTAGTTACAAATGCAAACCACCATTCCTTGATTGTTGGGATCCATTGCTTCAAAAGAAAGAAATAATTGAAAACCCAAATTATAACATATTATATTAAACAAATATAAACACGAAGACTATTTTAGAAACACAAATTATACCAAACTCAAGTACAAATTCAACTTCTAAGAATGCAAAAATAAATTTGAAGCTCTAACAATAATGCCTCCAAGAGATAATGATAACGCCATGTGGGCCGGACTAACCGTTAACATCTATAATCATGGACACATGAAAAAGGGAAAAAACATAAACTAGATCATCTTCAGAGCAATAAATAAAATGTTAGTTAGACAACTTACTGCCTTGATTGTATCAATGTGGGGTTCCACCCAATTTTTAAACTGAGCTTTCTTTTCCCGTGCCTGGGAAAAAGAAAATAGATATCTTCAAACTGCAGAATGTTTAATGTAATTTACATGATGTATAATTTCTTAAAATCAGGATTTCTCTACATTGACACAACATGCTTGTTAAAACATGAAAGTCCGACATGTGAACTTACAAAATTGGAAAGCTATCAGTGAATAAGAAAAAAGAACCAAACCTTTTGAATTGTCGTGTCCAGAGTTGGTCTTCCACGCTCATTCCATTGAGTTATTATAAAGGACTGCAAGTCAAGAAAACACTCAAGAGAAGTCATCCCAAAATATTACCAACGTGCATGAAACTCACCTGAGAGTGAACTAAATGAACTGAAAGCCACGGTGGAATCCATGATTTATGAACCTAATAATATATCAGTCAGTTGGTAGGAAAAACAGAAAACACATATCACGTACCCAAGAGTAGAAATGTGTACATACTACATACAGAACATTTTTCAGCAGAATAGGTCTACACAGTTGGGAGCTCAATACAAAAAAATCTACATAAATTCAAATTACTTATCATAGAAAGCACAAAAGCTAAATCCTGACACATCTACATGGCCCAAGAATGCATCCAAATATACTGTAAGCTTAAAATTGTACAATACAACCAAAGTTATCAAGTTTTTTTAAGACGGGTGCTGTTTGATAGCCTCTTTTTGCCTCTTTTTGGCTTTGCCTCTTTTTTGAACAGAGACTAAAGTTGTTTGATTAAAATTTGTTAACCTCTTTTGTCTCTTAAAAAAAAGAGATTGAGGCAACTCTTTTTAGAAAAAGAGGCTCCTCACTACTCTTTTATCCTCATTACTCTAATTGTATTTTTTTAATTTTTAATTTCACTTCTCTCACTACACCCACCACCCACCACCCACTACCCACTACATCTAATCTCTATTTTTTTAAAAGTCTCTATTTCATATAAGTTGTTATTACAAAATTTTATCAAACACCACCTTAGGCTCCTTATGTATAAGAAAACAACTAAATTGTGTATAAAGCATGCAATAAATCTTTTTCCATAGATTCTAACAATGTTCTAAAAGGCGCTAGGCGGGAGGCGGGAGGCGGGCGGCCATGGGAGCCTAGGCAGGATTTTTTTATTTTAAGACAATTTTAATATTTCATCTTACATTATTCTAACAAAACAATAATATAAAGCAAAACAATCTATAATAAAGATAATAATTAAATTCTAGAATTAGTAGTAATTGCACTTAAGTAGTAAGATATATATCAATTGCTTGAAATAATTAAATTATAGAATTAGTGTTACTAGTAAGTAGTATCTTGATATCTTCATATATATAATTATATACGTACTTCTTCTCTCTCAAAAATTTAAATAATTGTTATTTTTAAAAATTAGTGTGAAGTTTATTGAATGAGACATTTGATATTATTAATTATGAAATTATTTTTATTTGTATAATTTTCAAAATTGAGGACTTAAAGAAAATGACAAATACCATATACTAAGTATGACTAATATATCTTTAACGTATTAGGTTTAATCGAAACAAAATTGGTATTAAATTATAAAATTTAAAATTTTAAGAATTCAATTCAATATTAAAATTTTAGAAACTAAACATAAATTTAAGAATTATATTTAATTAAACTAAATATTACAAATATATCATCACTTATATAATTTGAAGTTGGTACAAGTTCAAAAATTACAACTATAATAAAATTATCTATTTTGACTTGATCTTGTTCACTCTTTATTGTGATTTGATATGCTACAAATTGTATTAAGAATATGGTAAATCATTAGAAAAATAAATATATCCAGATCTGGTTTTGGTAGTAATTTTAAAAAAAATCTCCGCCTAGGCTCGCCTTTCCCTTTCCCGCCTAAGCCTCGTCTAGGCGCCGCCTAATTGGCTGGAGCGCTTTTTTCACCGATTTGGCCTTGGGCACGGCGCCAGACCCCGCTTAGGCCGATATTTAGAACACTGGATTCTAAACTAATTATTCATCGCATCAACTCCAAAATCAAAATGGTCCATAACAACAAATAATTTCTTTCTCTAAAATATTTGATAGACACATAATTCATACATTTTATTATCCTTAATTTTGTCCTTTTAATTATATTAGTTTATTAAATTAATATATTTTATTTAGTTTTGTAAGATTTAATATTTTGTTGCAATAAAGTCAAAATCTTGGTGATCAAGCAATATTTAATACTCTTATTTATGTAAAGAAATATCCAAGAAGAATCATACAAGGAGAAGGAAGGAAGTGGAACAATCTTGATGTGCAAGTCAAATCCAGCAAGAGAAAGGAAAGTTCATCTAGAAAATATCTTTGAGAAGTTGATTGCTACTACGAAGTTGAAACCTACATGGAAAAGAATTAATGCCTTATGCATATAAATATAGGAGAGATTATGTATTTTTTGATGTGTTAGTTTAGGTTAGGAGTAGAAGTAAGATTAAATTATTTCTTCTTTGTACACTCGTGCTCGTTGGATAATACTCCCTCCGTCCCAGGATAAAAGTCCTTATTATTATTTTGGGTAGTCCCATGTTAAATGTCCACTTTCTTTTAATAACCAAACTTTTACACATTTTTTCCTATGATGACCGTAGCATTAAATATCTCATATTTTTCTTATTCTAATTCTCTCTCCATATTTAATGACATTATTATGGACAATTTTGTCATTTTATTCCTTTTCTTAATATGCGTGAAAAGTCCACCAGGACTTTTATCCTGGGATGGAGGGAGTAGTTAATTAAATGGAGTTTTCTTATTTTATTTATATTTCTTCTTTATTTTACTTAGTTTATTTATTTTCATGTCTAGTTAATTTCTTTAATCTAGGATGAAGATGAAATTAAATAATTATTCATCATAATATTTTCTATCTCTTCTATTGTTTATGCTGTTATGTTTAATTGATTTCGCCTTCATGTTTCGTTATTGAAATACATTCGTTTTATAGTTCTTATGTGATTTTAAATTAATTAAGAGGCATTTATAGATTATTGTTAAGATATGAGTTTTTCATAATTCATGCTTGTTCGAAGAAGTTTTGACGGGTTATAATTAATTCTTAAATTTTCATAATTTATGTTTACCCACGTTAATTGTAAAATTACTAAATTAAAGGGAAGGGAGATCAAAACCATAGTTAAGTTATAAAAATAGAAGAGATGTGATTGTTTGTTATGTTTATTGTTTAATGGATTCGGATTCCTAAATTGCTTCCTTATTACTAGTTTTTATATTCTAATTAGTTTAATCGTAGTTAATCAATTCTCAATCTTTATTTCTAATTAGCCTGAAATAAATATTAAGGATATTCTAAAATTAGTCTAGGTTTTGTGGTTCGACATGTCCTTGTCAATTCTTCAATTGACATTGTGCACTTGCAGTTACATATTTTTATCACATATACATCCAAGTAGTCAAACACCAAAACTATTCATCACGAGAAAATCTGAATGCAATATAAAAGCACAAGAGTTTAATAAATTGAAATATTAATAGATACCAAGGAGCAAGAGATACCTCCCTCACTTCTTTAGATTTATCAGCAACCTCCGATTTAGCTTTCACCATTTCTTCCTGAGCACAATCAAAGCATCATCATCTAGTTGAAAGAATTTATATAAATCTTCAGAAATGAATCAGCTACAAACCTCTGCCGCCTGTAGAGAACGCTCAGTTTTACGAATTATGTTCTTCTGTTCTTCATTAATTCTTTGGAGCTGGGGAGAACGGAAGAAAAACAAGACATTATTAGAACAAAATCATGTCACATACCTCTATTGCAGATCCATAATACACATCAATACTACAGAAGGAACATTATCAAAACCATTAATCAGAGGATTGTATCAAGATGTCAGAGTAGAAGTAGCAAATAACAGAAAGACAACCCGTCAGGGCCAAGCTTTAGAGCACAATCTGTTACTACTGCAATTTCAAGAATATTCCCATGAGTAGCAAGTAAAGACGGAATTTAACTGATAATAGAGTGTCTAGAAATCAAGGTCCATATGACTTATTAGAATTAGTTATGGTGTAGGATAGTTGTGGCTCAAATAGCAAAATGAGTCCTAGTATTTTCTATAATTAGAGATGATCCCATTGTAATCCATAAGCTGAGAATATTGCTATTGAGAAGCACACATTTGGTGCTTTTTCTCCCCCCACCACCACCCCCACCCCCCCCCCCACCCTCCCTCCCTCCCTCCCTCTCAGTAATTCCCTATTCTTCCTTATTCTGCCCATACTTCTCCCCCCATTCATAGTTGTTACGGCGCCACGGCGAATCATGGCGGTAGCCGACTGCCTGGACGCCTAGGCGACAAGGCGACCGCCATGGCGTCCGTAAGGCGACAAGTCGTTTATAATGTGCAATTTATATATTATTTATTTTACTTAACAAGTATATTGGCAATAAAATTTTATATACATTAAAACTTAAAACATAACATTATGGAATAACATTAAAGGCATAATTATGTAAATACTTAGCAATAACAATCCAAAAACAACACACTTGATATTAAAAATTATTAAAAGAAATTAAGAATTCAACAAACACCACATAGAAAATAAAGTTGCAACCAACCATCACAAATATATAGTCTAATAGCTAATAAAACACCGCCATAGTAAGCCAAAATAATGTTTAGACTCTCTACACTAATCTAGGAACATCATTCAATCAAAATCATCATAGAAAAGGTCATCTTCATCTCTTCCACGAGAACTACTCTCATTCAAAGGCGTAGGTGGTGGTCTTTCTCCAAAATCATCCTCCACATCTTCATCATCATTTGGAATTCCCTCTTCTTCATCAACTTCATTATCGGAGTCGGAATCCATCAACCTTGATTCCCTTGAAGTTGAACCACCACCACGTCGAGAGTATGTCACTAGATTATTACTAGTATTAACACGAGCATTCCTTGAAAGATTGCGACCCTCAAGCGTGTTGGATGCACCGGTTGCTCGATCCACATCATTCCATGTAAGATCCCCCCGGGATGAACAACATCGACATCATTATCGATCCATTCATTACCCCATTCAAAGTCATCAATGACTAATGGATCAAAATTATTGCCAAGTTCACGCCTCTTTTGGAACCTTGAGTCGATCTTTCGATTGTATTGGACATACACCAAGTCACTCAATCGTTTGTGTTCCAATCTATTCCTCTTCTTCGTATGAATCTAAAATAAATAGAACAAAAAATAATAATATTAATGATAAAATTTTAATAATAGTGTGATTTATTCCTTTTGAAATTTGAACTAACAATAGAAAGTACTTACAAACTCAAATGTACTCCAATTGCGCTCGCAACCGGAAGAAGAAGAACATAGGCCTAGAATTCTTTTTGCAAATGAGGATAGCTCAATAGCTCGCGCTCCAAAAGCATTCCACCAATCAACTAGCAAACATTTAAAAGAAATATAAATATTTTTAAAGGGAGGAGCTGAAGAATGTATATAAATCATCATCAAAATATATCTTATTATATATATTTTAATATACGTACGAGGATTCTTTATTTTCCGTTGCCTAATCACCATTTCTCTTGCAAAAGTATCGCGAGAAGCATTATAGTTGTCGGCTAGATTGCTTATCTTGTCTAGCAAATCTAACTCGAGCACCATCTTTGCAAGAACGTCATTGAAGTCATCTCGTAAAGCATTAGCAAACACCCGCGTTCCTCTTTGATATCAAAGTACTTTTTGGATTGAGAAAAACAACGCGACCCCATATAATTTTTTGCTCCATTTGATTTTCCCATCGTATTTCAACAATTTCAATCACCTTCTTATCGGTCTTTGTTTGTTATCAAATGCATCTTTGATTTTTTTTCTTTGCGCATTCCATCGCAATGAATAACTTCGTGCATAGCAGACTTCTCATCACTATCAACAATCCTCAAGACTATAAGAAGTGGTTGTGGCGCGCCTAATGCAATCCTCAACGGTATGCCAAAATGTTGTTGAAATAATGATATCACATACTTTCTTCCCCGCTTGATGATCAAACAACTTTGATTTTGACCCGATCCTCGTGATGAACAAATGCCTCAATGCATCTTTATTCTTGTACAAACACCGCAAGGTGAGGAAAGGCAGTAGCAAATCTAGTAGCTGCGGGTCTCACAAGATCCCTCCCATTCGCTTTTTCTCCTCATCGTGACCGAGAAGGCGACCATGTCTATAAATGAATGTTGTAATTCTCCTTGCATTTGTGATTGTGGGTTGAAATTGCTTCAACTTGCTTATATCCTCTAACATAAGGTCGAGGCGGTGGAAAGGTATGAGGTGTCCAAAGCATTGTAGGTCTCCTCTCCATTAGTATATGCCCCCACCGCTTGGTGTAATTAGAGGCATTATGCGTGACCACACGAACAACATACTGGGGCCGATTTCCTCGATCTTTTTATCAAGTAGATTTGCCAACATTGTGGCATCTTGAGTATTTGGAGGCATCAATGAACCCATGAAATAAGTCCCCTGGGACTATTAACAAGAAAATTCAATAAGTGTCTTCCCTCTTCTCATCATCAACCATCCCGGCATGAGTGAGCGGTAGTATTCCTTCCAAGCAACTTCATGTTTTTTTTTAAGTCATCGGTTTTCTTCTTTGCCTTCTCAAGTAAAGGGACCCTCAACTCGTGATCGTTGGAGGCTTGAAACTCGGCCCATATTGCCTATGGACTCGACCATTACTTCAAATCTCCTTGAATTTGCAGCATTGAATGGTATGCCACATTCAGAGAAAAAAATCAAGAACGCGTGCATTTGGACTCTTTCCTTTTCCTCCGGTGTCCTCAACCGAGCTTTCAATACTCGTTTGGCTCAAACGCTTGCTATATCTCTCTCTCTACAACTTCTTGGAGTCTTCCTTAGAAGTGCTTCAAACCGTCTTAGCTTTTGGTTGTGGAACTTGGAATTGAAATCTGATATTCTTCCTTTTAGAAGCCGTCCCCGAACTTGGGATAGTGTTAGAAGAAGTATTGGAAGTCATGCTTGGACGAAGCGGATGATTGTTCTTCTTGCACTTCTACTACATCATCATCATCATCTAGCTCAGTGGCTTGTTCCTCTTTTACTATTCAAAGCCGCTTGCATCTCCCTCGTAATTTACATTGTTGTTTTGGGACACTTAGCTACATCTCCATAATTTCAATTTAGATGTTGTTTGAGCCTTTTGATGCGAATGACATTTCTTCCCACAAAGTGTACATCGCACGACATCCCTATTACTTAAAATCCGCCGATATCCATATTTCCAACCCGGATCGTTCGATTTTGCTTTTCTTTTAGGGTCCTTCGTTATATCATAATTATATTTAGAACTTTCCGCCATTTTACCGCCTACACAATACAAACAAAAGCAAAATATAAGACAAACATAAAATATAATATTTATATAGAATTCACAATCTCATAATGCACCCACAAATAATAGTAGTAATAACAAATAATAGTTCAAAATAATAGTAGTTATTAGTTAAGGTCAAAATTATTACTAACAGTCATGCATTATTGCATTAGTAGTACTAATTTACATATAATTAATAGTAGTACTAACAGTCATGCATTATAATTATTAGAAATGAATGATATGGAAAAAAAATAAAGCCAAACACAAAATCAAATCAAATAATAATTAACAGTCATGCATTTATCTATAGCATTTATCCATTATAGCATACTAATCACAGATTCACAGTAGTACTAACAGTCAATGATTGTCAGTCATGCTTTTCTTTCGTACAAAAAAAATGACAACTGGTAAGGTTAAAAAAAAAAAACCCAAACAGGAACTCAGCAACTCATAAAGGCTAAAAAAAAAAGAACACAAAGAAGGTTTCATAAAAAAAAAAAAAGAACACAAAGAATGCTTTCGGTGAAGAACAGATCAGAAGAAGAAGAAAGGGGAAGAAAACATACCTGCGATTGCTCATTGTCGAAGTCGTAATTGCTTTTTCGTAAAATCGGTTGCTTTAAAAATCGCTTTCTTTCGTCGTTGAAGTCGTCGTCGGTTGCTTTCGCCGTCGCAGTCGGCTTCGTCTTCGTCTTCTCTCTCTCTCGGCTTCGTCTTCTCTCTCTGTCGACTTCGCCTTCTCTCGATCTCTCTCGGTTCGGTTTTGAGTTATTCTACATGAATCGAGTTCGACGAGTACATTAGGTTTGAAATTGCAGCGACGTCGTTCGACCAAATTAACGTTGTTTTCGATTTGGGTCGACCCACGATAGCGAAGCGCTTTCGACTAAGCCGGATAGTCATCATGGCGTCGTCCGCGTTGTCTGGCGACGACTTGTTGTGATAATCATTTTTTCGCCTTTAAAGCCATCTACCAAGCTCAAGCTTCGCCTTTCCCATTTACGCTTTCGATTGGACGACTTGGCGTTGCCTTGGCGACGCCTTAACAACTATGCCCCCATAGTAATCCATAAGCTGAGAATATTGTTATTGAGAAGCACACATTTGGTGCTTTATTCTCCCCTTCCCCCCTCCCCTCCCCCTCCCCCTCCCCCCTCGGTAATTCCCCTATTCTTCCTTATTTTGCTCATACTTCTCCCCCATTTTAATCCATAAGCTGAGAATATTGTTATTGAGAAGCACACATATGGGCTTTCTACCCCCACCTCCTCTTCTCCTTCCAGTTATTACATATTCTTCCTTATTTTGCCCACACTTCTCCCTCAAACTCTTTCTGTAAACTCTGAAAACAGTTAAATCTATCTGTTTACTTTCTAATTTTGAAGATCAAGACCATCAAGGGTCTTGACACAACCCAATGCAAACTAACTGTCCCAGACAACACTCAACTTACAATTACTTTAATACCTATTTCAAAAATATGTATTTTTCCAATGCCAGTAACATCGACGCAATTTAAATTTTACGCATTACAGGCATATAGCCACACTTGACCAAAAAGTAACAAGAAATGGAAAATAGGTATTTCAACAAACTTCTAAAAGAATATTAATTCATTATACCGGATTCAGAAGACTCTGAAACAAATTAGAATTATTCTAAAAGGCGCTAGGCGGGAGGCTAGGGGAGCCTAGCGCCTAGGGGGCCTAGGTGGGGCCTGGACGGGGCCTAGGCGGAAATTTTTATTTTAAGTCAATTTTAATATTTTAACTTACATTTATCCAAATAAAACAATAATATATAGCAAAACAATCTATAATAAAAATAATAAACGCATTTGCTTAAAGTTCAAACACATCCATATTGCTGCTAATGTCAAAGTTCAAAAACAAGCATGCAATTGTTCAAAATTCAAACATATTTTTAACATATTAGTTTTATTTATAAACAAGATTGCTAATAAATAAAATTTAAAATTTCAAGAATTTAATTCCATATTAAAACTTAAGAAACTAAACATAAATTTAAGAATTATATTGAATTAAACTAAATATTACAAATGTATCATCATTTATATAATTTGAAGTTGGTTCAAGTTCAAAAAATTACAACTATAATAAAATTATTCATTTTGACTTGATATTGTTCACTTGTTATGATTTGATATGTTACAACCTGTTTTATTAATATGATAAATCATTAAATATATATATATATATATCAAGATCTGGTTTGGGTAGTTATTAAAATTAAAAAAATCTCTCCGCATAGACCCCGCCTAGGCTCCACCTAATTTTCTAGAGGAATTTTTTTGCCGCCTTGGGCTTAGGTGAGGCGCTTGGGGGGCCTAGCGCCTAGGCAAGGCGCCAAGGGGCCTAGGCGGGGATTTTTAGAACAGTGCAAATTAGTGGACCCATCTGACAAGGCTTTGAAAGATTTCAACATTACCCCCTTGGTCCCTCTATCACAATTAATGTTTCTATTGGAATTTCATGCACATCAAGAAATGGAAGAGAATGATATAACAATTGATGGGGATCAATGATTTAGTTTTCTTATTTATTTTGTTTATTTCATTATTATGGATTTATTTTAATTAGTTGGGGTATTTTTCTTTTATTATTTTGTTGGTATCCAAGTCCAATTTAGGGTTGTTTTTGTTTAAATACCGATGTAATCTTTACACAGAGTACATTCTGATTTTTGAGATTTTTATTGACTTGCTTTATATCATGGCAATATCTATCTAGAGTTAATAGACGCCGAGTTAAAACTCTAAACCCTAGAATTTAAGGGTAGAGCTTAGATCCTAGTTCTATTTATCTATCAACCAAGAACAAAATTCATTTTAGAGCTGTCCTACATCATTTGTGGTATCAAAGCCAAACCTTGGGAATCACTTCGAAATCATTGTCCATCGTCAATAAGCTTCACTGAATAAATTGTCGCGCTACTATCTCAGATCTGCTGCACCTTTTTCTTCGTCGTCGTCATCATCAACAAAGCCAGCCGCAATCATATAAAACCCCATCACCACCACTGCAACAACTATAAAATCAGTACTTCATCATCAATTTGGGACGACCCAACTCGGACCCGACCCGACCTTGATCAAGAAATAACAGAACACTCACCATCGTTGTTCAACAACATCAATCGACAACCACCATGGCACCATCACCATCGGAAGTCGATCCGCAACCCAAACCAAAGAAGAGAAACAGAGCACAGAAAGAAAGGGGAACGAAGAGCAAATAAAAGAGACGAAGAAGAAAACAGGACGAAAAGGAGAACCTAATTATCAATGTCGATCACTGTCACTCATCACGCGACCTCCTTGCAACTGTCGCCGCGACCGACCTCTCCATCTTTCTTCATTGGCTACTGTTGCTGCATATGTGTGTGTAGTACAAGGGAGGTAGCCCTAATCTGAGTGTTTATTTTCCTTGCCAAATTACATTTTGGTCCTTCCCAGTTTCCTTTTCTTAGTTTAGTTAGGCCACAATTTGTTAACTTACGTTATAACAATAACCCCTGCTTTTTACATAAAGAACCCCTAAACTTTTAACCTTGGCACTTTTAACCCCTGTTTCACACTTTATAATCAGTTAGGTCCACAAAAAAAATACAAAAACTGCTCTTAATTTTTTTTGCAAAATATAGGATAAGTACTTCAATTACTTGAATTTTCTTTACTCGCTGCTTGGTACTAAAAATTTTCAAAACTCGTTTAGGTTTATTCTCTTAAATTGCACATTATTCCTATTAGTTGGACATCATTTAGTCGTGACTGTTGATATTTTGGAAACTGTGATTGCATTTATTGTAGGTTATAATTTAATTTCTACAATTAATTATCACAGTATTGCATTTGCATCATGATGACCCGTAGTGGAACCCAATCTGGCCCAACAATGAACGACAAATTAGACCTCTTACTCACTAAAATGGCTAATATGGAAAATCGTATGGATGTTATGTCTGAGGAAATTGTCGTATTATGTGAGAGCGCGAGTCGTTGAGCGACGAACACAACATTTACCAGAGCAATGCGGAAAATGGTGGCATTCCCATTAATAAAGAGATACCTGAGGGAGAACCTAAGCTGAATAGGCAAGGGGAACTCCTTGAGCCTAAAAATATTGAGTACCAAAACCTTGAGCCTAGAAATATTGAGTACCAAAACCTTGAGCCTCGAAATATTGAGTACCCCGAGAGACGAGACTGTAGACATCGAAACATTGGGTATTGTGGACGTAGGGATGATGGCTACCGTGGACCTAGAGATTATGGATACCGTGAACCTAGAGATTATGGGTTATGATGATGACATTAGAAAAGTTAAGGTTGTAGCACCCGAGTTTGACGGTAGGTCTGATCCTAATGTCTTTTTTTTTTTGATAATGTGGGGTTTCCCAACCGCAGTCGGACTAATCTCCCACTGGACTAACTTTTCTTTTAAACCAACTTACAATTTGGCGGTCAAATGGCCTCATGAGCATTTCTGCCTTGACAATTGTTGCAAGTGGGAGTCGATTGATTGGTTGTTCAGTATGGATAAAATTTTCAATTGGTATGAGATGTCTGATGAGCGTAGAGTTCGCTTTGCCAAGATGAAATTAGTCAAACAAGCGAGTTTGTATTGGGCTGGTGTTGAGGGACATTAAGCGTTTGAGGGATCCACCTATTAGGCATTTGGCAAAAATGAAAGCACGTCTCCGAAAATATTATTTACCCATCGATCACAAGGATAGGATGTTTGAACAGTTGACAAATCTAAAGCAAGGCAATTTGTCTGTCTCTGATTATGTCAATAGATATAGGGAGTTGATGGAGCGTTGTGAGCTCGTGGAGGAGACGAGGTTGACTATCATTAGGTTTAGGGAGGGGTTGAGAGATGATATTAAATTCCAGATTTTTCCCAATCAACTCACTTGCTTAGATGATGCTTACCAGGATGCCTTAGATCATGAATACAATGTGAAGAGATCATCCTTTCGGAGAGCGACCTCTTATCCGCACTCAATTTAGTGGGATTTAATTCCCCATGTAAGAGTGTCTTTTCCCACTCCTCAATATACTTCTAGGGCTAATAACACCGCGAGTGGACCAAATCGGGACCCTAGACTAGGGAAGGGTATTCTACTACCCAAACCTACAGCCCCTAACAGGGATAGGTGTTTCTCCTGCAAAAAGCTTGGCCACAAGTTCTTTGAGTGCCGTAACAAACATCGAGTGAGAGTGGTTCATGAAGGCCAAGGTGAAGAAAATGAGCTGAGGAAAGGTGAAGTGGAAGATGAATATTACACAGAGGATGAAGAAGCGGATGTGCACCTTGAACAAATTGATCAACCCTTGAATGTTATGAGGTGCATCTTTGCTAGTCCTAAAAAGGAGGAAGATTGGAAGAGAACCGCCATACTTCAGACATGTAGCAGAGGGGGTGGAATCTCTTCCAAGTTGATCATTAATGGGGGGAAGTTGTTTAAATGTGGTTGCCAAGTCAGTTGTGGAACGATTGAAGCAAAAAGCAGAACCACACCCCCAGCCTTATAGTGTTGCTTGGGTCAATAAGACATCTATTCCTGTGACACATAGGTGTCCAGTACCGATCCACCTTGAGGGATATGAGGAAGAAGTTTGGTGTGATGTCCTTCCTTCCTATGGATGTTGCACACATTCTTCTAGGGCGACCTTGGCTATACGATCATGATGTGACCCATTATGGGAAATTGAATACTTATGCGTTCACAAGGGCAGACGATTACTTTAGCAACTGTGAGGCCCCGAGTGTCTCCCAAGGGTCAACCAAAAGAGACTGATACGCTTGTACAAGAAACCAAATTTCTCCATGTCCTTAGTCAGAGAGTCTTGAGAAGAGTGTGAGAGAGGAGAAGGTTGTGTGCGTTGTTTTGGCTAGGGAGGTTAGGGACGTTCTGAGAAGAGTAGTAATGTCGAATCTAGTGATGTTAAGCAGATTCTCTATGAGTTTGCTGATGTGATACCTAGTGAGTTACCTAGCAGATTAACACCTCTAACAGATGTCCAACATGTTATTAAACTCGTACCGGGGTCTTCTTTACCTAACCTACCCATTATAGGATGAACCCTAAGGACCAAGAGGAGATGAGACACCAAGTAGGTGATTTGTTGAGTAAGGGTTTTATGCGCGAGAATCTTAGCCCTTGTGTGGTGTCAGCCTTTGTTTACCCCAAAATTTACCCCAAAGGCAAAGCTGATGGGAGTTCGAGGATGTGTTGTGATAGTATATCACCGTCAAGTATAGGTTTCCTATACCTAGACTTGATGACATGTTAGATATGATGAGTGGAGCTCGCGTGTACACCAAAATAGATCTACGAATTGGATATCACTAAGTCCGCTTCCGTGAGAAAGACGAGTGGAAAACTGCCTTTAAGACTAGTGACGACCTTTACGAGAGGTTAGTCCTACCCTTTGGTCTAACCAATGCACCTAGCACTTTTTATGAGTCATGAATCCGGTGTTGCGGTCTTTTATTGGCAAGTTCGTAGTGGTCTATTTTGATGACATCCTTATTCATAGTCGCACTCAAGAGGAACACTTACTTCACTTGTACCAAGTTCTATGCGCTCTCTGGCATGAGAAACTTTATATTAACATGGAAAAGTGTTCTTTCGTGCAAGAATCCGTATATTTCTTGGGTTTGTTGTCTCTAAAGATGGGGTTTCTGCTGACCTTGAAAAGGTAAAAGCTATTAAAGAGTGGCCAGAACCTTCTAATATACATGAAGATAGAAGCTTCCACAGACTTACTACTTTTTATAGGAGGTTCATTAGGGGATTTAGTACCATTATGGCTTCCATCACTGATTGCTTAAAGAAAGGGGAGTTTGTTTGGTCTAAATCGGTTGCCAAAGCCTTTTTGGAGATTAAGGATAGGATGACACAGACACATGTCCTCGCACTACCAGATTTTAGCAAGGTTTTTAAGGTAGCATGTGACACTTTCGGCGTAGGTATAGGGGGAGTACTTAATCAAGAGGGTCATCCCGTTGCATTCTTTAGTGAGAAACTAAATGAGGCCCAACAAAGGTATCCTACCTATGATAGAGAGTTTTATGTTGTAGTTCAAGAGTTCAGGTATTGACGACATTATTTGTTGTCTAAGGAGTTTGTGTTATACTCTCATCAAACTCTTCAGTATATAAACTTCTAGAAAAAGTTGAGTCATCGACATGCCAAGTGGGTTGAGTTTCTTCAAGACTATTCTTTTGTCCTAAAACATTGTCGAGGGGTAGAGAACAAAACCGTTAATGCGTTGAGTAGGGTATATATTCTCCTTAACACTTTGAGTGTGAAGGTTATTGAGTTTGACCACCCTTCTTGTCGAGACTTTAGTATATAATTCTAGTGTACCACCCTCGGGTGATTTTCGTATTCATGATGATGGGTATCTTTTTAAGGGCACTCATTTGTGTATTCCTAGCACGTCTATGCATGAGCATTTAGTTTGGAAGTTATATGTGGGAGAAATCGCATGTCATTTTGGTCGTGATAAGACCATTGCGATTGTAGAGGATAGGATTTTTTGGCCTAGCCTCAAAAGGGATGTAGCTCGTGTTGTTTTCAAGTGTCGTACATGTCAAACTGCTAAGAAGCAAAACACAAGGTTGTATATGCCTTTGTCGCCGGTACCCCATGTTCCTTGGAAGGATATTAGCATGGATTTTGTCTTGGGGTTACCGAGAAACCCTAGGGGTCATGATTCCGTTTTTGTTATAATGGACCGTTTTTCTAAGATGGAACATTTTATCCCATGCAGCAAAACCGATGATGCTTCTTCACACATTGCATCAATTTTATGAGGTTGTGAGGCTACGTGGTTTGCCTTTGTCTATAGTTTCTGATAGGGATGTCAAATTCATGAGTTATTTTTGTAAAATCCTATGGAAGAAATTAAATACCACACTTAAGTTTTCCAATGCCTATCACCCACAGACTGATGGTCAAACTGAGGTAGTTAATAGGAGTCTAGATGATTTGATAAGATGCCTTATAGGAGATCATGGTTCGAAATTGCGTTCGAGGCGTAAACCTCGAGGCGCGCCTCAAAGCAAAACGATAATTTACTATGGCGAGGCTTAGGCCTCAAAGGGAATTACAGAGGCTTGCGCCTCAGCCACTTACGCCTCAGTGCGTTTCGCCTCAAAGCGTAGGCCTCGATTTGAATTAAAAAAGAAACCAAGAAATTGTGAATCTCTTTTAACTATGAAATAAATGTTAATTTATAGTTGCTTTAATAATTATATGAAACTTCAAATTGATGGGTATTCTTTTGCTTGATGAATGGAAGGGCACTTGTATGCAAAACAAGTGATGGAGGTGAGATAATATGCCACTCATTCATTAATCGTGAATGTTCTAGTAGCACTCGTTCATTTTCTTAATCTTTCTTTTGAATATTAAAAGACATACTTTGGCAAAATATTTTTTAATTTTGTAAATAACAAATTTTAATCTTTGATACAACCACCTGATATTTTTAATTTTATTTATCTATCTATCATATTATATAATAGATAATGGGTGAGGAATAAAATTAACTGTCTTCTTAAGGCGGTACCACATGTAACTTTCTTTTTCTCTCTCCTACATTTTATTTTATTTTAAAAAAGGGATAAATAAACGTTTGGTACCTGTACTGGGACACGACTTACAATTTAGTACCCGAAGCGAAAAGTTACAAACTGGTGATTGTACTCGAAAAATGTTACACTCCGTTAAACAGTAGGGTTTCATCTTTATTCTGTTTGAAAATTAGGGTTATCTTCTTCTGTTCTTCTCTCATTCTTCTTGTCTCGATTCTCCATTGATTACTGGTTCCCATATATTTATTAAAGGGTTTTCAGTGTTTAATTGAAAGTATGAGCTCGTCTTGGAGTGGAATCGTAAATGAAATCAGAGAAGAAGATTGTAGTTCATGCAACAAAAATGAATGGATTACACCAGAGTTCCCAAGTCGGTGCCACTGTAGAGCAACGGTGCGAATGTGGGAGGCAAGAAAAGATGGAACAAAACATCGAGGATCTTCTTCGCGTCGACTTCGCTTCTCTCTCTGTATGTTTGTCTCTCCCGTTGGATCAATTTTAACCATTATTTAAAAATTGAAAAGTACAAGCACCAGATTACAAAAAAAATTTAGTACAATCACCAGTTTGTAACTTTTTTCACTTCGGGTACCAAATTGTAAGTCGTGTCCCAGTACGGGTACCAAAAGTTGATTTATCCCTTTTAAAAAATTCTCACATTTTATCACACATTTTATAATTTAATTTATTGTATACACGTTATGTGTATCACAAATACTAGTGGATTTAAATCTAAGTGGCGAGGAACGAAAGGCGCAAAAATGTAAAAGAAAAGGACAAGATTGTAGGAATAGGAATAGGCCTCCTCCCATAAGAAGATGTGGGCCTCATTTGATTATTTATGTCTTTTATGACCTTGATTATAATGATGAATTATTTTATGATTTTATTAGCATTTTTTTATAATTTTTTGGGGACTTTTAAGTTTTCAAATCGAGGCTTACGTCTCACTCCGCCTCGAAGCTTATGCCTCGCCTTGTCCGGGAAAAAACGTGTTGTACCGCTTTTAGCCTTTTCGAACATTGTAGGAGATCACGTGTCTAATTGGGATAGAGTATTACCTATGACTAAGTTTGCCTATAATAGTTCAGTTAACCACTCTACTGGGGTCTGGGGCAAGTCCTTTTCAGATTTACACTGGTAATCAACTAGGAAACCTATTGATTTGGTCCCTCTTTCCTCTACATATAGAGCTCTGCTAAAACTTTTGCACGACACATTCATGATTTGCATGTTGAGATAAGACAAAAAATTAATTTGAGCAATGAAAATTATAAGTCTGATGCAGTTGTTTATCACAGGTACCAAGAGTTCAATGAGAATGACCAGGTGATGGGACCATTTCGTATTAAAAAGAAGGTTAGTGTTAATGCTTATGAGTTAGATCTTCCTAGTAATATGGTTATTGGTCATGTATTTAATGTGACCGATCTTACTACATATCATGGACCTTCTACTCTAGTCCGTCGACCCCATTTCTTACTTCTTCATCTACTAACCCTGTTGAGCCTGTACGGCTGTACTTGTTCCTCCTTGACATGTTCCACATGCACCTCCTCTTGTTTCTTCACAGTTTACAGTAGATGGTATCGAGGATGTATTGGATGAGAGGTTTGTGTCGACTAGGCGCGGAGGATATCGCCAATTTTTGATTAAGTAGTGTGGCAAGCCTGATAGTGATTGCACGTGGATTGGTAGGGACGAGTTTCATCATATTGATCCTACATTGTTGGAGCGTTACAAAGATTTCATTTCGACAAAGCCGAATTTTTCCAACCGGGGAGAAATAATGGGGATCAATGATTTAGTTTCCTTATTTATTTATTTATTTTGTTTATTTCATTATTATGGACTTGTTTTAATTAATTAGGGTATTTTTGTCTTTTGTTATTTTATTGGTCTCCAAGTCCAATTTAGGGTTGTTTTGTTTAAATACCGATGTAATCTTTACACCTAGTACATTCTGATTTTTATTGGCTTCCTTTATATCGTGGAGATATCTATCTAGAATTAATAGATGCCGAGTTGAAACTTTAAACCCTAGAATTTAAGGGCATAGCTTAGATCCTACTTCTATTTATCTATCAATAAACAACAAAATTCATTTTACAGAGCTATCCTGCATCAGTTAACCCATCATAAAACTATATAATGCAATATACTTACGTTTTCAAGTTTAAGATTCAGATCTTGGACTTTCTTCTCAGCTATGCTTAATCGGGATTCCAACACCGCTTTTCTCTTGGTTTGCGTCTCCATTTCCTTTTTGAGACTGTCAATCTGTCAGGCAACATTATCTCAGTGGGATGCAGCAAGATCATTAATTAAGCTACTCAAATTCTAAGTACCTGCTTCTCAAGATCACCAGCCCATGCATAAGCCTTAACCACCTCATACTTGGCATCTAAAGATCCTTTTTCCTAAAAACAATGCAATAATTGTCAAAATTACAGTACACCTGGTTGCATTTGTCCAACAAGTGATATTGAAGTTTACAGGGAAGATAAGAAGTTTAATCTGCTTTCTCATCCCATGTCGAGCACTTCTTAATTCTTATCTCTAAAACTTGAAAATAACAAAATGTTAAGGCAAACACAGAGATACACATGAAAACACTCTAACTAGCACTCGAGAGGACTCAAACACTAAGTAGCAACCACGTGGAAACAAAAACCCATATGCAAAAGTAACATAAGGGAATATGATGATTAGTTGAACCACTAACACAAAGGAAATGACTAGTTCAACATACTAACACAAACGTATATAAAAACCTTGAATCCACAAGGAAGATAGAAAATTCTCAAGACAATTTTGATAATAATTGTTAAAGATTGGTTCCTCAAAAAAAACTAAAATAACATATTTACAATCCTAAACAACTGCCATATAACAATTTGGAAAGGGAATAAAACAACGGGAAGTAATAAATCCTAATAAAATAAAAAGTGAACAACAAACCCAAAATACAAAAGCAACAAAAATAAATTAAACTACTAGATTTTCCCATGTAACAAATAAAAATACATAAAATAACAACCTAATCTCCATAAATACTAAAATATATGAAAATTCCGAAACTTCAATGATATTGGAAGATACATAGAACATAGCAAAGAAAAGGAATTTTTAGGAAATTAGAAAGTTCACTAACCAAGAAGATAGAAATGTTAAAAACTACTTAATTCGTCAACGAATTATGTTGAGGCAATCAGAAGCTAACACTATCCTACTGACTTAACTAGGAGATCCAGTCACATGACACCATTCAAATTGCAAACTATGTCAGTATGAAAGTTTTTCATTGCAATTAAACTATTTTAGCAGTTGACATTTAAATATAAAAATTACGCTAATAGTTGATATGAAATTGGGACAAATAATTACACTTAAGACTAACAGAGACATAAGAACTCCTCACCTGGAGTAATTGTAATTCACCCTTCAAAGAATTAACACTAGTTGATTTCTCTCGAATTATGTTCTCCAGCTGCTCGATATTCTCATCCTTGCGCTTCAATTCATTGGCTCTCTCATCAATTCTTGATTCTATAACATCAAAAGTAAATGAAATAAAGTTAACAACTGATATAAAAGCAGCTAACAAAAGAATTGACTTACTAGACAAATGTTAGCTGTCACTAGCACCGAAATACCTCAATGAAGACAAATACATCGTGAAATAGTCTTGAGACTTGAGAGTAACAGGCTCCTTCGCAATTATATATGTGTAGTAAGTTAAGGTACTTGTTCTATATTTTATGTATGCTTCTTAGATCTTAATTACTAGTCAACAAAATGTTAAGGTACTGGATATTACATTGCCCCCATCACCCTCCTTAACAATATCACTGCCACCATCTACTTGGTTCTTGTTTGATCAACAAACTTAAAAAGAAATCTAAAATATATACTGGTCACTCAGTTACTCACAATCTTTTTCCCCAACAGTCTTCAATTATCTAGTGGAAACGTCACAACCAAACCTGCAAAATATGCTGTTTTCTGGTATGTGATATCTATCTACATTGACCAATCCTTGCTCAGTGCTCAATCATATGTCAATATGTGGTGGCCAAATAGTACGGGTACATAATAGACTATTTTATATGAGACCACAGGGGAACTAAAAGGCACTCGAAAAATAGTAAATCACCAGTCGTCCTAACATCCAAAATGTTTATGCCTTCCTAATTAAACTTTTCGACAACACAAAAATATATCTTTTATATACACACACATACACATATATGCATGTCCAACTTAATTAGATGTGTATTCATCACTTTTTTAATGATCATATTTTATCACCATTCTCCGCCCCCCGATAGGCAGCAAAGAGAATAGAATAAAATAAAATAGTGAGATTTGAGAATCAAACAATTGGATCTCTTTCGTATTGATGTCTATAAAAATGAAAAACTAAGCTTAGGAAGACCAAGAAGTTGTCTTAGATAGATTAGAGCTTCGACAGGATGGGTTAAGGGGGGATTCTAGCAGTCTCAGATCCAACCAAACCCCCGAGTGCCAAACCATTATGCCAAATGTAATTTTTTTATTCCAATAACCTCTCTTGAAGGTACATACACGATAAAAAAGACAGTACAATAAACTAACAGATCCAAAAACAGTGAAAAGTCAATCTACTGAAATACAGTAGGTTTGTTGAGAGTGCAGATTTTAGACCTAAAACTAGGACTTCCTGAAAATTTAGTTTAAATTTTCAGATATTGTTGTGGCTGAATAATTGTTAGCGGGCGTGCTAGAGTTCGCTAAACTCGATGTGGGAAAGTGTTTGTCTAACTGGTCAACTACTATTCAGTTAACACAGTTAACTGCCTTCAAAATCAGCCAACTACTTAGCCGAAACTGGTCAGGTGATTAAAGAGAAAAAGGAACTGCTTCGTAGCCAACTACTTAGCCAAAACTGGTCAGGCAATTAAAAAGACAAAAGGAACTGCTTCTCTATGGTCTTATTGCCTTTAAGTAAGGACTTTAATGTTAGACACTTGGTTTTATAGGTAATTGACTCTAGTTGTTTACTCGTTGACTTATAGTCAAAGTTAAACTACACTATAAATTGCGAGTTAAACTATTATCAGTCAAGTTTATTTTGGTTTTTTATGAATATAATTATAAACAAGTTCCAATTTATCCCATCTGTTGATTAGCATGTCGCAGTTAAAAAATACATGCAACAAATAAGCACTAATGTCAAACAGTAAACAAATACATGCAACAAATATGTTGTAAACTTTACAACCCAGATCGATACACCGTTGACAAAGTGCAGAGCAATTTAACAACACCGTAAGACGGTATGGATGTAAGTATACAATTGGGGTTAAATACGCAACTAAGTCCAAATGAACGTAACAAGTTACAAATCCAATAAAACTAATCTATTACAACAAATAACTAAGCTAAGAGTTGGCGTAACAAGCTAAGAGTTGTAGCATAAGCTAAACATGCAGGGAAACTGGAAAAACAAGATGTTTTGGAGTATGTTGTGTGTTTTTTGCAAAATAGACTTCTCCTATTTATGGAGCTGCTGGGAATTTGGCCCACTAACCCATTTTATGTTAATGCATCAGGTACTTGAACGTGGCCTACCCACTATACTGAACTGAAGGAACATGAGCCTTCACTTGCTTGCTTCATTTATTTGATTTAATTGTCACGTCCCTTAAATTCCGACCAACTCTGTTGGTGCGTCAGTTAGCTGAACGTGACCTTTTCATGTTACTGATTTGAATGAACGTGTGTGTATCACTATTATTCTACGTGTTTGACGGTTTCAAAAACATCTTCAACCGTTTCCTTAATTTTCAACTTAATTGGATGCCTTCGTCTGAACGCCATCAATTAACTCTAGTGCCCCAGTCATGTCTAGTTAACTGATTGAAGCACTGAGCCGAAAATTACTTAACCCAAACTAAAATTTTGGAATTTGGGTGTAAACAGATACGCATCCCCTATTTTGAGTACATTCACGGAGTTTTGCAACCAAAAATAGCTAAGTGGAACCCACAAACAATAGTTCAACTACCTCATATTTAAAAGGATCAATGGCAAGAAACAAGAAGATCCACGTAAACAAACACCTTGTTGCTAAATAACTGAAGAATAAAAAGATACACAAAAGAATGCTCATTTGACCATCAAGAGAATACTGCACAAAAAATACATATCCAATACTCCGAATTCTTACACTCCTTCCCATTACTTAGCTGAAGATCCACCAATTCCCTATGGAATGCAAGTTCATTCATAATTCATGACATCTCCATAAACAAATGTAGCATTACTTTTTCCTAGCTATATTTTCTACTTGTATTAGCCCATTTCCTGTTTTGCAATAACTTATTTTAAAATGACTCATAATTTAAAATTTATAACTTATAAGTCATTTTAAGTTGTGACTTATAAATAAAAGTTTTTGGCACCATTTTGATTTAGAAGTCAAAAATTAAGTTGAAAAAAGTTGCAAAGGTGTTTGGCTAACTGACTTATAAGTTTAAATAAGTTGTAAAGATTGCTAAAATGAGGATAAAAGAGTCTTTATCTTTGGTCAAACCTACTTATAATTCAGTTTTTGAGAAGTAAAAAAATACTTATTAGTCAATTTATAAGTTAAAAAATAAGTCACATACGAATAATCAAAACCAAAACAAAGTGTATTAGCCCATCAAAATTTGAATGCAACTGTATAGTTGCAATTAAACCCATCCAAAAAAAAACTGAACTTGTCAATGATATAACCCTTCAAACACACAACACACATCAGAGAAAATTAATAACTTTATCAACTACACAGTTAAGTGAAACTATATATGTGCATTCAAATTTTGATGAAAACTAAAAGTATGATTTTAGTCTACCCTAAATTAAATTAGATGGGGAAGAATGAAAGAACCTATAATAGAAATCTTTGAATTGAGATGGTCAAGTTCGATCTTCAGCGCTGAATCTGAAACCTCAGTTGGGTAAACATCGTTGCTGTCGGAGTTTGCTGCTGAATCTGCAACTACATCCCTCGTCAAAACTAGGGTTCCGAAGATGGTTGAGAAGAGTAGAAGAAATACTAGCTTTGAAGCCGCCATTGGAGTAACCAACAGCCTCCTCTATTTTTTCTACTACTACAACGTAATGTAGGTTAAAATTACATTTAATAACTATTTATATATATCGGCCTGTAGTTTCTCTCCGAATCCCAACCCCAACCCCGGAAGCTACAAAATATAGTACTAATTGACTAATATATAACTTCCAACACCTGTTTGTTTGGGCAGTGTGAGAATCTGAATTTGTTAACTTTTTTCATTGGAAATTAATATTTTTATATAAAAAATTAATATTTTCACATAATCTTAGGAGTGTGCTGAAAAACATCTTAGTCATCAATGCGCCATTAGTTTCGAGCCGGTACACTATGGTGGTGATTACCCCAATAATTATATCTATCCCAACAACTATCATCAGGATTGAGGGCATCACCCAGATTTTTCATGGAGTCATACTCATCAAGATCAATTTTATGCTCCAAGTCCAACATATCCACCAGAGTTCTCGTGTCCACCTCCACTACAACAGGAAGAAAATCTAAATTTGGAGGAAATTATGTCCAAGTTTATAGCTTCAAGTGAGGAGAGGAGGATTAGTCAAGAGATATCGAGTCAAAATTTTGCGGAACAACTATTCAATACCTCGAACATTTGTCCTCAATACACTTGGCCATATGACATGGATTCCGAGACTGATGGAGAGCCCGAACATAATCTGCAACTGGATGAGCCACAAGATCTTGAAAGAGAGGAAACAATCGAGGACCAAAAAAAGGAGATTGACGAATATTTAATTGTAAGCTTCAACGAAGATGAGCCGATTTCATTAGTATCACATGTGCTTCATCCACCAAAGTTCAAGAATCCGGGCAGTTTTGCAAAATCATGTCCAATTGGCAGTCATGTCGTCGGCAAAGTTCTTTGCGACATAAGGACTAGTACAACTGTGGAGTCATGGTGGGATGAAAAGGATAAGACAGAGGAAGAGCTCATTATCTTTATTAAGCTTTAATGTCCCAATCTGATCATGTGACGCCCCCAAAATAAGTATACAACACCTATTCTGAGTCGTCAAAATACATAGTACAGAAACAACTACAACTTTATTAATACAACATAAAAACTGTGAGTTTAAATGTAAATATTGTCATCTAAACAATATCCACACTCAAATAAGTCCTCATTACAATTATTGATACAATATTTTACAAAAATGGCGAGGACTACTAAAACGACTTTCTAGAACTTTCATTCCATACCCCGACTAGTACTCGCTACATTCTCGCCTCCTGAGAAGAAAAATGGAACAAGAAAAAAAAGGGTGAGCTCAACTAGCCCAGTAAAGAACATTATGACTAAGATAACATAGAACAAATTATCGTTAGTCCTCAACAGGGAAAAATCAATATTCGCAGCGGAAATAATAATTCATTAGAATAGTTAAGTAGAGAATGAAATCTACTATCTCCTATATATGAATTTAAAAGTTCATCGTCGATATTTTATCCCTGTAACATCAATCAATATATATCTGGAATCAAATATTCATCTTTGCACTCTGTGCCAAAGATATTCATCGATTGGTCGTGTTCATCTAAACACTTGTTCATCATACCACTACGGACAAAGATATTCATCAAAATCATTCATCTTTGCACTACACAGCCAAAGATATTCAATTATATCATCATTTAGGACTAAGGATGATGAAAATATTTTTAAAAAACGAATCCCGGTGAAACAAAAGAATAAATATTAAGGATTCAGATTTTAATTTATTCCATGTCCAAAAATACCTCATAAATAATCATAGTGGAGTAAAATTCAAGAATGATCAAAACATGGATACAATCAAAAGCTAGTATCCATAATAGATATTTTGGACGAAAAACGAAAATTTAATTTTTCGTGAATAAGGTCAGATTCGTGAATAAGGTCGATATACATGAATAAGAACCCAGGACACAAAAAGTTCTAAATTTGATAAAAAGTTCAAACCAATATTTCAAAGATAATGATATTCAAGAAAATAATATTATTTAAGAAGAAAATAACATCCCTTACCTTGAAAAAAGCAAGATTTGATCGAATATCGGATATAGAAATTTGAAGGAACTTGTTCAGATATAGCAACACTCAAAGTGTAAGACCCCAACTTTTTAATAAAAATGATTTCTTTTCTATAAATATCATTTTTAAATATTATGAAATGAATTTGATATAATGTTATAGTTGTGGGTAATATTTATAAATTTTGCAAAGTACGCAAGTTGTTATATAATATTCGATTGGTCGGAGAATATTCGTTTTAGCAGGAAATATTCGTACTACGACACAATCATCGGTGGACCCACAAACGGAATTATTGTCAGATTGAGAAAATGACAAAAATACTTTATGAAAATAACGGCAGAAGTTTTACGATAATCTGTTGAAACACACGGTGTTAAAAGTACGATAATACGCGTGAGTTGCAGTTAAGAATAACTACGGTATTGATTATTGATGTTTACGTGAGAAGTCACTCTATTTTGTTCAATTATTGCTACAGTAATTGCTGCATAATATCTCACGTTATTTAATTCAATTATTGTCAATATTTTATATATTATTAAATCAATAATTGAGACGACGAAGTTATTAATATTATTATTTGCAATATTAACGATGTACAGAAGTTACATCGAGGAAAGGTAAAATATATTTATATATATATGTATGTGATGTGTGTATATATATATATATAATATATAATGTGAGTGGAAAGTGATGGAAAAGTGATAGTATGAAAGTGATGGGTGTAAGGTGTGTGGTAGTGATGTGTGTGTTTGTATTGTTAGTGGAGGATGGTGGAAAAAGTGGAGTGTATTATATATATATATATATATATATATATATATATATATATATATAATATATGTGTAAGAAAATGTGTTATATATATATGATGAAAGGGACTTGTGGGGGTTGAATTTGAAAATGTGTGTGTGTAAGAGTGTGTGTGTAGTTAGTTGAAATAAGGGTGGTGGTGGGAAAGTGTTTCTGATAGTGATAGGTGGGTGTGTGTGTTTGATGTAGAAAAATTGGTGAGTTTTTTTCTTTATGGCATGTGTTTATATATATATATTTATTATAAAACTTTTGTTTTGTTTGACTATTATGTTAACATTTGAAAAAGTGCGCATCTGATATTCGATTTCTTCCGCCCGTGAATTTTTCGTCTGATTTTATACCGTGCAGTCCGTGAGAAAATTCAAATAGTGCCTTTCCATTCTCCTATAAATAGAAGCTCATTCCTTCATTATTTCTTACGAATTCACTGAAACTCTAGAGAGAGAAATTATAGAGAAACTATAGAAAAGTATTATTCGCTACCTCCCTACTCTTATATCCAGTTTTTTTTTACGGTAAGGGTATTATTTCTTTTGTATTCATGAAGAGAACTTACGTTATTCCATTATTTATTATTTCGTTGGAATAACTTTGTATATCTGTGCTACTATATACTTGGTGAAATTCTTACGTTATTCTATTCGTTATTATTACATTTGGAATATCCATCGTCATGCGTTTTCTGGCCGGACCGATTAAAATCTTTATTATTTTGTTGGAATATCATGTATGCATGCGTTTCGTAGGACTAATTTTGTCTTTATTATTACATTTGGAATATGTATGCATGCGTTTCTGTGGGACCGATTCCGTAATTTTTATTATTCATTGGAATATCCTCGATTGTGCGCTTTCTATCGGACCGATTCCGTTAATTATTATTACGTTTGGAATAACCTGGATGTGCTACCATCGCACGTTGGTGATTTCTTTTGTTATTCCATTCCTTATTATACTTCATTGGTAAAATTTTGATATTTTATACTCCATGAAATTAGTGGAATATTCTTTTGAGTATTCTTGAATTTTACTGCACAAAACAGTATCATGTTGACAATTTGGACATTATTAGTTCCTGAATAAATTAATTCTTGAACTTGTTTTATTGAATTCTTATATCATTGTCATCATCCTCATGTTTATATTTTTTGAAAGTCATCTGTGGCCTGTAATGCATAGATGGACTTGGTATGATTATGACCAGGAATTATTCGGTGTAATCATGACCGTAATGTTATAAATGATGTGGTAAAAATCCTCATTAGCCCGTAGTGCATTAATGGACCATTGTTGGCATGATCATGACCATTAATGAATACACGAATGTCCTTGGCCCGTAGTGCATGGATAATTTGTGGTCGTGATACTAAAGAATATCCTTGGCCGTAGTGCAGGGGTGATTCGATGATGTGGATTATTTTATTAAGCTGAGTCTTAGCGATAACAATGATGAAAAACCTTTTAAATCATAAAAGATAGTAGATTTTATTCTCTACTTGACTCTTTTAATGGATTACTTGTTTCGCTGCAGTTAAACTTGATGTTTGTTATATTGTATCAGTTTAACACTGTTTAAGGCTAATGATAATTTATTCTGCATTATCTTAGTCATAATATTTCAAACTGGGCTAGTTGAGCTCACCCTTTCTTTCACTTTTCTCTTCAGGAAATGAGAATATAGCTGGGACGAGTCGGGGAATGGAGTAATGGACCAGATGATAGTATTAGTAGTCCTCACTATTCTGTTAAATAGTGTGATAATAAATGTATTGAGGACTTATTTTGAGTTTTAATGCTGTCTAGAAGATAATTTTTGTATTAAAACTCACAGCTCATGTTGTATATTTAAGATTGTATTTGAATTTTGTACCATGTATTTGGCGACTCAGAATAGGTGATGTATTCCTATTTTGGGGGCGTCACAGTTGGTATCAAAGCTTAGGGATATGATCTCTGGCTAAGATGTGAGAATAGAACTAGGAGGGGAGAGACGGGGAATTCCTTCGTTAGTATGACCTACCTAAGTTTATTTGCTATTTAATTGGTCGGTCAAAGTATAGGGATAATATGTTATATGTTAATTAACCTTTGTTTTGTGGCAGTATCTGAAAATGACATCCGAGAATGTTGAGAATAGCAATGGAGCACAGGAGACCGTTAAGTCTTCACAGATCAATAATCAGGATAATGTGCATCAGGAAAGCGACAATCCTCATGCAAACATTAACACTGACCAAATGATGAATGATGGAATGTTCAGAGGTTTTATGCAATTCATGCAACAGCAGGCGAGAGCGGCTCCTATCCAAAATATAGGTGGAAACACTGGAAACTCTCGGACGGTCACCGCTAAACAGTTCAAGGAGCTGGGACCACCGGAGTTTATTGGAGAGCCAAAACCACTTAAGGCGGAAGCATGGATAAAGCAGATCACCAAGATATTTGATGTCTTGGGATGCTCCAAGGAGCAAAAGGTTCCTTCACGCCTTTATGTTGTGAGGAGAAAGCGATTCATTGGTGAGAATCGGAAAAAGCGTACTCAACTTCTTATTGATGAAGATGTCTTGGGAGAAGTTCCAAGAACTATTTAACGACAAGTACTTTCCCGAAAGTATTTATCACATAAAAGAGGTAGAGTTCATCAAGTTGGAGCAGAATAATATGACCGTGTCGCAGTACGAAGCGAAGTTTGCCGAGTTGTCTCAGTTTGCGTCCACTTGGTGGATAATGAAGAGAGAATGATGCGAATGTTTTTAAGAGGTTTAAAGCCGGAGATACGTCAACATCTTATTTCTTATAAACTGTGTTTATATTCAGATGTTGTAAATAGGGCTCAGTTAGTAGAGCGCGATAACGAGTCAACGCAACCAAAAGAGAAGCAAATGTAAGCAAAATGATAATACCAATGAGAAGTAACCATCGAGCGGTGAAAACAAGCGTGGAGGGAATCAACAGGCCAGAAGTGGTAACCACTTCGGTGGTAATTAGGGCCAAAACAATAAGAATGGACATTTCAAGAAGAGGAGATTCAACAATGATGGAAGAACGTCAGCACCAGCACCCGTTGTTAAGGAAGGAGAACGACCACCTATCATATGCTTCAAATGCAGAGGGGGGGGACACATCAGTCCAAACTGTGCGATGTCATCCAAAACATGTTATAATTGTGGAAGAAAAGGTCACTTAGCCCGATTTTGTCGTTCACCGAAGACAAGTTCAGCCAGGATGGAGGCACCAAAGGCCGTCCCAGAAAAGTCAAAGCCCAGAGTAGTGAAGAAGAAGCGTTTGTTGTGACCTCAGAAAGCAAGGAACCCGAATGAGGTCATCACGGGTAAGCTTATCATAAACTCTAGCGAAGTCTATACTTTATTTGATACCGGTTCTACCCATTCTTTTATTTCTCCTACTTGCGCTCAACGATTAAATTTGACTCCGGAGAAATTAGACTTTGACTTATTTGTGGAAACTCCGTTGGGAGAAACTTTCATTACATCCACTGTTTATAAGTCTTGTTTGGTTCAAATCGGTTCCCTCACATTACCTGTCGATCTTATTTCATTGAAAATACTTGCATTTGATGTGATTCTAGGGATTGATTGGTTAACTACTCATCATGCAAAAATTGATTATTTTCGTAAGGTTGTTAGCTTTCATATTCCTAACCAACCTATTATGCGAATTCAAGCAACCAAACCATTAAAATCAATCACTGTCATCTCAAGCCATAAAGTTATTCGTTTATTGAAAAACGGATGTCAAGCTTTCTTAGCTCATGTCACGGATCTAAACAAAAATACGTCAATTTTGAATGATATTTCTATTGTTAATGAATTTTCGACGTATTCTCGAAGAACTTCTGGCCTACCCCGGGCGTGAAATTGAATTTTGTATCGACCTTGAACCCAGACAAAACCCATTTCAAAGCCCCATATCGAATGGCTCTATTGAACTTTAGGAGTTAAAGACTCAACTGCAGGAATTGTTAGACATTGGCTTTATTAAGTCCTAGTACTTCTCCTCGGGGTGCTCCTGCTCTATTCGTGAAGAAGAAAGATGGGAGTATGCGACTTTGTATTGATTATCGGGATTTGAATCATGTCACCATCAAAAAATAGGTACCCATTGCCACGTATTGATGACTTTGTTTGACCGGTTGCATGGAGCCAAATTCTTTTCAAAGATTGATCTTCGTTAGGATATCACCAATTGAAGATTAGAACCGATGACATTCCAAAGACGGCCAGGAACTCAGATGCGGGCATTATGAATTCTAGTCATGTTCTTTGGATTGACTAATGCTCATGTCGCCTTCATGGATATGATGAACCAAGTATTCAAGGAATATTTGGATCACTTTGTGGTCATTTTTATTGATGACATCCTTATTTATTCCAAAAGCCGTGAAGATCATGAGCAACACTTGAGGCTGATACTCCAAAAGCTTCGTGAATACAAGCTTCATGCCAAGATGAAGAAATGTGAGTTCTGGCTTGAGGAAGTAGCATTCCTTGGGCACGTGGTTTCAAGTCATGGAATATCTGTTGACCCAGCAAAGATTGAAGCTATTCAAAGCCGGGAACAACCTAAATCGATGAATGAAGACGTAGCTTTCTTTCTTTAAATTTGGTTATTATCGGAGATTCGTAGAAGGGTTTTCTTGAATCGCTACTCCACTAACTCAACTGACTCGAAAAGATATAAAGTTCGGTTGGAGCGAGGAATGTGAGAAGAGTTTTCAAGAACTCAAGAGAGACTCATTTCAAAGACTGTTCGACAATACCATCCGGTTCGGAGGATTTGTCATCTACAAATGATGCTTGTGCAAAGGGTTAGGATGTTTTCTCATGCAACATGGGAAAGTCATAGCTTTATGCCTCACGACAACTCAAAGAATATGAGAGGAATTATCCTACTCATGATCTAGAGTTGGCCGCTGTTGTCTTTACACTAAAGATTTGGAGGCATTACTTGTATGGGGAGAAAGTGGAGATCTTTACGGATCATAAAAGCCTCAAATATTTCTTCACTCAAAAGGAACTCAACATGCGACAACGACGTTGGCTTGAACTTTTGAAAGATTATGATCATACCATCCAATACCATCTTGGAAAAGCGAACGTGGTAGCTGACGCATTGAGTAGAAGATCATATGCAAGTGTGAATGCGATATTGTCTACGCAAAGGCCTATTTTGTGTGACTTGCAAAGGATGGAGATAGAGTTAAAGACTCCAGGGACGCATGTGACGATGGAGAATATATCTGAGTAGAACCGACTTTAATCGATAAAGTTAAAGCCGCTTTCAAGCTACTGGACTTGGAGCCGATGCGTATGAGGAAGAAAGTGCAAGAAGGTGCTGCTATCTTAGGAAGCAAGAATCGATGAAGAAGGAATACTTGAGTCAACTCCAGACTTTGTGTTCCTAACGACCCTAATTTAAAGTATAAAATCATGATGGAGGCGCACAACACACGTTTGCAATCCATCACAGGAGAGTACAAAATGTATCATGATCTTGACATACATTTTGGTGGGGCAATATGAAGAGAGAGATAATATTTGTTTATCTCAAGGTGTGTAACGTGTCAACGAGTCAAGGCGAGCATCAAGTACCAAAAAGGTCCATCAGCAACCACTTGAAATTCAGAATGGAAGTGGGAGCACATTACCATGGATTTCGTTCACGGTCTTCCCAAAGTTTTCAAGGCATAGATGCGATTTGGGTCATTGTTGATAGATTGACCAAGTCCGCTCACTTCTTACCAATACGAGAAACTTATACACTTGAACGTCTTCTTTGGTATGTACATAAACGAGATTGTAAGATCAGATGGTATGCCAGTATCCATAGTTTCTGATAGAGACCCAAGATTCACTTCACGATTTTGGGTTAGTTTTCAAAAAGCTATGGGCACGGATTTACGATTTAGTTCGGCATATCATCCTCAGACGGACGGACAATCAGAGAGGACTATTCAAACTCTGGAAGATTTATTAAGACTCTGTGTCCTTGACTTCAAGGGTAGTTGGGACAAGTTCTTACCGTTGGTGGAGTTTTCCTACAACAACAGTTATCAAACAAGCATTGGCATGGCTCCATTCGAAGTGTTGTATGGAAGAAAGTATCGTTCGCCAGTATGCTGGGATGAGGTGGGTGAAGTAACGTTGTTGGGACCGGAGTTGGTACGTATGACTACATAAAAGATTCAAACGATCCGACAACGTATAAAAACCTCACAAGATCGACAAAAGAGTTATGCTGATCTTCATCGAAAGGACGTGGAATTTGATATAGGAGATCATGTGTTATTACGAGTTGCTCCGTGGAAAGGAGTTACGAGATTTGGAAAGAGAGAAAAGCTCAATCCTCGATACATCGGCCCATTTTTAATCCTTGATCAAGTAGGAACTGTGGCCTATAGACTCGATTTACCGCCAAGTATATCTCGTGTTCATAACGTTTTTCACACATCCATGTTACGTAAATATGTGGAAGACCCGAATCACATTATTGAGTTGGAACCGGACGAAATAGTAGAAGATTTAACGTATGAAGAGGTTCTTGTTCAAATCTTAGATAAAAAGGAACATATTCTACGCTCCAAGGTTATACCTCAAGTCAAAGTTTTGTGGAGAAACCACGATGTTGAGGAAATGACACAGGAGTTAGAATCTGAAATGAAATCAAGGTATCCTTACCTCTTCGACATACCAGTCGTACCCTAATTTCGAGGGCAAAATTTCATAAGAAGGGAGGTTGTAAGACCCTTAACTTTTTAATAAAAATTTTTTTTTATAAATATCATTTTTAAATATTATGGAATAATTTTGATATAATGTTATAGTTGTGGGTAATATTTATAAATTTTGCAAAAGCACGCAAAGTTGTTATATAATATTCGATTAATTCGGAGAATATTCGTTTTAACAGAAATATTCGTAATCATTGGTGGACCCCTATAAGCGGAATTATTGTCGGATCGAGAAAACGACAAAAATACTTTATGAAAATAAACGGTAAAAGTTTTACTGGTTAACTATTGAAACACCGATTGTTAAAAAAAGACGAGTCTGGCGTAGTTAAAGAATAATACCGGTATTGATTATTGATGCTTACGTGAGAAGTAAGTCACCTGCTTTTGTTCAATTATTGCTACATAAATCACGCATAATATCTCATGTTATTTAATTCAATTATTGCCAATATTTTATATATTATTAAACCAATAATTGAGACGACGAAGTTATTAATATTATTATTTGCAATTTTAACGATGTCTGAAGTTACATCGAGGAAAGGTAAAATATATTTATATATATATGTATATGATGTGTGTATATATATATATAATATATAATGTGATTGGAAAGTGATGGAAAAGTGATAGTATGAAAGTGATGGGTGAAAGGTGTGTGGTAGTGATGTGTGTGTTTGTATTGTTAGTGGAGGATGGTGGAAAAAGTGGAGTGTATTATATATATATATATATAATATGTGTGTGTGTGTAAGAGAATGTGTTATATATATATGATGAAAGGGACTTGTGGGGGTAGAATTTGAAAATATGTGTGTGTGTACCGTGTGTGTAGGAGCGTGTGTTAGTTGAAATAAGGGTGGTGGTGGGAAAGTGTTTCTGATAGTGATAGGTGGGTGGGTGTGTTTGATATAGAAAAATTGGCGAGTTTTTTTCTTTATGGCATGTGTTTATATATATATATTTATTATAAAACTTTTGTTTTGTTTGACTATTATGTTAACATTTGAAAAAAGTGGTAATAATCGATATTCGATTTCTTCAGCCCGTGAATTTTTCGTCTGATTTCATAATGTGCAGTCCGTGAGAAAATTCAAATAGTGTCTTTCCATTCTCCTATAAATAGAAGCTCATTTCTTCATTATTTCTTACGAATTCACTGAAACTCTAAAGAGAGAAATTATAGAGAAACTATAGAAAAGTATTCTGCTACCTACCTACTCTTATATCCAGTTTCTTTTACTAGTAGTGGGTATTATTTCTTTTGTATTCATGAAGAGAACACATTATTCCATTATTTATTATTACGTTGGAATAACTTGTATCATGCTGCTACCATATACTTGGTGAAATTCTTTCATTATTCCATTCGTTATTATTATTCGTTAGAATATCCTCAGATGCATGCTTTTACGGGATTCGATTCCATCTTTATTATTCTGTTGGAATATCCTCACTGTGTATGTTTTACGCTGCACTCGATTCTGTCTTTATTATTATGTTGGAATATCTATGCCTATGCGCGTTTTTACGTGGGACCGATTCTAATTAATTATTATTATGTTGGAATAACTCGTATGCAAGGCGATCTATCGCATGCTCGGTGATTTCTTTTGTTATTCCATTACTTATTATACTCAAATTGGTTAAAGTTTTGACTTCTATACTCCATGAAATTAGTGGAATATTCTTGATATTTGCGCTTTATCTAATATCTTTTCATGGAAATATTCTTCCGAGCATTCTTGAATTTTACTCACAAAGCAAAGATCATGTTGACAATTTGGACGTTATTAGTTCTGAATAAATTAATTCTTGAACTTGTTTTATTGAATTCTTATATCATTGTCATTATCCTCATGTTTATATTTTTTTGAAAGTCATCTGTGGTATTCGTAATGCATAGATGGACTTGGTATGATTATGACTGAGGATTATTGATTGTAATCATTTAACCGTAATGTTATAAATGATGTGGTAAAATCCTCATTGGCCCGTGAAGTGCATTGATGGACCGTTGTTGGCATGATCATGACCATTAATGAATCCACGAATGTCCTTGGCCCGTAGTGCATGTATAATTTGTGGTCGGTGATACTAAAGAATATCCGGCCGTAAAGTGCGGGGTGATTTGATGATGTGGATTATTTTATTGTTGAGTCTTAGCGATAATAAATGATGAAAAACCTTTTAAATCATAAAAGATAATAGATTTTATTCTCTACTTGACTCTTTTTAATGGATTGCTTGTTTACATGCGCAGCTTAAACTTGATGTTTGTTATATTGTATCGCTTTATAATTTGTTTAAGGCTAATGATAATTTATTCTGCATTATCTTAGTCATAATATTTCTTATTAGGCTAGTTGAGCTCACCCTTTCTTTCACTATTCTCTTCAGAAAATGAGAATATAGCTGGGACGAGTCGGGGAATGGAGTGATGGACCAGATGATAGTATTAGTAGTCCTCACTATTCTGTTAAATAGTGTGACAATAAATGTATTAAGGACTTATTTTGAGTTTTAATGATGTCTAGAAGACAATGTTTGTATTAAAACTCACAGCTCATGTTGTATATTTAATTAAGATTGTATTTGAATTTTGTACCATGTATTTGGCGACTCAGAATAGGTGATGTATACCTATTTTGGGGGCGTCACACAAAGTCTTAAATACTCACAAGAATACGCTCGATAATATAGAGAGAGAGAAAGAGAGAGAAAACTTATTTCTGGTGTGATTTTCAATTCTAACCTAAACACCCTATTTATAGGAAAATGCTTAGAACACCAAAGCATAAAATTTAATATAATATTAATATATGATATATAAATTCCTACGCACACATTCTAAGATCTGAACTCAGTCATCTTGCACATGTTAATGATGCCCACCAAATATAAAAAAACATTTTTATTAATAAAAATAAATAAAACTTCCAAAAATCAATTATTTCAGAACTTTAGAACTTCAATAATTTATAATAAATAGCCCTTTTGTCAGAAAAATTCAAACCACATGTCTTTTCCAAAGGAAATTTCATTAGCTACAACTTTGCAGAAGAAAGTTTTTCCAAATTCCAAACATAAATTGACCGAAATTCACAAACGGATAATTTTACAGGCTATAATCAAATTTCAGTCAAGAAATGGGCCCACAGACATGTTTATTATGTTTTAAACAACTTTTGCAACAAAAATACTCTTCCTCCTCATATACTCATATATCCCACATTCATTGTAAAAATATCATCATTATTATATTATAATAGTATAATAAAATATTATTTTATCAGAAAAGATAAAATATCATTTTTCAACAATTGTCATTTTAAAAATTTTCTCCATCTATATCCACATAAAATGAATATTTTTCTCATCATATAAATCAATAATTAATTATTCACAAATAATATTATGAATCACAACTCGGCACTGAGCTTCCTTCAGAGAAAAGAGGGCTTTCAATAAGGATTTCTCCTTACTATGCGCAAGAATTAGGTGACCAAACCTCTCCTTGATGTAACTTTCTAGACATTGCCAATAATTTTATCTAATAATATTATTCAGATAATATGAATTATTGCTTTGATAATGAAAATACTATGTAGTGACAATTATGAAACAACAAAGAATATAAAATATCAACGCAACAATTATTGAATCAATAAAATAAAATATCGAACACTAATTCATCAGAACAATTATTGAGTAAAGGCCTTCACGTAAAAAATCAATAATTTGTGCAATACCGCAAGCCACTTCTTCAAGCAACAACGCCAGACATCGTGTGTTTTAACCACGGGTATTCCAACAAGATAATTCAGAATAACTACGCCGTTATTTATAAACAACTTATACTTGTCGTTTTCTTTCATCCACTAAACTTTCAAGTTATGGGGCCCATACAAAGGTCAAATACTCGTTGCATTTAATATTATTCTCGATAGTAAGAATATTCCATGACCAAACGAATATTCTCGATAAAAATGAATATTTTATAACCACTTGCTAATTTGAAATATTTGCGATTTTACCCATAACTAACCACATTAATCAAATCAACCCTTACTATTTAAAAAATAATAAATAGAGGAAATTTAATTTCATTATTAATAAGTTGGGGTCTTACAACCTCCCTCTTTATGAAATTTCGTCCTCGAAATTGACGACGACTGTGTGTTTTGAAAAGATGAGGATACCCGCTTTCATTTCGTTTTCCAACTCCCGTGTCATTTCCTCAATAGCATGGTTCTTCCATAAAACTTTAACTTGTGGTATGACCTTTGTGCGTAGGACATGCTCCTTTTTATCCAAGATCTTGACAGGTACCTCCTCGTACGTTAAGTCTTCGGCTATCTCGTCCGGTTCTAACTCAATAACGTGGTTCGGGTCTTTCACATATTTACGAAGCACGAATACGTGAAAAATATTATGAACACGAGACATACTTGGAGGTAACGCGAGTCTATAGGCCACATTTCCTACTCGGTCAAGAATCTGAAATGGACCAATAAATCGTGGATTGATCTTTCCTCTATTCCCAAATCTTGTAACTCCTTTCCATGGAGCAACACACAATAATACATGATCCACAATACTAAATTCCACGTCCTTTCGATAAAGATCCGCATAACTCTTTTGTCTATCCTGTGTCATTTGTATACGTTGTCGAATCATTTGGATCTTTTCTGTAGTCATACGTACCAACTCGGGTCCCAATAATGTTGCTTCATCCACCTCATCCCAACATATTGGAGAGCGACACTTTCGTTCATACAATGCTTCGAATGGAGCCACACCTATACTTGCTTCGATAATTTGTTGTTGTATGAGAATTCCACCAATGGTAAATACTTATCCCAACGCGCTTTGAAGTTCAGGACACGAGTATTAATAGATCTTCAAGAGTTTGAATAGTCCTCTCGATTTCCGTCCGTTTGAGGATGGTATGCCGAACTGAACCGTAAATCCGTGCCCATAGCTTTTTGCAAGCTAACCCAAAATCTTAAAGTGAATCTTGGGTCACGATCCAAACTATGGATACGGCATGCCATGCAACCTCACAATCTCATTCACGCACATACTAAAGAAGACGTTCAAGGAATAAGTCTCCCGTGACGGCAAGAAATGAAAGAGATTGGTTAATCTATCAACAATAACCCAAATAACATTTATGCCTTGAGAAACCGTGGGAAGACCCGTAACGAAATCCATTGTAATGTGTTCCCACTTCCATTTTAGAATATCAAGTGGTTGCAACGGACCCTTAGGTATTTGATGCTCCACCTTTACACGTTGACAAGTTAAACACCTTGAGATAAACCTTGCAATCTCTCTATTCATATTATTCCACCAAAATGTATGTCGAAGATCACGATACATTTTGGTACTTCCAAGATGGATTGCAAATGGTGTATTGTGTGCCTCCATCATAATCTTGTACTTCAAATCAGAATCGTTAGGAACACAAAGTCTGGAGTGGACTCGAAGTATTCCTTCTTTATCGATTCTTGCCTTAGGAATAACACCTTCTTGTACTTTCTTCTTCATATGCATCAGCTCCGGGTCTGTGACTTGAGCAACTTTAACTTTTTCGATTAAAGTTGGTTCTATATGTATACTTGACATCATTGCATGGGTTCCCGGAGTCTTGAATTCTATCTTCATCTTTTATAAATCACATAAAATGGGCCTTTGTGTTGACAACATCGCACTCGTTCCCGCGTCTGATCTTCTACTCAATGCGTCGGCTACCACGTTCGCTTTTCCATGATGGTATTGAATGGTATGGTCGTAGTCTTTCAACAGCTCAAGCCAACGTCGTTGCCGCATGTTGAGTTCTTTTTGGGTGAAGAAATATTTGAGGCTTTTATGGTCTTAATATATCTCCACTTTCTCCCCATATAGATAAGGCTCCGGATCTTTAATATGAAACGCATTGCCGCTAACTCGAGATCATGAGTAGGATAATTCCTCTCATATTCTTTAAGTTGGCGCGAGGCATAGGCTATAAATTTCCCACGTTGCATGAGAACACATCCTAGCCCTTTGCCTGAAGCATCGCTATAGATAACAAATCCATCTGAACCAGATGGTATGGTCAAAACAGGTGCCGAAAAGAGTCTCCTCTTAAGCTCTTGGAAACTCATCTCGCATTCCTCGCTCCATACGAATTTGATATCATTTCGAGTCAGCTAAGTTAACGGGGTAGCGATTCGAGAAAACCCTTCCACGAATCTTCGATAATAACCAAATTAAGCTTGTAGAAATTCAAAGTACTTGATCACCGATTTGGTTGGTTCTCAACTTTGTATTGCTTCAATCTTGGCAAGGGTCAACAGATACTCCATGTTTTGACACCACATGCCCAAGAATACTACTTCCTTAAGCGAACTCGCATTTCTTGACGGCATATAGCTTGTTATCACGAAGCCTTTGCGATACCAAACTTCAAATGGTGCTCATGATCTTCACTTCGCTTTTGGAATATATGAGGATGTCATCAATAAAGACAACAACGAATCGATCCAAATAATCCTTGAATACTCGGTGCTCATCATATCCATGAAAATCGCAGGAGCATTAGTCAATCCAAATGACATGACTAAGAATTCATAATGCCCGCATCGAAGTTCGAAGGCGATCTTGGAATATCCTCGCTTTTAACCTTGGTGATGATATCCGAGCGAAGATCGATTTTGAAAAGAATTGAACTCCGCAGAATCGGGTCAAACAGGTCATCAATATGAGGTAATGAGACCTATTCTTGATAGTGACATGGATTAATTCCTTGTTAGTCGATATAAAGTCGCATACTCCCGCCTTTCTTCTTTACGAATAAAATGTAAGACCGCAAGAGGAGATGTACTTAGACGAATGAAACCGATGTCCAACAACTCTGTAGTTAGACCTTTAACTCCTGAAGTTCAATAGAGCCATTCGATATGGGGTTTTAGAAATGGGCTTTATACCAAAGTTCAAGATCAATAAAGAATTCAACTTCACGTTCGGGGTAGACCAGGGAAGTTCTTCAGAAATACGTCGGGAAAGTCAATAACAACATGAATATTATTCAAATATGACGTGTCTTTATTCAAATCCATAACATGGGCTAAGAAGAAGCTTGACATCCGCTTTTTTAATAAACGAATAACTTTATGACTTGATATAACGTTGATTGATTTTAATGGCTTAGTTGCTTGAATTCGCACAACAGTTGTTGGTAGGAATATGAAAACTAACAACCTTATTTAAAACAATCAATTTTTAAAATGATGAGTAGTTAACCAATCAATCCCTAAAAATCACGTCAAATGCAAGTATCTTTAAAGAGATAAGGTCAACAGGTAAGGTGATTGTGCCAACTTGGATCAAACAAGATTTATAAACAGTGGATGTGATGAAAGTTTCTCCTAACGGAGTCTCCACAGATAAATCAAAGTCTAATTTCTCCGGAGTCAAGTTTAAACGTTGAGCACAAGTAGGAGAAATAAATGAATGGGTAGACCTAGTATTCTAGTAAGGTATAAACTTCGCATGAATTTATGATTAGCTTACCCGTGATCACCTCGTTTGGGTTCTCGATGTTGACCGAGCCACGATAAACGCCTTCCGTAAACCGTTGACTTCGACTTTTCGGGATGACCTTTTTGAGTCACCATCCCTCATTGGACTTGGTTTTTATGCATAAAGGCAATCTCGAGCGATATGTCCTTCATTTCCACAATTATAACATACCTTAAACTGTTGTGGCCAATGATATGTCCTTTTTCTCAGATTTATAAAGATATGACCGGTGGTCTTTCTCCTCCCTTGGAACCCGATTCTTTCAGCCATGTCTTGATGTCTTCGTATAGTCATTGTTGAATATCCTCTTTTTAAAATCTCCTCCTGACTCGCTTCTTCTATTCTCATGGCCACGATTACCACCAGAATGGTTGTCACTTTTGTCCGTATTCTTCTTTTCTCCATTTGGTTATTGTTGTTCGATGATCGCATCACCCAGATGATCCTCTGGTTGTGGGTCCCCTCGGTTGACCGTACTCATTATCTCGCTCTAATAATTAAGCCCTGTTGACAACATCTGAATAGAGAGAAAATTTATGAGAAATGAGACATTAACGTATGTCGGGTTTCAAACATCTCAGAAACATCCACGTCATATGTTCCTCATTCTCCACCAAATGAGGTGCAAACCTGGACAACTCTGCAAACTTCACGTCGTACTGGGACACCGTCATGTTATTCTGCTCTAGTCTAATAAACTCTACCTCCTTTATATGATTTAATACTTTCAGGAAAGTACTTGTCATTGAACAATTCTCAAACGCTTCCCAAGACATGCCGAAGTCTGGACAGTCGAGTACGCTTTCACGGACTCCCACCAAGAATCCTGCTCGCCATTTAAACATAAAGGTGGCTAATGGAACCTTCTGTTCCTCCTGGCATCCCAAGACATCGAATATCTTGATAATTTGTTTAACCCACATCTCTCGCTTTGATCGGATCTCGCTTTCCAATAAATTTCGTGGTCCCAACTCTTTGAATCGCTGTCATTTGTGATAAACCGTGAATTGTTATCATTTCCTCCTGTATTTTGCACACGAGTCTCCCTCATCTCGATTTTTGCATCGAATCAAAAAGCTTCTAAACATCCCATCGCTCATCATGCGCGCTTCGTTGGTGTTATTTACAGGAGGAACATTGCCAGCTTGTTGCACGTTCTCCTCGTTAGTGAGCAAAGGGTTAATTACTGCCAAAAAACAAGGGTTAATTTAACAAATTAACAAATCACATAATATCTCTATATTATGACCGACCAACAAATAAGCTTAGGTAGGACACACTAGCGAAGGATTTACTCGCTCTCCCTCCTAGTTCTATTCCCCGATCTCCGCCAGAAATCATATCCCTAAGCTCTGATACCAACTGTGACGCCCCAAAATAGGTATACAACACCTATTCTGAGTCGTTAAAATACAGGGTACAGAAACAACTACAACTTTATTAATACAACATAAAAACTGTGAGTTTAAATACAAATATTGTCATCTAGACAATATCCACACTCAAATAAGTCCTCATTACAATTATTGATACAATATTTTACAAAAATGGTGAGGACTACTAAAAAGACTTTCTAGAACCTTCATTCCATACCCCGACTAGTACTCGATACATTCTCGCCTCCTGAGAAGAAAAATGGAACAAGAAGAAAAAGGGTGAGCTCAACTAGCCTAATAAAGAATATTATGACTAAGATAACATTGAACAAATTATCGTTAGTCCTCAACAGGGAAAAATCTAATAGAATACAATAGACAACCAGTTTTAAATCAATATTCGCAGCGGAAATAATAATTCATTAGAAGAGTTAAGTAGAGAATGAAATCTACTATCTCCTATATATGAATTTAAAAGTTCATCGTCGATATTTTATCCTCGTAACATCAATCAATATATATCCGAATCAAATATTCATCTTTGCACTCTGTGCCAAAGATATTCATCACTGGGTCATGTTCATCTAAACACCTGTTCATCATTGCACTATGGGCCAAAGATATTCATCAAAAATCATTCATCTTTGCACTACAGGCCAAAGATATTCAATTATATCATCATTTAGGACTGAGGATGATGAAAAATATTTTAAAGAAAATGAATTCAGTGAAACAAAAGAATAAATACTAAGGATTCGTATTTCAGCTATTCCATGTCCAAAAATACCTCATAAATAATCATAGTGGAGTAAAATTCAAGAATGATCAAAACATGGATACAATCAAAGCTAGTATCCATAATAGATATTTTGGACAAAAAATAAAAATTTAATTTTTATGTGAATAGTGCCATATTCGTGAATAGTGACAAAGGCAGTCATTTCTGCAACAGGCAATTCACCACCTTACTAGCTAAGTACGGGGTGAAACATCGCATCGCCACAACATATCACCCACAAACAAATGGCCAAGCCGAAGTATCAAACCGAGAAATCAAAAGAATCCTGGAAAAAGTTGTGAATCCAACACGTAAGGATTGGTCATTAAAATTAGATGATGCTGTATGGGCCTATCGCACCGCATACAAAACCCCGTTGGGGATGTCACCTTTTCAAATTGTGTATGGCAAAGCCTGTCACCTCCCTATGGAGCTAGAGCATAAGGCTTATTGGGCAATACGGAAGCTCAACCTTGACTTAACATCTGCAGGGGAGAAAAGGCTACTTCAGCTAAATGAGCTAGATGAGTTTAGATTAAAGGCTTATGAGAATGCGAAATTATACAAGGAAAAAGTGAAAAGGTGGCATGATCGTAGGATAATGGATAGAACATTCGAGCCGGGGCAAAGGGTGTTGCTCTATAATTCCAGACTTAAACTCTTCCCTGGAAAAATGAAATCACGTTGGTCGGGGCATTTCACAAGTTGAAAACCGCTCTTTTCTTGATTTGCAATTGAAATATCTGACCAATTCCCAGACAACCCTTTCAAAGTAAACGGATAGCGGTTGAAGCATTACTTTGGTGATGAAGTGGAAAGACACAATGTCGCTATGATTCTCTCGTCGACATGAGCCCCCGGGACAGTCAAGCTAAAGTGACTATAACTTAGCGCTGGATGGGAGGCAACCCATCAATTTCATCTTGAAACTCTTTTCAATTCTTAAGTAAAATAGAAGTTAGAGTCATTCTATGTTGCTTGATACCTACTCTGTGTTGCACTCATCTTGTTGTAGGTGATTTGGGTTACACGCATCACAACCTCCACTTGGAAGTTCAGCACTACTAAACTCGGAAACCAATTTTCTGCAACGCCAAGAAGCCCCAACAGTGTTACCTCGCTACATCACAAGAACTTGCAGATAGTTTTCACATCCTCGCGCGCCCGCGATAGATCAACCATACTATGTCATACAAGGCCACGCCCAACAGAGATATTATTATTTACGATTTTATTATGAGTCTACTCTCCCTAATAAAAGGCCAATCCCTACCAATACATACGATATCACCACCATCCTTATTGGAGTCAACCTAGGTTTATCTTTGTGGGATTGGGTGAAAGCAAGTTTGGGGATAGTATCATCTAACGCAAAACACTCGTGATTCTCTCCATAGCAGGTTGGTCATGGGTCCAACACGGCCGTGTAATCTCAATCTCTTCAACCTCTCGACTTCATCCAAAGTGATCCCGATGACGATGTCACGGAACGAAGAAACTTCTTAAGCCGGGAGGTTCATCACATCTATTATCACCTTCTGAGTAAATCGTTTATGCCGGAACGAGGTTTTAGATCCACCAAGATGGATGGACAGCTATGGAGCATGCTCCGAGAAAGGAACTGGGTTAGCCTGGCCGTCACACCTGTACCTACTCCAATGGAAGTCGTTCGGGAATTCTACGCAAATACAAAAGAGATGGAGCAACACGGCAAGATAACGCCTATTCGACGGTCAAGTGGATTTTCGCCTCACTCAAACTATTAGAGCAAAGGTATGGAATAACCGATACCCCACCCTTGGGGACGCCAATTGGGTCCAAGGTGACCATTTAACGACTGACTTGGATGCTCTGATTTCAAAATTGTGCATCCCGGGCACTAAGTGGACCTGTAAGGTCGACACAACCGAGCCTCTCTTGTTTCCAGCTTCCACTTTGAATCGCTACGCCCAAGCATGGCATCTATTTATCTGCGCCTAAACTAATTCGCTCCACTCACAAGCATGTCGTCACGAAGGAGCATGCCATCATTCTATGGGGTATTATGAAGGGAAGACATAGACGCTTACCACCCTCATTCATCAAAACATGCAGCGTTATTGGCACAAGCAACATGATCGGGAGCATTCCGCAAGATATAAATGCGGTAAGAAAGATTAGATTACTAGATGCAGCAGGATTTCCATAGACGGATAGACACTGCAGGTTCGAAGTCATGACATTACATCACCCACAATAGCTAAGCTCCAGATTGGATGGGTGGTGAACCACACCACTACGGGACGTGGTGTCATTAGCCAATTCACCTCGCGCCGCGCCAACCAAGAAATTTCCCATGTACCTCGACGCGTCTGAGTCCATCCACCAGTAGCGTACTGTCTTTGGCGATCGACACCTCCAAGGCGGTACAAGAAAGTCGATTTAATATATGAGAATCTTGGGACTTTTGCCCGGAATCACTGTGGCTTTGGTCAAGCATTCGGGCGAAGAAGGAACCATGCTTGAATGGCCCCAGTTCGGAACCGCCATGCCGTATCCACCACCAGATTCACCACCCGAGGAGGGTGGTCATGCCGATAATTAGGGGAGTTTTTTCGTGCATCTTTACCTTCATTCAATGCGGACATTGAACATTTTAAGTTTGGGGGTATTGGTGTACTTGCATAGTAGTTTAGTTGCATTTTATTTTAGCATGTTTAGTTTAATTTTGCATGAATATGTGTTAGTTAAATTTTAGCATAAAGTTTTTATTTTGTTTATTCATTGATAGTATATTTAGTTTAATGTCTCACATAAATCCTTGTGTATAAATAGAAATTTTTGCCTAAGCCAATGATGATAGTGAATTGTGAACGATTTCAGAATATGTTGCAAAACACAACTTGGATATAATGTTTTACACAATGCGATTCATGTTGTTGTTTATATGCTTTCGGTTTCCACAATTGTGTTCACATTCACTTGTAAGTCTAAGATGTGTGTCTTGCATTGATCAATAGAACATGTAGTTTTAAAAAGAGAAACATGAGGAAAATGTTGTAGACTGTAAGTCATTGAAGTGCAAATTTTGGGGAAATATGGGCATGCTGTGTATAAAAAAAAGAAAAGAATAGCAATAACGTGGCTAGTCTTAATTCGGGGTCCTAGCTACTTGAGTAAGTACGCCCGAGGGGATTGTCTCTACACCTAGTGCCCTAAGGTCTTTCATGGTCTGGGAGTCGTTGGTTGAAAGCTCGCTAAGGGGTAGCAATGTGCCTAATGGATTAAGACATTGCACAGTCATGTAATAAAATATAATAGCAATAAACACCGCGGGAAAGTGCGAAATCGCCCTCGTGAGTAGTAATAAATCAATAAACCCATTGTTAAGCCTTAGTTTGCGGTGATATGTTTAAACAGTCTATGTTGCATGAATATACATGAATCTTGATTTAGACTATAATTTTCTGTTTGGAGCAGTGTAGGATATATAATCTTTGCTTGGATCAAGTTTCTGTAAACAACACACACACACACACACACAAAGATCTCTACGGCGGCAACTCATGAATTATCTGAGTGTATGATGTTATGTCTATGGTTTGGTTTGAAACTATGTTCGAATCTGGATAGTTCAACCGAGGTAATTTGAAATAAATTTCTGTTATGGCTAAGATTATGTGAGACTAGTTTGCATCATAGTAGTAGTTGTAGATAGTTTAGTAGTTACATTTTCGTTGTTCATTTATATGCATTGCTTGAGGCGTTAACAGTTCAAGTTTGTGGGTATTTGATAAGTGATATTTTACTCACTTATTGTATATTAATCCATGCGAATTGTGCCCACCTCTAAACGCGTTTCATTTTGTTTTAGTTGTATTTAACGTTATTTTGCATTGCATATACTTAAAACTCCTTTTGGTGAACAAGTGCAGGAATCGGCTTCATTTTGGTGGAATTCGAGGTATCGGTGAGCGGATGCGTGAAGGCTAGTTGAAAGGCGAGGATGTGCATGGCATGGAGGTACAATGAGGCATGGAAATCAAGCTAGCATGAGGATTAAAGCAAGTAGTAGCAATGAAAAACAGAAACCGGACTCGTAATTGCAGGACACGGTGCAGGTAAGAAGATAAAGGCGGTGGCATACCGCGCTCGCCATGAAAGTACTGAGCTTTACATGGGAACCTTCGCAGGTGGCAAGCGCCATGAGGCGAGGGACGCGCATCACCATGAGACTCGGGCCATACCATGAGGCATGAGTCGCGTGCGTGATCATGCGAGAGACATCCGTTTGGTCTCGAACCATCGCAGTCTCGCGACCGGGAACGTAAACACTAGGACGACGACGCTACATGCATGGCGTCCGATGTTGTAATTTGTTTTATTTTTATTTCTCAACTTAATGATGTGTAATGGGGTATAAAACGATTCTGACGTGTGTCAGAGGAGGATGAGACTTTTATTACGTAACTTTCATAGTAGAAACTAGGGTTTACACCTTGGGAGAGATTCCAACGTAGGAGAAAGCCATAACGTCTATTTTTCTCTACTTCTTCTTGGAGATCTCTGTCATCGTGGATATTGATTATTGTTTATGGGAATTCTTTGTGGATTCAATAGTTAATTATTGGTTTCTATTCAACGATTGGGTTTGATCATTCTAACTTTCTTCCATTCGTTTGTTTATTGATCATGTTTACCCTTGATCCCATAATGGTTTTTGGTTCCGCTATGAACTAAACTCCATTATGGGATCCTAACGGATTTTAATATGTAATTTGGTTGCACATCTAAGTGTTAGATTTGTTTTGCATATCATTGGGTTATCTATCATGGTTGGTTTGTATGTATGAATGATGATAATCTTCATGTTAGTATTTGTATGGAATTGGAAATGAACATATGAATATGGATGAAATCATGATAAAGATGCTGAATATGGGGATTGCATATTTTGTGAAATGATAGAATATATTGTTTTGTCGTATGAGCTAGAATAAGGGTTGTGCTTAAAATCAATAGGATTACAATTGCAGTATATAGAATATGGTAATTGTGATGGTATTGGTGATTACATAGATTCTAACATCCGTAGATGATATGTGAGTTGGTTATAGGCATTGGAAAATGGTTATAACTCGCTTGTATGCCCTTGGCTATTATCCCGTGATATGTGAACACTTTTGCATTTACATATGGCGATTGAATGAAATATTGAATGAAGTTAGGATCCCATTGTTTCCACATTATATTTAGTCCATTTATACTCTTATTTTTAGTTGGTAATCATAATTAGTTTAAATCAACAATTAAGTTCATAGTCTTAGCATATAAATATAGTGAGTTAATTAATGCATAGTAGTCTAAAGTTAACACTTTCTCTGTGGGATCGATCTTTTTACTTACTCAGACATTTGTTGACTCGTATATCAGATGAGTTAGAGCTCTTTATAAGAACTATAAAAGAGGCAACATGCTCCATTGTTTATCTCAACATTTTCAGATGCCATTTTCAAATACTGTCACAAAACAAGGGTTAATTAACATATCACATATTATCTCTATACTCTGACCGACCAATTAAATACCAAATAAACTTAGGTAGGTCATACTAGCGAAGGAATTCTCCGTCTCTCCCCTCCTAGTTCTATTCTCACATCCTAGCCAGAGATCATATCCCTAAGCTTTGATACCAACTGTGACGCACCCAAAATTAGGTATACATCACCCATCTTGAGTCGCCAGATACATGGTACAGAATTCAAATACAACTTAATAATACAACTGTCATGTACAATACTACAAAACATAAACTGTGAGTTTGAATACAAATATTTTCTACTAGAGAGTATACAAACTCAAAGGGAGTCCTCATTACAATTATTATCACACTATTTCACAGAATAGTGAGGACTACTAATGCACCATCTAGGACCATCACTCTATTCCCGACTAGTCCCCACCACGTTCTCATTTCACAAGAGAACGGTGAAAGAAAGGGTGAGCTCAACTAGCCCAAAGAAGAAATATTATGACTAAGATAATGCGTAATAATTTATCGTTAGCCTTCAAATGTTGTTAAACCGATAAAATATAATAACTATCAAGTTTAATCTGCAATGGAACAAGCAATCTATTAGAAGAGTCGAGTAGTAGGAATAAAATCTACTATCTTCTATGATTTAAAAGGTTTTTCATCACATTTATCATTTGGGACTCAAATTTTAATAAATAATCCACATCACCGAATCACCCCCCGCACTACTACCAAGGATATTCTTTAGTATCACGAACACAAATTATCCATGCACTACGGCTTAAAGATAATCATGCTTTTCATCAACGGGTCCCGATCATGCCATAAAACAATTCATCATCAGACTACTACCAAAGAGAATCCATAGCCATAATCATACCAAAATCGTCCATCAATGCACTACAGCCAATGAGAACTTTTTCCACATCATTTGTTCATTACGGTCATGATTACAAAGAATAATCCTCGTCATAATCATACCAAGTCCATCTATACTTACACGCCATGGATGACTTTCAAAAATATAAACATGAGGATGATGACAATGATATAAGAATTCAATAAAACAAGTTCAAGAATTAATTTATTCAGAATTAATAACGTCCAAATTGTCAACATGATCATCGCTTTGTAGAGTAAAATTCAAGAATGCTCAAAAGAATATTTCCATGAAAAGATATGGATGAAGCGCAAATATCAAGGATATTCCACTAATTTCATGGAGTATAGAAGTCAAAACTTTAATCAACTCGAGTATAATAAAGAATGGAATAACAAAAGAAATCACCATGCATGCGGCAGATTTCCAGATAGACAAAGTTATTCCAACAGAATAATAATTAACTAACCCAGTCATTCAGAAAGCACCAAGCAGGATGTTCCAATGTATAATAAAGAAACGAATAATAACAGAAATCACCATGCATGCAGCTTGGCATGAATGAGTTATTCCAACATAATACCAATAAAGAGGCGGAATCAGTGTGCGGCGTAAAAACGCATGCAGACGGGATATTCCAATGTAATAATAATAAAGATTTTAACTAGGTCTGCATAAAACGATAGATGAGGATATTCCAATGTAATAATAAATAATGAAATAATGAAGAATTTCACCAAGTATAGGGTAGCCCGCGTATATAGGTTATTTCAACAGAATAATAAATAATGGAATAACAGAAGTTCTCTTCATGAATACAAAAGAAATAATACCCTTTACGAGTACAACAAATAATATTCCCTACCGTAAAAGAAACTGAATATAAGAGTAGGGAAGTAGCATAATACTTTTCTATAGGTTCTCTTATAATTCTCTCCCTAGAGTTTCAGTGAATTCGTAAGAAATAATGAATGAATGAACTTCTATTTATAGGAAAATGGAATGAATAGTAACTAATTCATGAACTATCCAGATTGATTTACTATTAAACAGACTATCCATATTGGTTTACTATTAAAACTTAAAACAACATCCATACCGATTTACTTATTAAAACTTTAAACCAAATGATCCATATTGATTTACTATTATAACTCCACCAATGATCCATATTGACTTATTATTATATCTTCAACCAACTATTCGAAAAATTAAGACATCTCCTCATGGAATAATATTGTACCTAAATACCGAACGCACAATACTAGAGTGAATAGTAACTTCGTGAATAGTAACTCGTGAATAAGAACTCATGAATAAGTAACTCATGAATAGTAACTCGTGAATAGTAACTCGTAAATAGTAACTCATGAATAGTACTCAAACACGAAAAGTGTCCCGAATACCCGATTGAACAATATATCATATTATGCGGATGATCACGTAATAATAATTGAATCAATAATATGAGAAATATGATGCAAAGAATTCTTGTAGCAATAATTAAGTATATGAGTGAGTGACTTCTCACGTAAAGCATCAATAATCAATATTGTGCTAGCTATTGTAACTATGCAAGACATCTTGTACTTTCTTACTAGGGTAGTTCAACAGTTTTAAACAGTAACACCTCCGTCGTTATTTTCATAAAGTATTTTTGTCGTTTTTTCAATCGACAATAATTCCGTTGTAGGTCCACCAATGATTGTCTTGTTGTCTAATATTCTCTCGTTAAAACGAATATTCCCGACCAATCGAATATTATATAACCACTTGCTTACTTTTGCAAAATTTGTAAATATTACTCTACAACTATAACATTACATCAAATCAACACCATAATATATATAAAAAAAAAATCGAGAAAATTAAATCTTTATTCATAAAATCGGGGTTTCATAATCTCCCTCCTTATGAAATTTAAGCCCTCGAAATTTACGTGTATCGCACTGGTATGCTTAGAAAAGGTGAGGATACCTTGACTTCATTTCGATTCTAATTTTGAGGTATAACCTTTGAGTGTTGAATACGATCTTTCTTATCCAAGATTTTAACACGATCTCCTCATATACGTTAAATCTTCTGCTATTTCGTCCGGTTCTAAATTAATAATGTGGTTCGGGTCATCCACATATTTACGTAACATCGATACGTTAAAAACGTTATGAACACGCGACATACTTGGCGGTAAAACGAGTCTATAGGCCACAGTTCCTACTTAATCAAGGATTTCAAATGGGCCAATAAAATCGAGGGTTGAGATTTCCTCTCTTCATCGATTCTTGCTTTTAGAATAACGCCCTCTTGAACCTTTTCTTTAAATTCATCCGATTCGGGTGTGTAGCTTGAGCGGCTTTAACTTTATCGATTAAAGTCGATTCTACTCGTATATTCGTTATCTTCACGTGGGTCCCTAGAGTCTTTAACTTTATCTTCATCATTTGTAATTTATACGAAACGGGTCTTTGTGTTAACAACATCTCACTCTTAAATGCATACGATCTTCTACTCAACGCGTCAGCTACCACATTCGTTTTTTCCACGATGGTATGAATGATATGATCGTAATCTTCAATGTAAATCGAGCCAACGCTCTTTGGCACATTACACGCTCGCTTTAGTTGAATAAATGTTTAAGGGTTTTTAGAAATGGGTTTTGTAGATGGGGTCAATACAAAATTCGATTTCACGCTTCTAGGTAGGCTAAGAAGTCTTTAAGAATACGTCAGGAAATTTATTAACAATAGAAATACCATTCAAAAATGTGACTCTCATCCAAGACTTGGATAACACGTCACATTGATACTATCAACTTGCCATCGTCATTCACGACGCTGCCTCTGTAAATTCGCTTTGCATTCCACACAAGAAAGTCAACAACGAAAGGATCGGGGCTCTTTATTTATGGCTTGATATGACAATGATTGACTTTAGTGGTTTGGTTACTTTGAATTCGCATAATAGGTTGGTTAGGAGTATAAAAGCTAACAACCTTACGAAAAGCATGATGAGTAGTTAACCAATCGTTTCCAAAAATCACATCAAAGGCAAGTATTTTCAAAGAGATAAGATCGACAAGTAACGTGAAAGTGTTGATTTGAACAAGATTTATAAATAGTGGAGGTAACGAAGGTTTCTCCCAACTGAGTTTAAACAGATATATCAAAGTCTAACTTCTCCGGAGTTAACTTCAAACATTGAACACAACTAGGTGCAATAAAAGAAAAGAGTAGAACCCAGATCTCAACATGGTATAGACTTCGCAAGAGTTTATGACTAATATACCCGTGATAATTTTATTCAGGTTCCTCGTCACAAAAAAAAAATGTTCTCTCTTAAACTATTGGCTTTGGCTTGTCTGGGACATCCTTTGGTGCCTCTATCCTAGCTGAACTTGTCTTCGGTGAACGACAAAATCGGGCTAAGTGACATTCTCTTCCACAATTATAGCATGCTTTGGACGGCATCGCGCAGTTTGGACTGATGTGTCCCTCCCCTCCGCATTTGAAGCATATGATAGGTGGTCGTTCTCCTTCCTTAACAACGGGTGCTGGTGCTGACGTCTTTCCATCATTGTTGAATCTCCTCTTCTTGAAATGTCCATTCTTATTGTTTTGACCATGATTACCACCGAGGTGGTTATCATTTCTGACATGTTAATTCCCTCCATGCTTATTGTCACCGCTTTGATGACTGTTATCACCGGTATTATCATTTTTCCGACTGCTCTCTTTTGGTTGCTTTGACTCGTTATCGCGCTCCACTAACTAAGCCCTATTTACAACATCTTAATACAAACACAATTTATGAGAAATAAGATATTGACGTATCTCCGGCTTCAAACCTCTTAAAAACATCCGCGTCATTTCTCTCTTCATTATCAACTAAGTGGGACGTAAATCGGGACAACTTAAGCAAACTTGGCTTCAGATCGCGACACGGCCATGCTGTTTTGCTCTAACTTGATAAATTCCACCTCCTTCATGTGTGACGAATGCTTTCGGGAAAATACTTGTCATTGAATGACTCTTGGAACTTCTCCCAAGACATCTTGAGTGCGGCCAGCTAGTAGTACGCTTTACGATTTCCACCGGTGATCTCGCTCTTTCACGCAACATAAAGGTCAGAAGGAACCTTTTGCTCCTCGGAGCATCCCAAGACATCAAATATCTTGGTGATCTCGCTTTAACCATGTCTCCGCCTTTAAGTGGTTCTCGCTTTCCCAAAACTCCGGTGGTCCCAGCTCCTTGAATTGCTTAACGGTGACCAACCGTGGGTTGCCATTGTTTCCTCCTACATTATGAACAGGAGCCACCTTCGCCTGATGTTGTATGAATTCTAAAAAGCTCCTAAACGTACAGTCATTTGTCAATTGATCAGTGTTGTTGTTTATGGAGGATTATCGCCATCCGTTGCACATTGTCTCGATAATTGATCCGTGGAGAATCAACGGTCTCTCGTGTGCTCCATTGCTATTCTCAACATTCTCGGATGTCATTTTCAGACATCTTGTCACAAAACAAAGGTTAATTGACATGTAACATATTATCCCTATATTCGATAGACCAATTAAATACCAAATAAACTTAGGTAGGTCATACTAGCGAAGGAATTCTCCGTCTTCTCCCTCCTAGTTCTATTCTCACATCCTAGCCAGGATCATATCCCTAAGCTTTGATACCAACCGTGACGCCCCAAATTAGGTATACATCACCCATCTTGAGTCGCATGATACATGGTACGTAATTCAAATACAACTTAATAATACAACTGTCGTGGTACTTCACGGCCTACCCCGTAGGCGTGAAATTGAATTTTGTATCAACCTTGAACCCGTGCAGATAAAACCAATTTCCAAAGCCCCATATCGAATGACTCTATTTAACTTCGTGGAGTTAAAGACCCAATCGCAGGAATTGTTAGACATTGGCTTTATTCGTCTCTAGTACTTCTCCTTGGGGTGCTCCTCATTCTATTCGTGAAGAAGAAAGATGGGAGTATGCAACTTTGTATTGATTATCGGGAGTTGAATCATGTCACCATCAAAATAGGTATCCATTGCCACGTATTGATGACTGTTTTGACCGATTTGTAAGGAGCCAAATTCTTTTCAAAGATTGATCTTCGTTTGGATATCACCAATTGAAGATTAGAACCGATGACATTCCAAAGACGGCGCCGAGAACTTCGGTAAGGGCATTATGAATTCTAGTCATGTCCTTTGGATTGACTAATGCTCCCGCCGCCTTCATGGATATGATGAACCGAGTATTCAAGGAATATTTGGATCACTTTGTGGTCGTCTTTATTGATGACATCCTTATTTATTCCAAAAGCCGTGAAGATCATGAGCAACACTTGAGGTCGACACTCAAAAGCTTCGTGAATATAAGCTTTATGCCAAGTTGAAGAAATGCGAGTTCGCTTCGAGGAAGTAGCATTCCTTGGGCACGTGGTATCAAGTCATGGAATATCTGTTGACCCAAAGAAAGATTGAAGCTATTCAAAGTTGGGAGCAACCTAAATCGATGGACCAATCACGTAGCTTTCTCGGTTTAGCTAGTTATTATCGGAGATTCGTGGAAGGATTTTCTCGAATCGCTACTCCATTGACTCAGTTGACTTGGAAAGATACAAAGTTTGGTTGGAGCGAAGAATGTGAGAAGAGTTTTCAAGAACTCAAGAGGAGACTCATTTCAAGACTGCTCGACAATACCATCCGCTCGCAGGATTTGTCATCTACAATGATGCTTGGAGCAAAGGGTCGGATGTGTTCTCATGCAACATGGAAAAGTCATAGCCTATGCCTCATGACAACTAAAAGAATATGAGAGGAATTATCCTACTCGTGATCTAGAGTTGGCAGATGTTGTATTTGCACTTAAAATTTGGAGGCATTACTTGTATGGGGAGAAAGTGGAGATCTTTACGGAACATAAAAACCTCAAATATTTCTTCACTCAAAAGGAACTCAACATGCGACAACGACGTTGGCTTGAACTGCTGAAAGATTATGATCATACCATCCAATACCATCCGGGAAAAGAAAGCGTGGTAGGACGACGATTGAGTAGAAGATCATACGCAAGCACGAGTGCAATATTGTCAACGTAAGGGCCCATTTTGTGTGACTTGCAAAGGATGGAGATAGAGTTAAAGACTCCAGGGACGCATGTGACGATGGAGAATATACGAGTAGAACCGACTTTAATCGATAAAGTTAAAGCCGCCAAGCTCTGACACTGGAGCCGATGCGCGTATGAGGAAGAAAGTGCAAGAAGTTGCTATGCCGGAAACAAGAATCGATGAAGAAGGAATACTTCGAGTCAACTCCAGACTTTGTGTTCCTAACGACCCTGATTTAAAGTATAAAATCATGATGAAGGCGCACAATACACCGTTTGCAATCCATCCTGGGAGTACTAAAATGTATCATGATATTCGTCATACATTTTGGTGGAGCAATATGAAGAGAGAGATAGCGTTGTTTATCTCAAGGTGTCTAACTTGTCAACGAGTTAAAGCGGAGCATCAAGTACCAAAAGGTCCATTGCAACCACTTGAAATTCCGGAATGAAAGTGGGAGCACATTACCATGGATTTCAATAACGGCCTTCCTAAGGTTTCTCAAGGCATAGATGCGATTTGGGTCATTGTTGATAGATTGACCAAGTCCGCTTCATTTCTTACCGATACGAGAAACTTATACACTTGAACGTCTTGCTCGTATGTACATAAACGAGATTATAAGATCGCATGGTATGCGCCAGATCCATAGTTTTCGATCGAGACCCAAGATTCACTTCACGATTTTGGGTTAGTTTGCAAAAAGCTATGGGCACAGACTTCACGATTTAGCTCTAAGATATCATCCTCATGACGGACGGACGGTCGGAGAGGACTATTCAAACTCTTGAAGATCTATTAAGACTCGTGTCCTTGATTTGAAGGGAAGTTGGGACAAGTTCTTACCATTAGTGGAGTTTTCCTACAACAACAGATTATCAAGCAAGTATTGGCATGGCTCCATTCAAGCGTTGTATGGAAGAAAGTGTCGTTCTCCCAGATCTTTGGGATGAGGTGGGTGAAGCAACGTTGTTGGGGACCGGAGTTGGTATGTATGACTACGGAAAAGATTCAAATGATCAAACAACGATAAAAACCTCACAAAATCGACAAAAGAGTTATGTTGATCTTCATCGAAAGGACGTGGAATTCGATATAGGAGATCATGTGTTGTTACGTGTTGCTTCATGGAAAGGAGTTACAAGATTTGGAAAGAGAGGAAAACTCAATCCTCGATTCATCGGCCTATTTTTAATCCTCGATTTAGTAGGAACTGTGGCCTATAGACTCGCTTTACCGCCAAGTATGTCTCGTGTTCATAACGTTTTTCACATATCCATGTTACGTAAATATGTGAAAGACCCGAACCACATTATTGAGTTAGAACCAGAAGAAATAGCAGAAGATTTGACGTATGAAGAGGTTTCTGTTCAAATCTTGGATAAGAAGGAACATATTCTACGCTCAAAAGTTATACCTCAAGTCCAGATTTTGTGGAGAAACCACGATGCTGAGGAAATGACTTGGGAGTTAGAATCTAAAATGAAATCAAGGTATCCTTACCTCTTCGACATACCTGTGTATCGTACCCTAATTTCGAGGGCTGTAAATTTTATAAGAAGGGATGTTGTAAGACCCCAACTTTTATAAATAAAGATGAATTTTCTATAAATATTATTTTTGAATATTATGGAATAAATTTGATATAATGTTATAGTTGTGGGTAATATTTATAAATTTTGCAAAGTAAGAAAGTTGTTATAAAATATTCATTTGGTGGGGAATATTCTTTTTGTGAGGGGAATATTCGACGACGACTCAATCATTGGTGGACCTCATTAACGGAAGTATTGTCGTAGTTAGAAAAACGACAAAATTATCTTTCTATAAAAATAACTTGGCGGAGGTGTTACCGTTAAAATTGTTGAACTACCCTAGTAGTAAAAGTACAAGAATGCTGTGGTCGATATAAGAATACACTGCAGATTGATTATTGATGCTTACGTGAGAAGTCACTCGCTTATACTCAATTATTGCTATATAATTCACGTGATTATATCTCTTATATTATTGATTCAATTCTTGTCACAAGATCATCTCAGATAATATGTTATATTATTAAATCAATAATTAAGACGACAAGTTATAAATGATTAATAATTGTTGAAAGATTAAATATGTGTTGATTAAAAAAAAATGATTTGTGGTAATATTTATTCAATCCTTGATGTATATAAAGAGTCTGTTATGAGACGTTTGTGGTAAGTTTGGTTATTTTATGGGGGGGGCCATATATCATCATCTAAGGGTCTCTTCGTCAATAGTAATTACCTTCGTCAATAGTAATTACCTTTACCAGTCGTCAAACCACTTGCCGTTTCATATTACAGGCGTCGAATCACTTGTCGTTTCACATTACAGGCGTCAAACCACTTTTCTTTTCACATCACCAGTCGTCAAGCCGCTTGCCTTTTCACATGGCAAGTGCTAAACTAGAAATCTTCTATAAATAGAGGCCTAGTTGTAATAACCTTAGATTTTCTATATAAAATAATTAAGAAATTTGCGTATAAATTTTTTTTATTTAATGACGAGAATAAATGTCTAGTAATGTGAACGATAAATGCGAATATATTTATTACTTGAAAAATTAGAAATAATTTTGGAATTATTAATTACTACAAATTATATTTTTATGGTAATTAATTTCTATAAGCAGAAATGTTTTTATTAATTATTTTCCATGAAAACATGATTGGAAATAATATATGAAGTGATAATTAGAATTTATATAATATATATTTTATTATATGAATTGTTCAGAATATTTAAATCAAGTATTTTAACTTGATATGCGAAAGAGAAGTCAGATATGAGATCCAAACCCTGAATTGGGATTGTGATCAAGAGATGAGAATAATAATATTATATTATTGTTATAATGATTTTACAAAGACAATAATTATGTATCGTAGATGCATGTGACAGATAATATCGAAAGAATGATAATCAATTAGGTCATAAAGATATTACCTATTTGTGAAACCCTAATTATTAAACTCGCCATTTAGATATGACCGAGTAGTGATTGTGTATATGAAGGTTACTGTGTATAAGATGCTCGGTAATTGTAAGAAAAACCTAATTATTGTTGTATGTCGATAATTAGAATGACAAACCTAATTAAGACAACCCTAATCGGTTGAAGTTAGAGATTGTAATGACCGTGTTAGAACATACAGATAATTAGAGAATCCTAATGGTCAATTAGAAACTCTAATTGATGGCGTTAAGAAACCCTAATTAGAAAACCCTAATTTTTCAATCAAAACCCTAATTTAAAATTATCGGGTTTAATTACGATGTTATTGTATAAATGTTTTAATTTACCAAAGGATAGAATTAATTGGTAAATGATAAGAATTGCCATCTAGTGATTAAATACTACATTTAATTGCTATGTACAAAAATGCCCATGAAATTATATGCGAAATTACCAAAATGCCCTTTTTGGCTTATTAGTGTATTATTAGTGTATTATTGGAAGAATCTTGCTAGCAAAGCATGGCAAACATACTTACCCTACCAATTAAGCATCCAAGACTCAATTATGCAGATTCAATCAACCATTGAGTAGCATCCAATGCATCTAACTTGGTTTATATATAGATTGGAGAGAGATAATATATTTTGTACACTAAAATTCATCCAACTCTCATCCTTAAGCTTCTCTCTCTAAAACCTACGAATTATTGTAGCATATCAGTCCCTAAACAAAGCCCAACCATCACAAACAACAAATCAGAAGCATCAAAGCCAAAAAAATCAAAAATCGAAGCTGTAAAAGGTATGAAATTTCTAATTTTGAAATCCTTCGATTCGATGTTAATTGATGCAATTGATTGTTTAAAGTAGTGTAATAGGAGTCTATTAATGTTCGGGTTATAAAAACACGACCCATAACATCAAAGTGCACTAATTTGAAGATTTAAACAAGTTGGAAAACCGAATTCTTTGATTTTTCATCAAATGTCGTGGCTTATAACTCTTTCGTCGATCATGAGTTTTGTTATTTAAAAGTTGTTATATGTAGCCTGATATGTGGTATTTAATCTCCAAAAGGAATAAAGTTCATAGCTATTGTAGATCGGGATTTATAAGCGGTCAAAGTGGGTTGGCCTAAGATTGACCTATTGTTCTTCAAACCCGTAAAATATTCTAAGTGTCCGTAAAATATTATTTTGGAAAATGTCGGCCTTATATCTCTCGTTATCTTTAATGTTTTTTGTGTTCTAAAGGTTTTTATGTGTAGCTTGTTATGTTGTATTTAACCTCCAAAAGAATCAGTCCATATATATTATGGATTAAGAGTTATTTAAGGTCAAAGTGGGTTGATTTAAGATTGGATTGGAAAAATTCGGGCAAATGACTGTAATTTTCTAAGTGTTGATTTTTCTTACAAGGTTTGACCATACTTTAGATGCTTTATTTATTGTTGTTATGATGATGTTAAGTGTTGGAATTGTAGTCCTACATGTTTTCTACATAATCGGAATTCATAGATCACGTAAAAATTTCACGATCATCAAGTTATAGAGGTCCAAAGTAGGCATCACTTAATCGTTCTTCACGAAGAACAATTCGATAACTACTTTGAGGTATGATTCTCCCAGATCCGATGTTTTTAGAGGTTATGATTGTTGGTAATTGTATTCGGTATTTCTCTACAAGACCCAATTCATAGATGTCCCAGATTCATTAAGACCAAAAAGTTATTCATGGTCAAGTAATTTCTTTGAATCGGCTCTCGATAAAGTGTTCTTGAGATGAAGAACACTTATAGCGACGGTTGTTGTCTGTCGCTATAGCCTTTAGCGACGGATTTTATTTATTTTATTTTTCGTAATTTAGAAAATGATTTAAAAATTAGAAAATTTAGATTTTAATTATTAAAATACTTATTAAATTCTAAAAAATTTTTTAAAGTCCAGAAAAATAGTTTTTAATTATTTTGAGTATATTTCATAAATATTTAATATTTTGGAATATAAAGGTATTTATTTATTTAATTCTAATATTAAATAAATGATTTAAAAATATTTTTAATTCATGAAAAATCATGAAAAATTATATTATGGTATAAGAAAATATTTTAAGTTATTTTCTATGACTTTTAATATTTTGTGATGAATTTCATTAATTAATTAATATTAATGATATTAAAGTTATTTATTGATTATATTAAATAATTAGTTTAAAAATGATTTAAATATTTTAAAAATCATTTTAAATGAAAATAAAGTATTTATAGATATTTTGAGTTATAAAATATAAATTTTAATATTTAGAAGATAATTTCATTAATAATTATATATTAATGATATTTAGTTAATGATTTGTGATATTAAGTTTATTTAATATTTATATTAAATAAATAGTTTAAAAATGGTTTTATTTATTTAAAATCATTTAAAGAGGATATTAAGGATTTAAAAATATTTTAAGTTATAATTAATGACTTTTAATATTTGGATGAATAGTACATTAATATTTATAAATTAATGGTGATTATTTAAAATTGATTTTTATTGTTTTAAAAATCATTTAAGGGTAATATAAATGTTTTAAAAATAGTTTGAGTTATTATAAATAACTTTTATATTTTGGCAATGGTTTCATTAATAGTTTAATATAAATTAATGGAATTGTTTAATGTTTAAATCATGTAATTATGATTCCGAGCATTTGAAAAGAGATATCCGTCAAACTAAATTGACTTGAGAACCAATTATGAAGTCCAGGATTTGATGAAGAGCACCCATAGTAACATTTATGTCACTATAGGCCCTTGAGTGACAGATTTGAATTATTTTTAAATTTTTCAATTTCTGGAAAATTCGAAAATGATTAAAAGTAAAATATCCGATATTTATGTGATGTCGGTATGTAATAAGAGTCTTAGACTCAAGAATTATCCGATAAAGTCATTGATGACGACAACCCGTCTCAACTCTATAATAGAAAGAAAAGACTTCTGTAAGAGCATGGGTGAGATATTTGAAAAATGTATAAAAGTATAGAATATGAACTAAAAGTATGATCACTGCGATTATGTGATGGCGTGATTAGACTATGTACAACTTAGTAATCGACAAAGACTATGTGTTATGATATATTGTTTCTAATCGAACGAATGATCCGCTTATTGATAGGTTGTGATAAAGAGATAAAACCTAAGTTGAGATTTGTAATCAAAGAAATCAGTAAGTATCTTACCTTTGCATTTCCTTTACGCAATGGACATGAGTAAAAGTTTCGTAATTATTCTATTCCCATGCATGATTATGTATGCTTTGATTATCAACATGTTAACTCGTATATATATTACGTTAAGTTGATTTCTAAATGGTTATACAAGTGTTCCCACTTGGATAATCATAGCATTTATTCACATGTTGATACACTTTTGTCAATTACCCATATATATATATGTTGAATTACATATTATTGTCGAAAGAAGATTAAAAACCTTCTAAGTTTGGAAACTGCATGTATATGAACATCCCGATAATGGAAAAAATTTTATGCGCTCATTGGACAAAAAGGTGAGCGATGAATTTCGTTCAAGTTATGTAGTATTGATCAATACAGGTACAATCGGGCCGATCACCCTCTGGCGTTCGTAAGTTATGCATTTGATTTATGGATGAATTTCTGCTAAACCTTTCTCGAAAATGAAAAACCATGTTCATAGTATGTTTCTTAAACCCTATTCATGGGGGAGCCTAATTTCAAGAAATTGAAAGAGAATTGTTATGTGAATTTTATCAAGACAGATTACTTCACAACTTTCGATTCGTTGTAAAAGTGTTATGGAAAGAGAATACTTATATTCTTTCAGCTTATATATATAATTGCTATTACTTGTTGGGCACTCAAATGCTCATCATTGCTTAAACTAAATGTTTTTTCGATTCATCGATCGAATTGAAGGCTCGAGCACTAACAAGGGAAAAGAAAAGTCATTGAATGAGATTTAGTATGAGTTAATGGTTATAGTTAGTAAAACAATGGAATCTATTGTCAGGTATTGTGAGGAATGTATTTGAAGGTCACGTACCTGGGGAAGTAAACTTTGATGTATGTAAATTAAGTTCGAATGTATTATTATTTAGTATTATTCAGCTTAAAGAAATGGTATCGTGGAGAACCGAGTTCGGGTTGCAAGTACCCGGATTTGGGGTCGCCACACTAGTGCTTCATTATTTTTCACGAATTCATTCAAGCTATAGAGAGAGAAAGTATAGAGAGAATAAGAGAGAAAAAAGAAGAGTATTCATTACTACACCATCAAGTGCAGATTCAATCTCCTACTAAAGTAAGGGTGTTATTCTTTCTTATTCATGAAGAGGATATGTTGTTATTCCATTGCTTATTATTCTCGCTGGAATAACTCAGTATACGCTATTTTACCTATACTTGGTGACATTCTTCTATTATTTCATTGGAACATCCTGTCGTGTGTTTTACAGGACCGGTTCCGCTCTTTATTATTATTCGCATTGGAACATCACATGCATGTGTTTTACAGGACTGGTTCCGCTTCTTTATTATTATTCATTGGAACATCCTGTCTGTATATTTACGTCGGACTGGTTCCATTCTTTATTATTACGTTGGAATATCCACATGCATGCATTTTACACCAAACACGGTTCCGTTATTTATTATTCATTTGGAATAACTCGCTTGTGCTGATTCTATCACACGATGGTGATTTCTTTTGTTATTCCATTCTTTATTATACTCAGTTGGTTAAAACTTTGACTTCTATACTCCATGAAATTAGTGGAATATCCTTGATATTTGCGCTTCATCCAGTATCCTTTCATGGAAATATTCTCTAAGTATTCTTGAATTTTACTCTACAAAGCAAAGATCATGTCGATATTTGATGTTATTGGTTCCTGGATAAATTAATTCTTGAACTTGTTTTATTGAATTCCTATATCATTGTCATCATCCTCATGTTTATATTATGTTGAAAGTCATCTGTGGCCTGTAGTGCATAGATGGACTTGGTATGATTATGACCAGGATTATTCGATTGTAATCATTGACCGTAATTTTACAAATGATGTGGTAAAATCCTCATTGGCCCATAGGTGCATTGATGGATGAGTTGTTGGCATGATCATGACCATTAATGAATACACAAATATTCTTGGCCCAGTAGTGCATGGATAATTATGGTCGTGATACTAAAGAATATCTTTGGCCAGTAGTCTGAGGTGATTCGATGATGTGGAATATTTATTGTTTCGAGTCTTAACTATAACAAATGATGAAAAACCTTTAAATCATAAAAGATAGTAGATTTTATTTTCTACTTGACTCTTTTAATGGATTGTTGGTTCCACCGCAGCTTAAACTTGATGTTTATTATATTTTATCGTTTAACACCGTTGAAGGTTAATGATAATTTTTTCGCATTATCTTAGTCATAATATTTCTTCTTTGGGCTAGTTGAGCTCATCCTTTCTTTCACCGTTCTCTTCGTGAAATGAGAATATTCTTTGGGACGAGCCTGGGAACGGAGTAATGGTTCAGAGGATAGCATTAGTAGTCCTCACTATTTCGTGAAATAGTGTGATAATAATTATAATGAGGACTCCTTTCGAGTTTGTATAATCTCTCAAGAGACAATAATTGTATTCAAACTCACGGTTTATGTTTTGTCGTATTGTACATTTACGCTTGTATTTGAATTACGTACCATGTATATCTGGCACCCAAGATGGGTGATGTATACCTAATTTGGGGGCGCCACACTACTACTTAAGATAATCATGTTTTCATCAACGGTCCCGATCATGCCATAAAACAATTCAATTTTCAGACTACTACCAAAGAGAATCCATAGCCATAATCATACCAAAATCGTCCATCAATGCACTACTATGTGCCAATGAGGACTTTTTCCACATCATTTGTAACATTACGATTATGATTATACCGAATAATCTCGGTCATAATCATACCAAGTCCATCTACGCACTACTGTGCCACGTATGACTTTCAACATAATATAAACATGAGGATGATGACAATGATATAAGAATTCAATAAAACAAGTTCAAGAATTAATTTATCCAGAACCGATAACGCCCAAATTGTCAACATGATCTTCGCTTTGTAGAGTAAAATTTAAGAATGTTCGGAAGAATATTTCCATAAAAATATATCGATGAAACGCAAATATCAAAGATATTCCACTAATTTCATGGGTATAGAAGTCAAAGTTTTAACCAATCGAGTATAATAAAGAATGGAATAACAAAAGAAATCACCACGCACGCGATAGATCTTGACAGCAAAAGTTATTCCAACAGTAATAATAAAGGATGGAACAGTCCGCTGTAAAACGCATGCATGTGATATTTCACAGAGTAATAAATAATGGAACTGTGTTCAGTAAACGCACGCATGTGATATTCCGGATGTAATAATAAATAATGAAATAATGTAAGAATTTCACCAAGTATAGGTAGCTCGTGATACAAAAGTTATTCCAATGTAATAATAAATAATGGAATAATGTAAGTTCTCTCCATGAATACAAAAGAAATAATACCCCTTACGAGTACAACAAATAATATCCCTTACCGTAAAAGAAAGTGAATATAAGAGTAGGGAAGTAGCATAATATTTTTCTATAGGTTCTCTTATAATTCTCTCTCTAGAGTTTCAGTGAATTCGTAAGAAATAATGAAGGAATGAGCTTCTAATTATAGGAAAATGGAATGAATAGTAACTAATTTATGAACGGTCCAGATTGATTTACTATTAAACGGACGGTCCATATTGGTTTACTATTAAAACTTAAAACAACGGTCCATACTGATTTACTATTAAAACTTTAAACCAGCGATCCATATTGATTTACTATTATAACTCCACCAGCGGTCCTTATTGACTTATTATTATATCTTTAACCAACGGTCTGAAAAATTAGCACATCTCCTCATGGAATAATATTGTACCCAAATACCCGAATGCACAATACTAGAGTGAATAGTAACCGGGTAAATAGTAACTTGTGAATAGTAACTCGTGAATAGTAACTCATGAATAGTAACTTATGAATAGTAACTCATGATTAGTAACTTGTGAATAATAACTCATGAATAGTACTCCGACACGAAAAGTGTCCCGAATACCCGATTGAACAATATATCATATTATGCAGATGATATCAGAACAATAATTGAATCAATAATACGAGAAATATGAAGCAAAGAATTATCAGAAGAATAATCGAGTATAGGTGAGTGACTTCTCACGTAAGCATCAATAATCAATACTGTAGTGCATCGCAGGTAACTCACGCCAGACATCGCATTTTTTACTAAGTGTAGTTCAACAGTTTAAAAGCAGAACACCTCCGCCGTTATTTTCATAAAGTATTTTTGTCGCTTTCTCAATCCCGACAATAATTCCGCTAGGGTCCACCAATGATTGTGTCGTTGTACTAATATTCTCTATTAAAACGAATATTCCCCGACCAATCGAATATTATATAACCACTTGCTTACTTTGTAAAATTTGTAAATATTCCCACAACTATAACATTACATCAAATCAACACCATAATATATAAAAAAAAATATTTCGAGAAAATTAAATCTTTATTCATAAAATCTGAGGTTTCACATTTAGTCCCAACAATATTAATTTATAGAGGTTCTACTGTATGTTGAAAAACCTTGTGATAGTAAAGTTCTATATTAAAACATAAGAAAAACAAGTGAGGACATATATTCTCTATAAACCTTAACATTATCAACTATATATAATATATTTATTTTTATAAATAATTTTTGAAGAAATAAAATTTAAAATTATTAATTATATTCAATATATTTATTTGTATGAATAATTTTTTAAGTAATAAAATTTAATATTTTCAACTATATATTTAATATATTTATTTATATAAATAATTTCTTATGTGGAAGGGAGGTAAATCCGCAAAATTGAGATGTACAATAATCAGTGGAATCGAATCAAACTTATTCGAATCTAGCATATTAGTGAGGAATGAGTTATGCCCCAATTAACTCCCAAGAACTTGAACCAGCAAAATTACTAAATGGAATCTGAATCAGAAAACTACTAATGAAATACTATTAGTAATTGATCGGTAGGAATAATATATATATATATATATATATATATATATATATATATATATATATATATCATTAGTTATTTATAATAGATTGAGCGATTTAGATTTTTTTTTTTTTTATCTATCTACTAATGACTATAATTATAATTAATAGTGGATGACACTTTTTTTGAAAAAAATAAAATTGAACTGCTGCTGATCATTTGTTCTGCAACTATTATTTGCCCGACTAATACTACAACAAATATTTATTATGGATGATTACAACAAATATATATATATATATATATATATATATATTTATATATATATATATATAAATGGCACACCAGTAGTTGAAGAAACAATCACATACTGGTTGGCCAATTAAATGCTTGGAAAGTGCAAGTGGTGGAGTAAAATATACCATTAGCACTTTGTATATGCACTTACGATTATGCATGGGACACTGATCCACCGATTCATATCCCCTTTATCCCTTTATGTACTTAATAGATAATGATACTACAAAAGAAGATCAGTTTGATAAGCTATATACTACGTACTTACTACATGCATGAACTCATCAATTTGGACACTATATATTACTATTATTATCTAGTTATTGACAAAATGATCCAAGATTTTAAAAAATTATTGATCGAATCAAGAAGAAACTCAATCCTAAAGGCTTGGATCCCACTGACAGAAAGACATGCATGCAAGATCTGAAATCTCCAAAATGAGTGTACATTACATATATATGACACAACACCATCTTTTTAACCAAATTAATTAAAAATGAAAATGAGTAGGAAGAATTGTTCACAAATGAATTAACCTGCATTAACTGCTATCCTAGCTAACTAAACCAGTTGATAAGATCCTAGCTAATTGATGCATGTTCCAAGCTGTTATATGAGGACATACACAGCTTGGTGCATGCTCTCTTCCTTGGACTTGGCTTACAAACCATCCGATCCAAATTTTGTCAAACTCCAACAAAATATATAAGTCGAACATTGAGTATAACACGATCGAATCAACACACATGTGTGAGTTCGGATCGTTAGATGTTAACGAACAGTTCGCAAACATATTCGACTTCAAATAATATAGAATCAGGTTACGTTATTTTTTTCAACCGGTACTTTAGCTAGGTAGCTAAAATAATATAAGTTATCTAGCTAGCTAGTTTGCTCATATTTTTGGCCCTTGATTGCGTGATGGGCTCATATTATTATTCTAAAATAAACGAGTAAAATGACTTTTAAAAGTATATGCTTTTGAAGAGTCCCTACCTGATCATTCTCTTATTGTTAACCTCTTATTTGGTTGTTATAATCCCTTTATAGAGTTTGTTTTCTCTTAAGTTGGGATTAAATTTTTTGTTCTTTCATTATTCTATTCTCATGGCATTCATTTTTCTCTTTTTGGGAGCTTGAATTCTCTCTATGTTGAGAGCTGATTTCGTTTACGGAATACGGTGATGAGTAATTACTAGTATATTAATTAGATGAGTGATACGGGATACAACATGTTCCTAATTAACGACTGTTTCTCAGTATTTTTTTATTTTTATGCTTAACTCATGAAACTTTATAATTCAAATTTTAATTTTTTTTATTTTAAGTAATTGTGTATATATATATATATATATATATATATATATATATGAATCTACTACTTTCTCCACCAAATCTCAAGTATATATGCAAGACCGGTGAAAGACTGTTTATTTTCATGCCAAGTAATGCATGTGTGATGTGATGGCATGGGGTACATCATTTATAAAATAACATATCAATAAAAGTGTTGGGACTTGTGATTCATAAATGAGAAATTATTAAAAAAGACCACATGCAGGAGCGAACCATTAGGTTGTGAACCGAAGGTTGGGGTTTGGGCGCCCCACGGCAGACAAAGACGATGTTTTCTCGAGGGAGAAGCGCGCTACCACGAGAGACCTGAGCGCTGGCCAACAATGAACAAAAAATTGAATTAGAGTTGAAATATGAGTAGCAACTATATATACTTTCTATTGTAAAATCCTATGTAACTCGGTGAATAATAAAAGAACGCCGCCGCTCTCGTGGATTACCTAAATTAAGAAATCATGTAAATTTCTGTATTAATTTTTTACTAGCATGTAGGTGTGTGATCTAATTCTAAGATAAAGTAACAATTAAAGACAAAAAATGTAACCTAGCTAGCTCGTTTTTATGTGTCAGAGGTGTGTATGTATTAATATTTGTTTTTATTATCCTATTTAATTTTATTACTTTCACTATATAAATGAATTTGTTATAATCATCACAATCACGTATACATATTATTTGATATCTACTTTTACCATTTATTTTTACACACCAAATCTTTATTGGTAAATTAATTTTAATTTATAAATTAATTAATTTTAATTAACATCATCTTCAAGACATCGTGTTCGTGTTATGGAGACATGCATCAACTAACTATATATATATATATATATATATATATATATATATATGTGTGTGTGTGTGTGTGTAGGAGAGAAGAGATCTTCATCTCAAATTTTTGTTCCTCTTGTGTCCCTCCACTTAAATCTTAACACATGTTCTTTTATTTAATTTTAGAATTAATTAGTGTTAAGTAAGAGATTATGTGTCAAGATTTATTTTATATATACGAGCGAATGGAATGAAAAATTTGGCTGACAGTAGGATCCGCTTCTCTCGTGTGTGTCCTTAGGAAAGAAAGAAATGGGTGATGATGTAGTTTTAATAAGTAAATTAGTTGACTGCTATTTTGTTTTATTAATGGTATTACTACTACTAATTTGTTTTATTTAAACTTCATATTAAGGTTGTTAATATTAAGTTGAAACCAGTTAGTTGATCATGTGAACAACCATATCGTTAGATTTAGTTATCTCAATCCGAACTCTTCTCATTTAATTAATTAATACTAATACAGTAATATTATTGTTAACGGCCTGCATCCTGATCCAAACAATCAATAATAAATTATCTTTAACAAGCTTAATCATTCGTGCAAAACACGTATAAGTTTAGAATAATTTATTGGATAATTTTTTAATTAAATATAATATATTTAAGCAACAATATGTTAATATTTATAATAATAATAATAATTTGTTTAATTTATCATTACAATAATGTCATTTTAACAGGAGGGGAGGGGAGGGGAGGGGGGAGGCACTACTCCCTCCGTCCCTATTTAAATGACGTTTTAGACTTTTTTATTTGTCCCTAATTATTTGACGTTTCTTCAAATTTAGGAGAATTAATGATAATTTTTCCAAAAATACCCCTCATTACTCTACCTAATTTTTTTTGATACTTTAAACTCATTAATGATTTAAGGGTATTATAGACAATTGAGTACTATATTTAATATTTTCCGATCATTATCTTAATGGGTGTGTCCATCTTTAAAAGGTCATTTAAATAGGGACGGAGTGAGTATTAACTTTTGAATACTTTATAATTATTCTATCGGGATAATATTTTTAATTAACTAGCTTAATTTATTGTAAGGAACTAAATTAATTATTTTTGTGAAGATCAAGATGTACGTATTGTTAACGGCCTGCAACCTCCAAAGTCCAAACAATGAGAAGACTAGTATTCTAATTATTTACTCCCTCCCTCTCATAATAGTATATGATATTTTAGATTATTTTATCTGTCTTAAATTATTTGATATTTTATAGAGTATAATCTAGAAGAATTAACCGATTTTCAAAATTATTCCTCATGGGAAAATGTTACGGGTGAGAGGAAGAGAATGATATAAGTATATTGTAAAGGGTATTATAGACAATTGATATTATATTTAATATTATATATACAATCATTTTCTTAATTTATATTATGGGATGGATAGATCTAGCATAATTTTTTGGAGCTTAATTTGGTACGAGAAATTGTAAATATATATTTAATGACACTTTTAATATTTTAATTTTTTAATTATACTTGTTGTTCTGACAATATAATTATTAGTGAGACATTAAATTAAGAGTTATATGAAATTACAACATAGTCCTCCTTTGATTACCAAACAGCAGCTGAAAAGAAGAACACGCAAAGAGAGTACACGTGAAGAGGTCCCTAACTCCTCCTTTTCGCCCCCAAAACTGCACGCACCCTTTTTCTAGCCGTTACATTTTTACAAATAATTTAATGTAGCTTGAAGGAATTAAATACTACTCAACAAATACGTAATATAATACTTGTAGCTTAATGTAGCTTAATAATTTAATGTAATATTATATAGCTTAACAATTTAATGTAGTTAGAAGAAATTGTCTATAATATCCTTAAATTCTTATTTATTATTATATTTATCTCATCATCTCTCTCATCGGTAATATTTTTTCATGAGTTGTAATTTTAAAAATATTATAATTAATTCTCTTAAATTATTTAAAACCACAAATAATTTGATAAATGGAAGGGAGGGAGTATATAGTTATACTAATATTTTTATGGTTTCGGACCAAAATTCTATTATTCGACAAAGATCGCAGGTCGCCAAGATATAAAGTTGAAAGTAATGTAAATAGAATTGATTCATATTCTAAGAAGATAATTATTAAATATTTAATTTTTTATTATGATAATTAATTAAGTAATAAGATTTTTGTTGTTCAAATACTTTTAATTATAATTTTAAAGAACACATCTATGATATTTAGTCAAAATAGAAGACTACTATATTCTGCAAAGGATGTCATAAGTATATTTTGCACATAAATTAACAAAAAGTAAAGTAGATGAAAGGTAATAAAAAAAAGTTACAAGTTTTATATATACTTAGTAGCCGCAGGAAAGTATTTATTATAATAATAATAATAGTAATAGACTCCACTAAATAACATATTTATTTTTTATTTTATGTATTTATTATATTGTCGCCCTTTTAAAAATACAAAAAAAAATTGTATTTTAGACCATCCTGCAAAAGACGGGGGAAATATATACATACATGAATGACTGAATGAGACTAAGATTTAATATTTTAGAGGAGCATTATTTATGCATGTATTTTTGATATTTTCATATTATTCTTTCTCACTCTAAAGTTAGACCCACTGTATGCTTATATGAAAAAAAATATACGAAAAAAAATATCAGTTACGTTCCCATAATTTATACGTGTATTTTTGAGTAAAATTGAACTGATCTAAACATGTGTATCGATCGGCCCTTAGAGCGCAAAGCTTCTCGGGAATGCCAATGTCACTACAAATTCATGATCGATTGTATTATTAATTTGATAATCTTAAAATTACATACAAAAAGTTATATATAAATAGTATAGAAAAAGAAGAGAAGAGAAGGAGGAGGGAGGGGGGGGGGAGAACCTTGAGAATTGACATTACATGTTATACTTGATAAAATGAATTTTACTGTAATTAAAAAGGAAAATCCTATCCTATTGAATTAATTAGGATAGACACTTTTATTAAAGATTAAAGATTAAAGATTAAAGATTAAAGATCTGCCAAGGCAAAAGGAAAATCTTTACAATGGAAAAGGGAATTAGGGGAAACTCAAGGAGAGGAATTCATGCATTCTTCTTTTTTGTTTTTATCCAAACTTTTCATAAGAATTAATAATTAGTACGTATATATATGCATGTCTTTTCTTCCATTATGTTATAGAAAGATACATTTGTATAAATAAATATATATATATATAGAGAGAATAATGGTCATACACAACTGTGTATGTTTTATTTATGCACACG